>JAABKJ010000045.1:0-85343 GCA_011634705.1 Andricus grossulariae
AGGTTTACTGTTTGGTTGAAGATGTAACTATTTTGTTCAAGATTGATACTTTCTGGTTAAAAGTTCATTATCTTTTTTTTTACAGAAAATTCGTCTTTTGACTTGAATGTTCAACAATTCAGGTGAACTTTTTCTTCTTTTACGACTGAAAAATTTGTATTTGTTCAAAATTCGTCTTTTTGGTTTTAAAATTCATTTTTTCATGGAATTTCCCTTTGTTTGTTGTTGAAATATCAACTATTATACTTTTTTGTTGAGATTTCATCTTTTTATTTTGAAAAATTAATTATTTCCTTCAAAATTTAATTATTTTGTTAAAAAATCATCTATTTTGGTACAAATTTAATATTTATTGGATGAAATGGCAACTGTTTGGATGAAAATTCAACAATTTTGTTGAAAATTGATACTTTTGTTTCAAAAATTTAATTATTTTGTTGAAAATTTAATTGTTTTGTTGCAAGTTCAACTATTTTGTTGAAAAACTTATCATTTTAATTTAAAAATTCATCTATTTTAGTCGAAATTGCATTTTTATGGATAAAAATGCAACTGTTTGATTAAAATTTCAACAATTTTGTTAAAAATTGATGCTTTTTGCTTGAAAAATTGAACTATATTTCAACAATTTAGGTGAACTTTTTCTTCTTTTACGACTAACAAATTTTTATTTGTTGAAAATTCGTCTTTTTGGTTTAAAAATTCATTTTTTTAAATGAAGTTTAATTTTGTTGTTGTTGAAATATTAACTATTATACTTTTTTGTTGAAAATTCAAATTTTATATTTGAAAAATCAATTATTTTCATCAAAATGTAATTATTTTGTTGAAAAGTCATCTTTTATGGTAGAAAAATATTTTGTTTAAAATTAACGAATAAATATTAAATTTTGAAATTTTTATCTGAAATGTTGCTTTATTATGTATATAAAAGGTCCTATGTTAAAAATATTACAATATTAAAATGCTGGTATTTGAATGTCAGAAAAGACCTTTGAAATTAAAAAAAAAAATTTTTAATCAATAAAAATACCTTGAAAATAAAATAAATTGATTTTATTACCTGAAGTTCTCTAGAATGCATGTTGTGTTAAATCCCTTAACTGAAAATTAAACTATTCCATTTAAAAATTTAACTATTTTGTTGAAAATTCGTTTTTTTTTAGTTAAAAACTAATTTTTTTAACTGTAAATTTACCTATTTAATATTTGGTTCAAAATTATTATTTTTTTTACTTGAAAAATGATGTATTTTGTTGAAAATTAGTCTTTTTTCGTAGAAAATTGATATTCTTGGTTAACAATTCATCTTTTTTGTTGAAAATTAAACTATTCCAGTTGAAGATTCATCATTGTAGTTCAAAATTCATCTTTTCTTGGTTGAAAATTCACATTTTTGGTTAAGGATTGAACTATATTGTGAATATTTTTTTATGAACTTGAGCATTCTTGGCTAGAAAGTGAACTAATTTGTCAAAAGTCATTTTTTTGGTCGAAGATTAATCGTGTTAGTTAAAAATTTGACTTTTCCGTAGAAAATTAATCTTCCTAACAGAAAATTCACGTATTTGCTTGAAAATAAGTTTTTTTATAGAAAATTAATATTTTTGGGTTGAGAAATTACTTTTTTTTTTGTAGAACATACGTAGTTCAACTGTTTTTTATTTAAAACAAAAATTGGTTTGGATTGAAATATCAACTATTACATTTTTCGTTACGAATTCGTCTTTTTTTTTTAAATTCAACTATTTAGTTTGCACATCGTTATTTCTGAAAATTATTAATTCTATTATAAAATTAAGATTAGTGAACCAAAAATTTGGAACCAAAAAATGTGTGATATGCGAAATTTCTTATACGCCCCCAAAATCTGATTTTACGGTCAAAAACCCGTTTTTTGGTGACATTCATTTCACCACTATGATAAATCACAAAGCTAAAATTTAAACTATTTTTAAACAAATTGATGAATTTTTAACCGACAAAGATGATTTTACAATAAAATAATCGAATTTTAAATTTAAAAAAAATTAAACTTCAACCAAAAACTGTCGCATTTTCAACGAAATAATTGAATTTGTTAGAAGACAGTTTAGTTCTTAACAAAAAAAGTGAATTTTAAATCCAAAAGGAAGAACTTGTTGTCCGAATAGACGAATTTTCAACGAAACGGTTTAATTTGTAAGCAAAAAGGATACGTTTTTAAAAAAATACTTGAGTTTTCAACAAAATAGTTGAATTTTTAACCAAATACTGGCATTTCCCAACTACAAAAATGAATTTTGAAACAAAAATATTATTGCTCAAACAAAAACAGTTGAACTTTCAACACGAAAAGTCGAATTATCCAAAAAAAGATGAATTCTTTAGGAAAAATTAAATAGTTGACATTTCAACAAAACGAAAAACGAATTTTCAGGGAAATAGTTAAATTTTCAACAAAAAAAATCAAAATAAATTTTCAATAATATAGTTAAACTTTTAACCAAATTTTTTAATTTTCAAAATAAAAATATGCATTTTTAACCAAAATGACTAATTTTGAACCAAGAAGATCAATTTTCTGCGAAAAAATACAAATTTCAAACAAAATACATTAATTTTCAGTAAAAAAATACTTCAACAAAATAGTTTCATTTTTAACCAGATATGATTTTTTTTTATAAAACAGTTGCATTTTGAACCCGAAACTATTAATTTACAACCAAAAAAGTTAATCTTCAACCAAATAGTTGTAGTTTCAATAAAAAAAGAAGAAATTTCAACAAAAGAGATTAGTCTTCTACCAATAAAGACAAATCTAAAAAAGATCAAGTTTCAATAAAAAAATGAAAAAGTTACATTTTCAGGTAGAAAAATAATTCAAAATAAAAAGAATCTAATTTTCCACAAAATTGTTAAATTTTCAACCAAAGAGTTTAACCTTAAAAAATTGATTTTGAACAAAGTGGTTCAATTTTTACCCAAGTAGTTGAATTTTCAATTTATAAAAATCAATTTTTAACCAGAAATGGAATAGTTCATTCTTCAATTAAAACAAATGATCTTCAACCAAACAAAAATGAATTTTCAACTAAAAAGATACATTTTTAATAAAAATGATGAATTTTCAAAAAGAAAAAAAAGAAAGTGGTTCAACCTTCGCTCAAATAATTCAATTTTCTATAAAACTGTTAACTAAAAGTATAATCATCGGGAGGCAACAGCTGAAAAAGATAAACAAAAATAAAAAGCAAATAAATTACTCACAATAAAATGATATCAGGATAGCCCCAAACTTCATTTTTAAAATTCTCTAACTTTACTCTAACCAATTTTTCAATTTTTAACATACAATCTTTTATACACGGAATAAAACAATTTAAAATTAAAATAAAAAAACGTATAATTCATTATTCTGGACAGTTACTATAGTGCCTTTTATAGAAATTCCCCAACTTTTGTGAGATTTTTTTTCAAAATCGCTGACTTTCCCCAACCAATAAACTTTCCTGATTTTTCCCTGATTTCCAGGGTTTTCCTGACAGACAGCCACAATGTACAAATAGCGTGGAATAACTCAGTCAAATTTGAACCAAGTCTAATTAATAAAAACTCATTACTAGCGAAATTGAATTCCGTTTCAATATATTGACAGCAACAAATTATTAGATTTTTGTCTTTTCTTGTTTAGCAGAGAACAAGTTTATAACCCCTTTTTTTTATTTTAGGAAATAAAAATTCCAGGACTTGTTTTCTTGTTTTTATAATTATGAAAAAGTGTGCATCCTATAAAAAAATGTTGTTATTATACATTTTATTGCAACTTGTGTCGTTTCCCAATAACTTTAATTTGTTTATTTTCAACGCTATTTTTCATGATTTAAACTGAAAATACGCATACTAGTGTAAGATGGTTCTAAGCAAATTTGTAGATATAATTTTGGCAAAAAATTTTGTTAAATAAAAAGTTGTAGCTTGTGCCGTTTTTCAAACAAGTAAATTTTTTATTTTTAATATATTTTTATCACAAGAGTTTATAACAAATTTTTAGATATTTTTTGGTTGAACAGCTTTTGCCTTCTCATTTTTTTTCGCCTCTTATGTTGTTTATTTAAAAATTTAATTTTTATTCTTATTTTGTTACGATTGAAAAAACTTCTACTCGCCTGTTGCAAAAATTATGAATCACGAATTTGTAGATACTCTTTGAGTGAACAACTTTTGCCTATTAATTTTTTTTCCTTGTGTCGTTTTCCAAAAAATTTTATTTTTTTATTTTTAATGTTATTTTTCACGATTAAAACGAAAACTAAGCGTCCTATCGAAAAATTGTTGAGAAAAAATGTATCGCTGTTTTTTAGATGAACAACTTCTGTCTGTTCATTTTTTTCATAGCTTGTGTCGTTTGTCCAAAAATTTGATTTTTTTATTTTTAATGTTGTTTTTCACGAATAAAACAAAAACTACGCATCTTATTGAAAAGTGATGAATAACAAATTTGTAGATCCTTTTTGAATACACGATTTTTGTCTCTTTATCTTTTTTTTATCTTGCACAGTTTGACCGCAAAATGGAATTTTTCAATTTTCATTCTTTTGTGCGATCAAAATTTAAATTTTCGATTTTTCGGAAAAATTCGGAAAGTTGTTGTGATAATATTGTAGGGCTCTCGAAAAGAAACATTTTTTTTCTCCTGACTTTTTTCATATCGTGCGTCGTTCGGCTTAAAATGTTAATTTTCGTTTGTTTGTTTGGATTTTGAAAATGCTATAACTCTGATAATTTCCTTTTTATCACTAAATGTCATGAGGATAAATTGTTTATCTTTTCGAGTACTACTAATAAACATACATAGAATTTTCTAATCTTGAAAAAAGTGGTCTCAAAAATTTCCAAAATGTGCTCACTTTTAAAATTTTTATCCAAAATAACTGGTTAACGAACTTGTTGTTTCATTTTAGGCCTTCAAAAAGTGTGCCAAAGCACAATCCAATCTGATCAATCTTTCGAAAGTTATCGTGCCTGCACGATACTACAGACTACAGACAGACAGACAGACACCTTCGTAAAAACCGTTTGTTCTGACTCAGGGGGCCTCAAAACGTCGACATTTGATTGAATTCGCGAAAGTCATTTTTTACATAAAACCAATACCTTCTCATTGAGATGAGAGTGTAAAAATAAAGTCGGCGTTATTTTAACCTTCAAAATGGAAAAAATTTCAATTATAAACCTTTAGAATTGAATTTTGCTAAAAAAACTTTCAAACTAAAAATTATTTTTAAATGGAAACATTAAAAATGCAAAAATTGAACATTGAAGATTGAATTTAAGAGCGTTGAAACTAAAACGAGTCCGAACCTCATTAAAAACTGAAACAAAATTAAGTCGCCAAAAATTGTGACAAAAGACTTTTTTTTACACAAATCCTTTAAAACTTTATTTTAATTTTGATCGCAAAAGTAAAATTTAAGAAAGGGAAAAATTAGGAATTTATCTTTCAACATGAAAATTCAGAGCTCTAAATTTGTAACCATTCAAAATGAGAGAAGTTATTCAATTTCTAATGTATCAATTTCAGGTAATTTAATAATTGTTATCTATATTAATTTTAAACTACACAATTTTCAACTTCTTATTTCAAATTGTTTAATTTTTAACACAAACTTTAGGATTATTATTCATTCTTCAAATGTTCTAATTAAATATTTTTTTATTTGGAATGAATTTTTTTTTTAACATTAAACTAAAATTCAAACAATTACAAGATTTTACGTTGGAAATTAAAAATTAAAAAAAGAATACAATACAAGATTGCTATATTATTATTTCAGTGTTTGATATTTAACAGTTTTAAGCTTTTCAATTTGAAGTTATTTTTTTCAAGCTGAGTTTGAAAGTTTATTATTTTGAAACATTTTCAAATAAAAAATAATTTTATTTTCATTTCACAGTTTTAAAATCTTTTAATTTTTACGGCTTGGATTTGGGATATGATTATCATAGTTTTTCATTGTTTGAAGTTTATTCTAAACTCATTTATTTTCAAATTTTTTTTGTTGCAAATCCTTTAAACTGAAAATTGAGACAGTTTTGCATATTTAAAATTTAAACCAAACAATTCAGAATATTTAAATCTAACATTATTAAATTCAAAACGGACTAAAATTAAAACCAAACAATTGAGAATATTTACATTTTATTTTATTTAAATTAAAATAATAAGAATGTTTAAGATCGTAAATGTATTATTAATAATTGCCATATCACGTGACTTTTAAAGGGATTGATTGGATATATTCTTTACTAAAAAATGTAATTTCTGTTAAAAAATGACTGTCATCTTCACCGCTCAAAATTAAAGAATTTTAAATATTTTGAACCTTGAAAGTTCAATCATTCTAAAAACTTTGAAAATTATATGCTTTCTGGTTGGAAAATTTCGAAGTTAATTATTAAATTAAATAATTATTTGTAAAATTATTATTTTCTGAAATTTTTAGGTTTTCTTGGACTTTTTAGTTAGAAATAGATAAATAATAAATATTAATATTAATTGAAACAAAAAGGCTCTCAGTAACTACTTTTAATATGATCCATATACAAAATTTGGGAAATATATCAAATATCTGTTTTATATTTCAGAAAAATATATTCACGAAAAAGAAAGAGGTCGTTTAAAAAATGATTCTCTCTCATTTTTATTCATTATTTGGTCATAACTAAAAAGCCGAAAAAAGTTTAAAATTTCGGAACCTCAACTTTCTAGCAATTATCTGAAGAAACGATAGTTATGAATAATAATAAATTATTGAAACAAGTCTATTAACTTGCATTAATTATTACCTCCCTAAGTGAAAAGTGAAGCAAAAGTTAAAAATTTCAAACAAACAAAAATAGCAACTATCTAGAATTAATATAGGAAAAATATAGAAATAAGCAATAATAATTTGTCTAAGCAATTATGTTTGCTAAATTGCATTAATTATTACCTCACTCTAAGTGAAAAGTAATAGTGGACAAAACGTTGAAAATTTCAGAAAAAACTGCAACTTTCTAACAATATTCAGAAATAATATTATTCAAAATAATAATGATTTTTTAAAAATAATTATTTTTGTCAACTTGAATTAATTTTTACCCCACTCTAATTGGAAAGTGGACAAAAAGTGAAAAATTAAAAAGAAACTGCAAGTTTTTAGCAATATTCTTAGAGAATATTATTATAAATAATAATAAATTCGTCAAATAATTATTTTTGGTCAATTTAATCATTTATCACTCATTGATTTTTCGCTCATAATCATTTATCGCTTTAGTTGAAAAGTTGGTAATAAGTTGAAAAATTCGGAAAAACCCGCGATTTCCTAACTCTATTATAAGATAAAATTGCTGAAAATAATAATAAATTGCTTTAAAAATCTATTTCAACATCTAATTAGCAATATAAAGCAGTATAAAGCAATATAAAGTAGTATCTTATGGGGAATACATGGAAAATAAATTAAATTCATAAGGCTTGCGTAATATCTGAATATTATTAAAAAAACGCATTTATTTTTGTGGACTGAATGAATGAATAATAGGAAATTGAAAGTAAAATTCAATTTCTCCCGCCTCGAGACACTAGCGCACCAAACAGCAAAATTATAAAACAGTCTATTTTCGGCAAAGTTTCTAACCTCAAATGTAAAGTAAATAAAAATAGCAACAATAGAGGGACAGCGAGCGAAGTTAATTAATTAAAGTGAATGCAGTGAATTCTTGAGTGAAATGACGCTATAAAATATTGGATTTTAATTGGAATTGCAGCATTTACATTGGGTTTGATTAAAATTATTTAAGAATGGAGAAAATTATAAATTTAAATGCTAGTATCTTTAGTGAAGAAAAATGCAACGTACTCAATCAGGTTTAAATTGCAATATTATACGGAAAGTATAAATAATTATCCTGAATTAAGCATATAAAAATAAATTGAATTAAATTTTAGTTACTACACGCATGTGTAGATGAAATATGCGGTTATCCAAGTCCAACTTATCAACAATTCAACAACAGTATGGAGTGGAATAAAGAAGAATACGATACTGCTTATCGTTTAATTTCTTCTATTTTGAACAATCCTGTTTGCTTGTACTTGGATGAAGAAAGGGTTTGTCTTTATCTGTAGAATTATTCAATTGCACACTAGAATAGGGTGATACAAAAATGCATGGAAAATTTTTTTTTTAATGCTAGAGGGCAACGTTTTTTTTTACTAAAAATGATTTCTTTTGGTTTAGTGGAATATTTATCAACATTGCTTAATTAATTTTTAATTATTTAATTTGTGTAAATAATTTTTGTTCGAAATTATTTGTTTCTTCATTAAAAATTATTACTATTTGTTTAGTGGAATATTTATCAATATTGGTTAAGTAATGTTTAATTTTTTTCTGGTTGACCAAGAATTCAAATTTTGAGAACGACAAAAGAACCGAACGCTAGAGAACTACCCAGGGTCTATGTCTTAATGTATCTGTTTGTTAAATATTTGAGAATACATTTTTTAAACCAATATAAACTAAAAAAAAATTTGGTTGCACAATTTGTTTTTTGAAAAATATATGTTGGTTTGAAAAATGTATTTTCAAATATTTAATTTTTTAGACAAATTCCATTTGCTTAAATCATTTTTGTCTCGAAAATTCGTGGTTTAAAATTCTACTGTTTTGAAGATAATTCATCTTTTTAGCTTCCAAATTAACAATTTTGTTGAAAATGGATGTATTATGTTGAAAATTCGTCTTTTTTATATAACATTATTTTCTTGAATAAATTGAAATAAATTGGTTAAAAGTCAACTTTTTTGTTGAAAAATTATACTTTAGGGTAGAAAATTAGACTATTTTGTAGATAATTCATCTTTTTAGCTTCAAAATTCAACAATTTAATTAAAAATCCATGTATTTTGCTGAAAATTTGTATTTTTTGGTATAACATTATTTTGGTTAAAAATTCAACTTCATGGTTGAAAGTTGAATTACTTTGTTAAACATTCTTCTTTTTAATATTTACCTCTTCGGTTCAAAATTTAAAATTTTTCTTGAAATTGCGATTATTTTGTTAAAAAGTCATCTTTTATAGTCAATAATTCAACTACTTAGTTAAAAGTGGAACTACTTTGTTAAAAATTATTTTGTTGTTGAAAATGTAACTATTACATTTTCAGAAAATTAATCTTCTTCGTTCCAAAATCATGTTCTCGAGTTGAATGTTGAATTCTTTTTTTGAAAATTACCTTGTTTTAAGATTCATTATTTTTGTTGAAAATTCACCCCTGTAGTTAAAAAGTTGTGTATTTTGTTGCAAATTCATTTTTTTTAACATCAATATTTTTAACTGAAAATGTAATTATTACATTTTCAGTTCAAAATTTATATTTTTAATTGGATGAAAATTTACCTATTTGACTGCAAATTTATGTATATTTTTCAAAATTCGTCTCTTTTGCTAGAAAATGAATCTTCTTAGGTCCGGACGTTAGGGCATTTTTGGGAATTTTTTTCGATTTCTTAATATCTTGGGGGTTGAAAACGAGGGTGATCCGGAAGATATAGGTGAATGAAACTTTTTGGAGCATCTTTAGGTATCAAATAGAACCATTCCAAAACATAAAATTTTATGTCTGAAAGTTAGGGCATTTTTTGGTAATTTTTTTCCATTTTTTATTATCTTGGGGGTTAAAAAGGAGGGTGATCCGGAAAAGAAAGGCAAATGAAACTTTTTGGGGTATATTTAGACATCAAATATAACCATTCCAAAGCATACAATTTTAGGTCTGGAAGTTAGGGCATTTTTGGGAATTTTTTTAGATTTTTTATTACCTTGCGGGTTGAAAACGAGAGCGTTCTGGAAGATATAGGGGAATTAAATTTTTTGGGGTATCTTTAGGTATCAAATAGAACCATTCCAAAACATAAAATTTTATGTCTGAAAGTTAGGGCATTTTTTGATAATTTTTTTCGATTTTTTATTATCTTGGGGGTTGAAAACGAGGGTGATCCGGAAAAGAAAGGCAAATGAAACTTTTTGGGGTATATTTAGACATCAAATATAACCATTGCAAAGCATAAAATTTTAGGTCTGGAAGTTAGGGCATTTTTGGGAATTTTTTTCGATTTTTTATTATCTTGGGGGTTGAAAACGAGAGCGTTCTGAAAGATATAGGGGAATTAAATTTTTTGGGGTATCTTTAGGCATCAAATAGAACCATTCCAAAGCATAAACTTTTAGGTCTGAAAGTTAAGGCATGTTTGGGAATTTTTTTCGATTTCTTAATATCTTGGGGGTTGAAAACGAAGGTGATCCAGAAAAGATAGGTGAATGAAACTGTTTGGAGTATAGTAGACATCAAATAGAACCATTCTAAAGCATAACATTTTAGGTCCGGAGGTTAGGGCATTTTTTCTATTTTTTATTATCTTGGGGGTTGAAAACAAGGGTGATCCGGAAGATATAGGTGAATCAAACTTTTTGGAGTATCTTTAGGTTTCAAATAGAACCATTCCAAAGCATCAAATTTTAGGTCTGAAAGTCAGGGCATTTTTTGGTAATTTTTTTCGATTTGTTATTATCTTGGGGGTTGAAAACGAGGGTGATCCGGAAAAGATAGGCAAATTAAACTTTTCGGGGTATATTTAGACATCAAATATAACCATTCCAAAGCATACAATTTCAGGTCTGGAAGGTAGGGCATTTTTGTGATTTTTTTTTCGATTTTTTATTATCTTGGGGGTTGAAAACGAGGGTGATCCGGAAGATATAGGTGAATGAAATTTTTTTGGGTATCTTTATACACCAAATATAATCATTTCAAAGCATAAAATTTCAGGTCTGAAAGTTAGGGCATTTTTTGGGAATTTTGTTCGATTTTTTATTATCTTGGGTGTTGAAAACGAGGGTGTTCCGGAAGAGATAGGGGAATGTAACTTTTTTTATTTCTTTGGACATCAAATGGAACCATTCGAAAGCATAAAGTGATAAGGTCTGGACGTTGGATAATTTGTTATAATCTTTTTATTTTTAGGGGTTGAATTGGGGTGTTTTCCGGAGTTGCGAGGGAAATTAAACTTTTCTGGGTATCTTTGGTTATTAAATAGATCCATTTAGAACTTTTAAATTTTACGTCTCGCGCAAGAAAATTTTTTTGTAAATTCGTTTTTTGTAAACGTTGCAAACTTCAGCGAGGTGAAAATTTATCCTTTTTTGTTAAAAATGCAACTGTTTGTTCAAACGTGCAACTGGTCATTTTGTTTAAAGTTAAACTAATTATTAAAAAAAAAAATTTTTTGTTTTGTTTTCAAGATTCATCATTTTAATTATTTCATATATTTAGTTGGAAATTCATATTTTCGGGTTGAAGATTGTACCTTTTTGTAGAAAATTCGTCTTTCTGGCTTGAAAATCAAACTGGTTAAAAATTTACTTTTCTTATTGAAAATACTTTATTTCGGAGAAAATTGACAAATAAATAATATATCTTTATTTTATTTTTAACCAAAGCTGTTTTCCATGCATTATTATGTCTACTTAAACATTTAGATGCATTCAACAAAAAATTAACTATTTTTTTAAAGTTGTATCTTAGGAATAAACTGACATAATTTAATTCTCTTTGCGAGAGCTTATATTGCAATCTACACTCTTTCAAATTCTTTGAAGAAACTTAGAAATACAAAAATGTACTAAATTGGCGTACATTTTTCGAAATAACTGAAAAGTGAATTTTCTCAATAAGGCAATCTTTGATTTTTTTCTTGATTGTCTTTTAGATTCATAGTGATGTGAAAAAGATATTCAATGAGTTTCGTCCTCGCTAAAGTATCCCTTCATATGAAGAATTTTTTTTATATTATATCGTACATTTAAAAAAAATATCAATTCCTTTTTTAAACATTCTGAGTTTTATGTCCTTGAGAAGCGAAAACCATATGTATATTCACAAGATATACAGTTAAAAAATTTAGAAATATCAGATATTTTAGATTTTTAATAAAAAAATTAATGAAATTATGATTCTTGCTGTTCTATTTTGATTAATTTTACTTCTTACTTTACTTAGTATCAATACCAGTGTATCGAAAGAGAAAAACCAGAAGAAAAGAACAGAAAAGGCAAAACTATAGTATAAAGAAGTTAAATTAATCAAAACAGATTAGAAAAAATCATAATTTCATCAATTTTCTTATTTAAATCTAAAATATCTGATATTTCTAAATTCTGTAACTGCATATTCTGCAAACGTACACTGTTAGCAATATTATTAGTGATATTAGAGTGAATAGTTTCATATTCAAAAATAAAAAAAAATGAATGGATGATCCTATTATCTTAATTTTACTAGGAAAATTCATAAATGCCTTATTGACGAAATTATTAAATTCCCAAAATTATATAATTTAAAACTCAAATTTTTTAACTCCCGACCTTAGTAAATGATCGAAATTAGTAAATTCCCGAAGTTTTAAATTAAAACAAAATTATATTTAATATCTTTATCGGTTAAAGTATTGTTTTATTTTACAGGTATACGTGTATCGTTTACAAGTTTAAAGATCTATTTTTAATTTAAATGCAATCAATGTGCAAGATATAAAATAAAATATTATTCTAACAGATGAAAAATATTAAATTCAAATATTTTTTGGGGGAATTTGAAATTTTGGTAATTAGAAATCCCGGGAATTTGCTATAATTTCGTGAAGTTGAAATTTCGAAAAATTCGATTCAATCTAATTTTGAGTCATGAGTGGAATCTTTTGACTCAATTCTAAGCTGAGTCGGTTCGTAAGATTCTAATCAATGCCCAGCTGAGTCGAATCGGATTACAGTTGGTTCAGTTCGACTCATACACATCACTGGTTTAAAGTTAAACTACTTTAAAAAAAGCAATTTGTTCAAGATTCACTATTTTAGTTGAAAATTCATATTTTGGCGTTGAAAATTAAACTGGTTTGTAGAAAATTTGTCTTTCTGGCTACAAAATTCACCAGTTTGGTATAAAATTAAACTATTTGTTCGAAAATTAACTTTTTTATTGGAAATTCATATTTGTTGAACGGGTGAATGAATTTTCTCTAATTTTATCCCGATTCTTGAAAAATCATTATAGAAAATCCTTATAATAAACTCAGTATAGAAATAAATAATGTTAAAATATTAAAGGAAGGGATGAAAAAAAAAATAGAGAAACTACAAACGAATGATTGATTTATTTACTTAACGTAGGACTTCAAATTATTTCAAGGCATTTCTACGGATTTCGTCAATTTCAAGGGATATGAAGAAACTTATAAAATTTCAGAGAAGTTTAAAATATTTCTAAAAATTTTGAAGACTGCCAAAGAATTTTGTAGGATTCCCAAAGATTTAAGGGATTTTGTAAGACCTTCAATTATTTTGAACGATTTACGGGATTTTAAAACATTAAAAATTTTTTTAACTATTTTAACAGATTCCAAATAACAGTCTTGAACAATTTCAAGGTATATGAAGGAACTTACAAAAATTTGAAGGATTTTTAAGATTTTAAGTTATTTTAATAGATTCCAAAGTAATATCAAAGTATTTTTTAGGATTTCCAAAGATTTCAAGGGATTCTAACAAATTTCACAAGATTTAAGGAATTTTATATGACCTCTTATTATTTTAAAGCATTTACGAGATTTTAAGCTATTTTAATAGATTCCAAAACACTTTAAAGGTTTTGAAATTTTAAGGGATTTCAAAGAATTTTGTATGATTTCCAAAGATTTTAAGCTCCTAGAGAACTTTGGAAAATAAATGAAATTTCAAGGAGTTCCTAGCGATTCCAAGTATTTCAAGGGATTTTAAGGTATTACAAGAAATTTCACAACATTTGGAGGATTTTATTAAGTTTTCAAAGATTTCTAGGAGTTTGAGCGGTTTTTTTCGAGAACTTTAACTAATAAGTTTAATTTATTTTATATGCAAGGTTTTTCAGATAATTTATACTCATTGAAATGGATTTTTACGATTTCCAAAGATTTCAATGGATTTTAGGGGATTTCTGCAAATTTCAACGATTTCAAGGCATTAGAAGGAATTATAAAACTTTGAAAAGGATTTTAAAGAATTTAAGTTACTTTAAAATATTTGAAAGAATATTAGTTTTCCGTTTTGTGGCTTTGGGGTCCGTAAATGATAAAGAACATTTAAATTTTCATCAGACTCTAGAAAAAGTTTATTGGTACATTTCACTTATACCCTGAGATAGATTTTTGTGCGTCGGCTTCTTTTTTTTTATAATATATGTAAATAAAACTAATTATTGTTCTATATAACTGAAATATAATAACAATCTTTAAAACATTTATATTCAAAGCGTGTTGTCTTTAATTAGTGTCTAACAGTAAATATGAAACATTAAGTTCTTACTTTAACATCCACCTATAATCCTAAGACATTATTACACTAACCTCATTCACTTAGACTGCTGATTTTTATTTATTGCTAATTATGTAATGAGTTTAAGAGCCATTAAAAGAGAGAAACTACAATGTGATAAAACGTCTGATGAAAATTTAAATCTTCTTCGTCATTTATGGATCCCAAAGCCACAAAACAGAAAATTAATATTAGTACTGAGGGTCGCAAAAAGCAAAACAATTCCGAAGCATTTCAAGAATTTCGAAAGTTTTAAAGGAACCTTATCATGCTTAATATACCTTTTATAAAAATATTACATGGTATCTATTCCAATTTCCTTTCGTTCTCCAAAACAAATCTAAACTATCTTTCACTTTCGATAATATTGTGAATCGAAATACTGGAAGTTTGTTAGTGTAAATTTATCGACTAAAATTTTTCTTTTCCTTACAATAAAAATTTATTTTTGTTTTTAATTGCAGATGCCACTGGAATATCATGCGCTGTCAGAACAGGTACAGCAAAGAATTTTCAGCTGCTTAAAAGTTCGAAGAGAACAACTTACTGATGCCTTGTTAAGAAAACATTCCAAGAATAGCTTGCCTACCTTGCGTGACTTCGATTGGAGGTTAAAGGTAAAACCAGCTTTTGCAGATTGCCTGACATTTTTAGGGTGGGTAAAAAAAATGGAAATAAAAAACAGCCTAGTTTAGTTAATTCAGTTTAAATGCGGGCGAGGAGTCCCGACGGAGTCCCCATGGCGCTCAAGCTATAAAGCCTATTGTGCCACACCCTTAACTATTCACTCTCAGTAGTTGACCCCAGACCTCTTGATGAAGCCCCAGTGTGTCAATCACTGATCGCGTTATAATTTCCTTAGGTTCCATAAAATGGGCCTCATGGGTTTGCTGCCTGAGCCTAGCTAATGTCGGGCACTGGCCTAAGACATGCAGAGATGTTTCATCATCCCTGCCGCAGTAAGCATCTGAACCACTGTCCTTATGTCCTTCGGTAAACCCAGGATTTCCCTGGCCTTGTCCATCCTGTACGTATAGCTCAGGATGGCTTTCACCTGTCGGCAACCCTGGGTTTGCTCCAAGTACTCCCGGTGCTTTGTTTGGATCCAGCTTTTGATGGCCATATCGATGCATTAAGACGCTTGTCCCAGTACCGGTTCCGGTCCTATGTATTCACTTGCTGCGCCGCATTTTGTCAACTGGTCCGCCTTTTCATTGCCCTTGATCTCTATGTGATCAGGGACCTATATGAGAGGAACTTTGTTCTTTTCTGCAAGTTGGTTTAATGCTATTTTGCATTCCCAAGCCAGCTCTGATGTTATGTCTGATTTCCCAACTGCAGTTAATGTCGCTTGGCTGTCCGAGCAATCTGCCTGCCAGCAGCGTTTTCTTCTAATAAGGTCTCAGCAGAGTGAAGGACGGCCAGGACCTCCGCCTGAAAGACGGTAGCATCCGGCCCAAGCGAGATCCCTATCTCCCCCCTTCTCATGCTGCCATAGATTCCTGCTCCTGAGCCACCCTCTCCTCTGGAGCCATCTGTGTACCAGATTTCCCCTTAAAGGAGCGGGTTACCATTTGCTTTCCACATACCCCTGCTTGGGAACCAGACGCGGAAAGTGTTGGCAAAGTTGAAGCGCTTTGTTATTTTATCTTGCCTCATCTCTAGAATCGGCATTGTGCTGATGTCACTTGGGAGCCTAGTGTACCTAGTCCCCTAAGTCCATCTATTTACCCTTGCCAGACGGTTCATCGCGTGAGCCGCCCTTGCAGTTATCGCAGCATGTAGGGTTTGTTCACAGGGCATGAATCCTATCGCCGCCGTGGGTCTAGTCCTTATTGCTCACGTCAACCCCCTAAAGTCTAAACGCTAACGTTTGTAATCGTCGCAGCCTGTCCTGCATCATTTCAAGTTCCGCACGTGACCACCAGACCACGGCCCCATATAGGTTTAAGAACATCAGAGTAGAGCCATGCAAGCATTTTAGACCCTAGACCCCACGTCAACCCAAAGGCTCTCCTGCGCATCCATAAAGTCATGGCAAACTTACTGCATTGGGTCTCCAGGTGCTTCGCCCAGTTCAGTTTGCTATCTAGGATTACTCGCAGATATTTAACCGAATCTGAAATCGTCAGACTTCCGCCACAAAATACAGGAGTATCAACTGTCGGTACTTGTAATTTCTCGTGAAAATGACCATACTGGTCTTTTCCGGATTTACCGAGAGCCCTGAGTTACCGCACCAGAGATCTACGATTCGCAGCGCCGACCTTGTAAGTTGTAAGACCCATCAAAGTCAACCACGTAGCCCCATCTGGTTTCGAGTCTCCTCCTGTCTAGCATGCTTCCTATCCAGCTCACTAGCAAGCCTGGCACGCCACACCTGGAAGCTTCTCGATAGATGACTTCTGGATGAGTATTGCTGAAGGCACCCTCTATATCAAAGAAGGTGCCCACAGCATCATGCCCCTTCTGTTCCAGCTGCTGCTCCAATTTTGCCATAACAGCATGGAACGAAGTTTCTACTGAGATGCCTGCCTGAAAGGCGTGCTGCCCTTTATGCAGCCGGGAGGCTAAAAGCACCTCATCCCTGATGTCAGAAATCTTTTGCAGCAGTGTAACCCTCCCTCCCAGGTTTGGGTATGAAGGCCACTCTGCCATCTTTCCATGCCGATGGCTCGTGTTTTAGGACAATGCTTGCCCTGAAACCTTGCTTGTCCCTTATCACCTGTGTAAAAGTTGAAATAGGCCGATTTCGCGGGGCAAACAGAAGTTTAGAAAAAATGGCTAATATTACTTTTTTCTCGTAATCTACATAATATGCCGAATATTCAAAAACACTTGTAAAATCTCAATATTTTTTGATTTTCTAGACCAAAATTGTAACAAAATAGTTTAACTTTGAACCAAAGATTAATTTTCAAACTAAAATGATGAATATTTAATTAGAAATATATTTACCAAGAAGATTAATTTTCTATCAAAAACGACGATTTTTCAATGCGATACGTGAATTTTAAACGAAGTAGTTGAATTGTCATATAAAAAAAAAAACAATTTTCAACCAAACTTAGTTGAATTTTGAACTACAAAAGATTCAGTTTCAACCAAAAATGGAATAGTTGAATTTTTAGTTTAAAAAAAAAATAATTTTTAATCTAACTGATGAAATTACAAATAAAATGAGGAAGATTCATCATGAATCTTTAACGAAAATGATGGATCATCAACTGGAATAGTTTACTTTTAAACCAAAAAGATGAATTTTCAAACAAGAATAATAATTGTTTATAAAAAGCTACGATTTTTGAACACAATACGTAAATCCAAAAGACAAATTTTGAACAGCAAAAAAATGAATTTTCAACCAAAAATGGAATAGTTTACTTTTCAGTTATAAATATATTTTTCAACTGATGAATTTTCAAATAAAATGATGAATCTTCAACTGGAATAGTTAACTTTGAAACCAAAAAGGTTCATTTTGAACTTAAATGATGAATCTTTAACTAAAATGATTGCATTTTCAAACAAAAAGATGAATTTTCAACAAAGATTACAAGAAAATTCCCACCAAAAAATACGAATTTTCATTTGAAAAAGATAAGTCTTTAACCAATGAGAAGAATTTCTAATTAAAATGATGGAATATTCAACTGGAATACTTGAATATTCAACAAAAAATATGAATTTTCAAACAAGAAGATTAATTTTCTACCAGAAACAATTTTTCACCAAAATACATGAATTTTCAACGAAATAGTTGAATTTTCATTTAAGAAAGACAAATTTTCAACCAAATAGTTGAAATTAGGAACAAAAAATATTAATTTTCAACCAAACTGATTAATTTTCAATTAAAATGCTGAATCAACTGGAGTAGTTGAATTTTAAACCAAAAATATGAATCTTTAACTGGAATAGTTGAATTTTCATCGAAAAAGATGAGCTTTCAATCATAAAGATTAATTTTCTACCAAAAACGGACAAGTTTTCGCCAAAATACATGAATTTCCAACGAAATGGTTGAATTTTCATTTAAGACAAATTTTCAACCAAATAGTTGAACTTGGACCAAAATAGATAAGTTTTCAACCAAAGTGATGAATTTTCAAATAAAATGCTGAATGTTCAACTAGAATAGTTGAATTTTAAACCAAAAAGATTAATTTTTAACTGGAATAGTTGAATTTTCATCGAAAAAGATGAGTTTTCAGCCAAGAATATTAATTTGTACCAAAAAATAAGAATTTTCAACAAAATGAATAAATCTGCACTTAAAAAAGTCACCCAAAAAATAGAAGTTAAATTTTCAGTTAAAAAAAATTGTTTTTCAGTCAAAGAAGAAATGAATTTTCCATAAAATAGCTCTTTTTCAAACAGAAATGAATTTTCAATTAAAAATGATGAATCTAGGATTGAAAAAAATGAACGTTTAACATAAGTTTCACTTTTAACCAAGTAACTAAATTTCCCTTAAAAAAAAAGATGAGTTCTGAACAAAAAATGTAGTTCATTGAACGAAAAAAATATGTTAATTTTTAATCAACAACAGAAATTCAATAACTAATACGACTTTTTAGCATGAGTTGAATTTTCAAAAAATTGAGTTCAAACGAGAGAAAAAAACGAATTTTTAACAAAATACAGTAATCTAAAGCTACTTTCACACATGAAGAATCATTGTTATTCAATTTTATATATCAATTAAAAACAAAAATGTTACAACGCTCTCGAAAAAATTCTGAATAAAAAAATCCTGACATTTCTAGGTATACAAAAATACCCTGACAATTTCAGTTAAATTTCCCCGTGGAACCTATCTATTTGAAAGATTATATTTATTTCAAATTTTTCACAGGTTACAAGGGACGCAAAATAAAATTTTTAGTGCTAAGCTGTTTTTGATTTCCAATTTTATTTTTCTTGCGACCCACCATAATTTACATATCTTAAATTGTAATTTTCAGCTAGTTATGGGCTCTAGTAAGATGGCATCTTTGCGAGAACCTCTTTTACAACTAGACCTAATGGTCGAGGAAAAAGAAAACGAAAGACTCTTAGGTATCGAATTGAATAAAGACGAGTTAGATATGGTAATAAATAGTCTAGAATCAGCAGTGCAGTAAAAAGAAAGTAAGAAGCCAAAAAAGTACTGATATTTTCAGTGCTGTGTAAATAATTAAGATTAACTAAGAATAATAAATTACTATTCTAATAATAATAATAATGTATTTAAGATGAATGGGAATAAAATAATTTGATAAGATTAAAATTCTAGTTTGCCTTATCCTACAAATGCATGCCGAGATTGACGAAGGTAAATAAAAAAAGAGAGAGAAATTCGTACACTTGTTTCACAGTTTATTATAGGTTATAGATAAATGTAGAATAGTTTAATTACTATTACAACTGTTTCAAAGATACTGAAGACTATATTTCTGTATATGAAACGTTTCCAATCAGTACGCTCACTCGCGAACAATTGAGATGGTTAACGATGGAGCGATCTGTTGGAAAGCGTTTCAAGGATGACGATCGGTAGCGGTAGGTGCACAAATCGGTCGGGTCCGAGAATCGAAACGATGAGTCCGCTTTCGTCGTTGAATCTTATCCTCGAGAAAACGGCGAATTTTTCGTTGTAAATATATCATTTCACGGACAATTACTCGAATTAAATTCCATACGAATAAGGTTTACTATACAACTTTTTAATTTTATTATTTCTTTCTCCTTACTCATTAATATATATCGTATAAAATCAATGTCGGTCATAGGCATAATGACCTTGCGCTCGTCTAACACTTAGAAATATTCAGATCCGGGGCATATACATATGCATTTCTCGTTTAGTATTATAATCTACGCCTACGACCTTAATAAAAATGAAATCTTCCGTCAAGGTAATTATTATTCCTCTTTACTTCTGGAGATCCGTATAAACGTAGAAAACGTTGTATGAAAAGTTGAAAAAGGTACCGTTCCAGGTGGTAGTTGTGCGGGCTTGGTTTAATCGTAATTAGGCGATATTTAATGATTATCATAAAATTACGCGATAGTTCGTCGTAAGCGATTCTCGTATGGAGAAGTAGCATTTCGAACAAACGCCGAATTTACACAAATGCGTCCTCTATGTCTAGATTATATATCACTTACGCTGCTCGACTTACTGTATATCTTATTTCGTGTCTTCAGTGGTAAGTGTATGTGGCTCTTGTTCGCGTGTTTGTGTGCACGAATGTACGGCTAGCTTCGTCCAATAGCTCTAAGTGTGGTAGTGTGAGTGTGTGTGTGTGTGTGCGCGCGGTTCCTCGTTACGACGTAAAATCTTTCCATTGTACAATTACAAAAAGAAGACAAGGATCGCAAAAGGAAACACGAACAAAATAGTCATATCGTACGTCTTTAAAATCGCGATGTGAATGCGTACCCGATGCGTTAATGATTCGCTCTTTTGTATCCATTCACTCTCTCTCTCTTGTCGCTCGCGCGTGCTCTCTTTTTCTCTAAATCTCGTTCGTTCTCTCCCTTTCACACTCAGATCCACTTTGATTTTCTCTCTGCATTTCTGTTGTTTTTCCTCACTTTCCCCATCACTCTCTTTTTCTCCCACACACACCAATGTGACGACCACAATCTTCTTCTTTCTTCATTGCAGCATCTCGCACGGCTCGCTTCCAGCCATATTATCTTTCTCTGTGTAATAACAGTAATGTAGTAACGGGAGGGTGCCACCCTTTGAGTATTTCCCGCGGAGTGGACGATGAGCTGGATACATTCCGATCATCTCGCTCCGAATAATCATCATCGCTCTTGTCGCTCGCCCGCCACGCAATGGTCTTCTTCTTCTTCTACTTCTTCGTTTAAATCTTAGCTTAATAACAATTAATGACACTTGTAAAATTTCTACACTGCAGGACAAATTACAGTAACCCCCTGCGCTGGGCACGGCCCAGTAAAAAACTCTCAATCGTCGCTTGGCTCACGAAATAACGAATCACCACTCGAGCGACCGCGCGAACGACTATCTCTCTGAACCGTTCGCCGGTTTTTCTATAACGCAACCGTTGCTGTCGCAGCTCCTCGCATCAGTTCCATTCGCTGTCAAATGCCATATAACAATTAATAGGCCTACTATTAAAGTCTGTGTGCTCTCGCGTGGTGTCGCGGTTTTTGTCATCGTCGTCGATCTTTTTTGCTGCTTTGTAACGAAAGAACGTCATTTTTCGGTTTAGTTGCAGGAATGGTCCAAATATACATATCTATATAATATACTTTTTTGGTTTTAAGGAGAGAAAAGAACTTTTCTTCCCAAAATACAATTCGGTTAGGGACGCTTATTCATTCATATGATTTTGGTGGTTCGAGTCGACAACGATTTCCTGAAACAGAAAATTTTTCAATTAATTCTTTATTCACTCAGTCTTTTCGAGCGAGTCATTCTTTTAAATATTTTACACATTTAGTGTATTTTATTAACAGAGTGTCTACCAGACGGATTATTTTACATTATCGGTCATTTCCTAGTGAATTTTTCATTTTTTTAACTTCTTGTCGAAATTTCCATATCAGGGTGGCCACTGAAACTTAACAAAATTATTCTAGGCTATTTCCCAGTTTTCCCGATCAACCCGTACATTTTTCCGGGTTGACTTTAAAGCATTTATAATAATAATCATTCAATACTAATTGCTTCATTAGACAAAATCTAAAAACAATAAAACATTTTAGAACTCAAAGGTGAAATATGTAAGCTAAATTACTGTAAAAGTGATTTCAGATTTAGCAGCCCAGAATGCTCTCAAAACAAGGGAAAATAGCAAAAAGCAAAAGAACAGTTGCATTTTAATCAAACAGTTAAAACTTCTAGCCAAAAAGACGAATTTTTAGAAGACAGTTGAATATCAAGCCAAGAACTTTTCTACCTAAAAAGATGAATTTTCAATCCAGAGGGGAAAATTTTCAACCTTAGTCGAATTTTCGACAAAAGAGTTGAGATTTTCGGCTAAAAAGTGGTATGTTTTACAAGAAATTTGACTTTTAAACCCAAAAAGATAAATTTTCGACAAAAAAGTTATTTTTTAACCAAATAGTTGAATTAAAAAAATAGATTTGTAACCCAATGGTTGCATTTAAAACCCAACAGCTGAACGATATATAACTATAGTTGAGCTTTCATGAAAAATATACGAATTTTGAACAAAACATTTGAATTCAGAACCCAAAACATAATAGTCGACTTTTGAAATAAAGATGACTTTTTCAGAAAATAGGTGAATTTTCAACCAAATGGCAGAATTTTTAACCAAAAGAGATGAATTCTGGACCAAAAATATGTTAGTAAACTTTTCAATTGAAAAGGCCTTGGCTATGGAACCTTTATAGTATCCCTAAATTGTGATTTTGTTATGCCAATTATTAGCAATTAATTATATAAATTTAGGTTACCTATTTGTTTTCATTCTTAAATATAAAGGATCTTTAGTAGTTTAATGATTCATCAACTGGTTACTAGATAAACATTAATATTACATTAACACAACATTAACTTTAAAATCCTAAATATAAAATAATTTTCGATATTTTAACGGAGAAAAACAAATCTGAAAAATTCCCGGTTTTCACAAAAGTTCACGGCTATTTCCCGGATTTTTCCCGGTGCTCAAAATTCCAGGTTAATTCCCGGCTTTTGAGAAATTCCCTGTTCCATGTCAGAATTATAGTTCTTTTGAAAATTCACTGTTTCAAATCCAGATCATAATTCTTTTCGAAAATTCCCCGTTCAGAATTATACTTAATTATGTTTCTTTTTTAAATCCAGTTATAACTGAGAATTCAAATTCTGTTGGAAAATTCCCTGAACAAACTCAAAATTATCACTCTTTTCCAAAATTCCCTGTTCAAAGTCAGAAGTACAATAATATATTTTTATTTTAAAATGACACCATTCAATGACACATTTCAGGATTTCCAAGTCATTAAAGATTGTGATATTCATATTGTCATTATCGATAATAAACTCCTTTCCATTGTGCGTTTTGTGATCAAAGAAACTGAGAGTAATAAAGCATCAAAACACTTTTAATATTCATTTTAGTACAATTGAATAAAAATTCTGGTCACTGAATTTAATTCCTGGCCATTTCCCGGATTTCCCCCTTTAAACAAAATTCCTGGTATTTTTTCGGTTTCGCGGCCAGGTAGACACCCCGATTAAATCCAACGGAGTTCATGTTTTGACGACTCTTAAAAAAATTAAATTATATAATAATTTTTTTAAAATGCTTACGTTCGCATTGGAGTTTTCAATTGCTTCCTTGACGGCAGCAGCAACAGCCTTTTCGCTGATATCGATTTCCTCAATGACCTGAAAAGCACAAACGTTATAGATTTTCTTCTCAAATAATCAATTTCGAAACTCAAGACATTTCAAAATCGTTTGCAATTTCTCTTAAAGTGCAAAAGTCAGATGGCCCCTCGCTCTGTAGTCTTCAAATTTGTTTTTTCGTTTAAAAAAAGAAACTTCAGGATCACCTTCGCTCATCGAGCAGAAAGCAACCTTTGGGCGATCATCATTCTAGACTTCAGTTAATAAACCAAATTTATTTATTAAAAATTTTAAATTACCTTAGTTACAGAAGCGACATCTTCAGTGATAACGGGCGCAGGAGCTGGTGAAACAGATACCTCGACGGGCACGGCTGGTGGTGGACTTTTGGGAGCGTCATCTACGGCGCTTTCCGTCGTGCTGACCTCGTTTACCGAAACGTTGTTCTCAACTGGAGCTTCAGGCTCAGGAATGCTCTGTAAAACAAACTTTTGTTAGTTGCTTGCGTTGGTTAATCAACCAAAAAATCAATACTCTGCATGCCACAGTACAAGACAGTTACAACCCCCAAGAGAACGACTGTATCGAAAACACTTTTATATCATTATAATTTTGGTAACTTTTTTTTCATCCACAAATGTTTCTTGAATTCTAATTGTTTTGAAAGAGTCGTTCATCATGCTTCAAGTACTGCAACGAGTTAGATTCCCTCTGGTTATTGCTCGAAGAAAACAGCATTTGACATGCAAAACGCGCGTAAGATGCTTACGACACAACAGATGCAACAATAGCAACATGTAGATTAATGGTTTGGGTGAGAGACTTTTAGAATAGCTTAATGTCAGTGATTGTAGGCACTAACTACACGTATAATCAGCAAAGTATACGTCTATCAATGAGATCTTCTAAGTTCGGGCCATTTTCGAACGCCCACATTTTACGAAACTCATAACCGCTTTAGCTAAACGAGCAATGACAATTAGATTTTTTTTTAATTTGAAAATGAGATTTTCCATTTTTTAATCTCTGATAATATTGTTCAGCAAAAGTCGCAAATAAATTGACTTTTAAAGCGAGTTATACAGCATTAAGAATCGCTATCAAAGTGATTTTACAATCTAGTAAAATCTACTACGGTAGCAAAAAACTTACTGCACATTGCACATTTTCATTTAGTATTTCATATTTAAAATTGTTTTTTAAAACTTAATTTTGGTTCCGAAAACTTCATTAGCCTTTCAGAGTTGCTACTGTCCGGTTATAAAATTCCACGTCATTACCAGGTTTACTTTTTTTTTTTATTCAATCAATTCAATTAATTTTAAGCACATTCTACTGATCGCATTATAATTTACCCACAATTTCTTGTTCAATTATTAGCTAATGCAAACGTAAAGTCTTTTCAATAATGATTGAATTCTAAACTGTTTTCATTAACATTAACAAGGTAATACTTAAAAGTCTGGAATTATAATATTTTTATTAGTAAATAAATCAATTCGTAAGAATTCGAAAATTTAAAATTGCCGGTCATTTCCCGATTCTCAAACAAATTTAACACGTTTATTGAAATTACAAAATTCAAACTCTTAAAGATACATTTTTAAATTATTTAAATTGAAAATGTACGCTTGAAAATAAAGAACCCAAAATGAAAATTTTAAAAAATAAGATTTCAAAATTACGCATCATAAACTGAATGATTTCATAATTGAACAAGTTAATTGAACTTAAAAATAAAAAAAAAAGTTGAAATAAAACTTATTTTAAATTGCATTACATCATGTGATTGTATAGATTTTTTTTAATTTGTAAAATTCCCTGTCAAAAATGAAATTCCTGTAATTTGCCGATTTCCCAGTCCCAAGGACACCCTGCCAGGTCTTTCACGTCTTGTAGCAACCCCTTTTAATGTATTTTAATTTATTTTTACTGTCTTTTTAGTGCCTTTTAATGTCAAAATAAAAGGTAGTTAATTTATATCGAGCATAACTAAAGCGATTATATTCAAATGTTGTCCATAAACCGAACGATTCTAAAACCAAATTTTAAACTGCTGCTTTGCATTGATCTGCGTTCCGATCTCAGTAAACATAGTGTTAATATTTATAAGAAAACCAAGAGGTAAACAACGTAAGGTAGTGTGGTTTTGAGGAGAGGAAGTACGAGCATTAAATTTGAATGTGTTAATCGGTACGTTGAGAACAAAGGTATAACATTCTTCAGGAGGATGTAGGTATAAAGATTGGATGATGGGAGGTGAGGTTAATGAAATGTCGCGCGTTACGCGAAAACTCGTCTGCGCGTCATCGCGTGCCATTCAAGTCTCAAGCATATTTTCCCAGGACAATTAAACTCGACGAGATGGCATCAACTTCAGTGTGTAGTTGGCCTCGTCTGGGCACGCGTCAAACTGTCGTTAAGTCACAAGTAGCTTCTCGAGTCGTCAGAGTGTTTCTATGTGGCTCAGGCGGAGCTTTTTGTCTGTGGAGAAGGGTGTGGAAGTTTGGGATACAGAAGGACGTGAGAAAACTGGTCGTTTCGAGATATCAGGCTATACCACAGAGACAGTCGATCGGACTGAACGACGAGATACGTAGAATTGGGGCACCACCAAGGTACTTGGCTGCCAGATTCATGCCAGGAAGTTGCACGATTAGTCACCTGGTGATCCTCGGATGCGATGTGGTGGCCGTTCGTCAATTGACTCGTGAGCGACTCACTCTCGGTTAGCCTCTCCTTCACTTCGGGCTCGGGCTCTGAATCATTGAACGAATTGAGGCTTTGTGACACCGACTCCACCTTGAACTCACGATTGCTTTGGTCGTCGAAGAGTTGCGTCTCGGAGCACTCTCTCGTGGTCGCCGTCGTCGTGACGCTCACACTGGCAGGACTAGGACTACTGGGTGGAGTGAGAAGGGATTCCATTGGGATTCTGGATTCTTGACTCTCCGCTGGAAGCGACTGGATGGAGAGATCGTCAGGAGGAAGAGGATAGTCGGAAGAATCCTCCTCGCATGTTGCGAGTTCTTGAGGTACGGGAGGAAGGTCATCCAAAGAATCCGAAACGTCATCGGATTTGGACTCGTCAAATTGTGCACTAGCAGGAGTGTTTGTGGGTTCTGTAATCGAAGTTCCCAAGTCTGCAGAAATTTCTGGAAGTGATTCTGGAAGGGGTACTTCTGGAAGGAGTTCTTCTGGAAGGGGTTCTTCTGAAAGGGATTCTTCTGG
The DNA here is from genome assembly GCA_011634705.1 of Andricus grossulariae. Classification (NCBI taxonomy): domain Eukaryota; kingdom Metazoa; phylum Arthropoda; class Insecta; order Hymenoptera; family Cynipidae; genus Andricus; species Andricus grossulariae. Next base: position 26,990 of record JAABKJ010000045.1, read on the forward strand.
AAGGCGTTCTTCTGGAAGGCGATCTTCTGTAAGGGATTCTTCTGGAAGAGGATCTGAAAGTGATTCTTCAATATGATGTTCAGGTTTAGTCACTGGAAGTGGGCATGAAGTCGATTCTTGAACTGGCTCCGTCAATTTGATCGGTACTACGAGCGTCGGAGGAACTTCTGCATTCACAAAGTTCAAGATCTTGGAAACCTCTTGAACAACAGGGGCTGGAGACACTGGCAGTGGGGGTGGAACTTCTTCTTCATTTTCAGTTTCTTTTCTCGACGTAACGACAGGTTCACTGAGGGTTGTGGTTGGCTCTAGTCTCTTACATTCCGAAACAGATACCTTTACGGATTCACCGGCAGCGAAAATTTGTTCGGATACAGTGGTACTGGAAAACGGATCATCTTCTTTTATTCGCCCCTCGACTGCTTCTAGAAGAACCTCAACTTCTTTCTCTGATTTAGGCTGCTCATTTTCTTCTGCAAGGACTTCTGTTGGCTTGACTTGGATTGGAATTGGGCCTTCCTCTGTTAGAATTACCAAATCTGTGTCTCCATTACCTAGATCTTGCTTCTGAACTTCTTCCCGAGACTCTTGAAGAACATCTGATTCTGGAAGATTGTTTTCCGAGGATTTGCTAGTTTCTTTCAGGGGTTCGATTTCTGATTGGGACTCGAGTGGCGCGACAGATCCTTTGGAAAACTGAGTTGTGTGATCTTCAAACGACTGGGACGACGACGACAACGAGATGGGTGTCTCTTTGCTGGCAGCCTCGGCAGGAAGCTTGAGAGCCTCGGCTAAGGCCGTGGCACTCGCCGCTGCTTGCTGAGCCTGTTGCAAGGGTGAAGGATCGATAGGTGTTGGTGGAGGACTGGACGGGAATCGGGATGGGAGATCCTCACTGGTTTTCCTCTCAATGATAGACGGCGTCGCGATTGGCTTCGTGTGGGAGGCGTTGACCTCTACAAACTGCGAGCCTGTCGGAGGCCGCGCTCCTGCACTGACCTCGACTTTCTCAGCGACAGCGGCCTCGACTTTCTCGGCAGGCTTTTCCTTTTCCACGACAGGGGTAGCCTCTTCTTTCTTTTCCTCAGCCGGACTTGCAGCAGGCTCGACTTCCTTAGCTTCCGTTGCCTGTGCTGGGGCGGCAACTTCGCTTTCGACCGGACTGCTCACTTCGGACTTCTCAACTGGACTGCATGCGGCGTTCTCTGCTTCCTCACCACCCTGTAAAAAGAACAATATTTCTTTAGACATGCACATTATTCTTTAAAGTGCCTTCCACGTGAACTTGAAATATTTGTCAACGAATGCTTGAAAATGCTTTGAAGCCCACGTTTATGTTATGTAGCATCAAACAAAAACACAATTTTACACAAAAAAAGAGAGACTGCACAAAAACTTTTTAAGTGTGTATATAAGTTTTCGACAGTCTTGGTAATTTTCATGAATATCAGTAAAGTTTTAGACATCGCGGTTATGCGTTAACGATTTGAAGGCGTACAAAAAGCGGGTGTGCACTTAAGTGTTGTTCACACGTATGAGGAAAACGTTAGTTCAGTCGAGCATGACATTATGTTTTGTCTGGCACGCGAAAAAGAGGGGCCGTCGTTGACGGGTGCCTGCATCGAGTTCGTGGAACGAGCCAAGGGTAAAGTTCTGAGTCTAAATAGGGACAAGGGTATATTCGAGTAGGAGACGAGGAAGGGTGGCCCTAAAGTATCCGCCCGATAGAACGACGAGGAACAAAAAGGGTAAATCCACTGGTGCACCCCTCGGGGGTGACCAACCGTGTCACTGTGTCAACCAGTAATAAGCATATTTTCCTCTAAAACGTTTTACATCATTGGAGACTGTGCCTAATTTATGTGTAACGATCGACGAAAATCGAAAAATAAACAACAATCGCGCTTCAAGTTCACCATTTAAACTCTGGATACCGATAACGACTCTCATAGTTTTACACTCGTCTCGTACTGATTCGCCCACCACGCGCAACAAACGGGTATAGGTCTCCAATTTAAAGACTTAAATTCAGTTTGAAAAAAACACGCTAGAAGGTGTTATTAAAGAGAAAGCACGCAATTTGAAAATCTATTTTTAACAAGAAAGGAGTTTCAACGTTACGTTAGATGACTGTAAATATTACATTGAAATTCTAATGGGTAAGAAAATTTTCCACCCAATCTTTGGGAATTTTGCCAGAGAATTTAGGAAATTTTTTGGTGAACTATTTCGGAAAGGAAAGTATTGTATCGATAGACTTTTTTAGGATTGGATAAACAGTTTTTGATTTGAGAGCACTTATCGAGAGTGCATCAGAAAGTGGCGCCGTGATCGAAAGTTGATAGCACTCGAAGACTATTCTCACATGAACTGCGAAGTTGGCACTGTGTCAAAGCAACTCGTATTTTGACTATTGGCCCAAATCCAGGACCACGCAACGACTCGCTGTTCCTATTTTCCGATAGTGGAGATAATAAAGCTTCCGGATACCCAAGCTTCCGCTCCACGGCTGGAATATTAAGCCTATTTCCCTATGATCCGTATCAGTTATGAAAGTAGTCTAGAATAGGTTACTAGTACAGCTCGGACCGACACTGAATAGTTAACTTAATTAGTCAATTTCCGGAAATAGAATCATTTATAATTTCCTCGTTATACGTTACTAGCCCTAGATCTGATAAATTATTAATGTTTTGTTAATAGCCGCTTTCTAATTTGCAGTGTAAGATTTAAATTTAGACCATAAGCAAAATGATCCAAGTTCAAATGGTTACTAATTTCTACTTCCTCCTGAGAAAGCAAGAGCAAGTGGAGCTTTAGTTAGATTCCATTTATAAATTCTATACTTAGCAAAGACTTTCGGCCACAGCGGGTGCATAGCAGAACAAGAAGCGCTTAATTGAAAACGAGTACAAGGGCGTTGCTCGATGAGCAGCACGCGAGTTAAAAATAATTTCCTTGATAGTCTCAATTCTCCATAAAATGACTCTTGAGAGACATCCATCTACCCAGGAAGGTTCAGACCCCTATGAACATTAAAAAGGCATTAGGCTAATTTTCATTTGGGGTTCACGCTCTGGCGTGGGATTCTTCAATAAAATATCCACCACCTTGTGTATCTAGGGGTTAATTTACGGACCGGTAGGAGACTAAACGAATTATCGGCAGCAATCACGCAAGGCCTTTGACAATTCAATTCAGCCACTTCTTAAGTAAATGTATACTTTGAATTCCCTCCGAGAACTTGAAACTTTTTTTTATTACCAATTTAAACTTCAAACATAGACCCATTATTTGTCTACAATAGGAGAAAAGCTAACTGGAATTTAAGAAAAATTATATCCTTATTTTCAAGGTGGATGAAGTGGAGGAACGAATTTTTGGATCTATATTGTCTGACGAATACAAATTATGATGTGGCCTTTTTTCGGTTCACTGAAGCATAAAGAAAGGTATTATCATTGGGTGTAAACAAGATCAATTGGAAGGCAAATACACATCGTATGAGTTTTTAAATTGACTTGTTCCAATACCTGTCAAAACTTCTAAGAGCAAAAACACTTTAGCACATTATTTCAGCTGTGAAATCTTTATAGCAAGTAACTAGCTTATTTTAAAAGCATTATTTTGTATTTTATAACTTTTAAAAATTAAGTAAACCTAACTTTGAATCAAGGAAACTAATTATTTTATGTTTTACATTACAATTTTTAGCATAATTACTTATCATTAATTCTCTAAGGGATATTCAATCGATTATTGACTTTACTTTCATCACGCTTTTTATAAGTATTTTATGCTCGTTTTTTGACACGCCTAGTAAATGAGGCAGTTACTCTGATTCATGGCTTGAAACAAAAAATATAAAAGTATCTAATTATGTAAATAAGCTAATTAATAACAGCTATTAGGTATCTTGTCTTTATACAACTGATATGTAGATAAGAAATATCTAAATACAAATATTTTTAATTGAATTCGTATCTCTTCATCTGGAAATGGAGGATTTATAAAAGTTGGAAAAAAGTGCATTCCATTTTCTCTGGGGACGAGAAGAAAATAAAAATAATAGTCCTTTGCGAATCGTTCGATCGAAAATATCGCATTCTATTGAAACTAATCGAAGCACAACTATAGTGCGACGAGGAGGAAGTAATCCGGAAAAGCCGGAGCCGATTTTGTTGGCCGTGACAAGTCGCTTCGGTTGTAAGCGATCCGCGACATAAGGATATCGACAGGTCTTTCAGGCGTTAATGGATCCATATAGGAGCCAGAAAATAAGAACAAAATTTGCAACCAGTGATGGCAATCTACAGCTTCGTTACCAAGGCTTTCGTTCGTTCTGAATTATTATCTGGAGAACCCCATGTGTACCGACAAAGATATTGTTAATGATTTATGCCAGTGAAGCCAATCTAACGTAATCTATCGCAACAGGATCGCTTCCTTTCGTGTTCCCCCAACAACTCCGCAATGATATTTGAACAAGAATTGTTTTTAGACAATTTTTATCATTCTTTATCATTCTAAGTATTGTAATTAAGTTCCTGTTACTCTAGGGACATACTCTTTACCAAGGAAAGTTTTAATTTATGAAGTATGTATTCCCACTGGAATATTCTACAGGAAAACATTTTGCGTAATTAAATAAGTAGAATTGTAGTTTGTTATCAGATTAATGTGGCACAGAGTTGGTAATTGATTTCACTGAGTGGGAATAATTTAATTGCGCTGTACTTAAGTAATTCGTTGCAATCATTCGGTTTGCACTGACTTTAGGAATCTTGGAAGAGCTTTAAAATTAGCTTCAACCCATTCCAAAAATTGTTTTCAGCAACCTTCCCAAGACAAATAATCCAATTAAATTTTCCATACAAAAATATGAATTCTTAACCAAATAGTTCAATTTCCAACCAAAACGATGAATTTTCAACTAAGAAGATTAATTTTATACTAAACAAAAAAACAGAATTTTCGACAAAATACATGAATTCTCAACCAAACAGTTGAGTTTTCTATTAAAAAAGATACATTTTCAATCAAAAATAGAATAGTTAAATTTTCAGTTAAAACCATTCATTTTCAAACAAAAACGAAGAAGAATAAAAAAAATTAAATTTTCAAAAAAAGAGATGATTTTTCAACTAAAATGAGAAATCTTCAACAAAAATTAGTTTCTAGCAAAGTAGTTCATCTTTCAACCAAATAGTTGAATATTCAAATAAAAAAGATGAATTCTCAACGAAAAATGTAATAGTTCATATTTCAAACAAAAATAAGAATATTCCACAAAATAGTAGAATCTTCAACCAAAACAGGTTATTGTTTTTTAACCACAGATGCATTTTTAACCAATAAAAAAATCAAATTTCTACCAGAAGAGATGAATTTTCAATAAAATAGATGAATTTGTAACCAAAAACATTGATTTCCAACCAAGAAGATTTACTTTCTACCGAAAAAGACGAATTTTTAACAAAATACATAATATTCAATCAAATAATTGAAGTGTCTTTCAAAAAAAAGATAAATTTTCAATCAAAAATGGAATAGTTCAATTTTCAGCCAAAAAATTATTTTATTTAATAGAAAATAGATGAATTTTCAACAAAGAAGATGATTTTTTTTTAAAAAAGGTAATTTTCAGCCAAGATAACTGAATTTTCAACAACAACAAAATAATTAAATTTCAATCAAATAATCAAATTTTCGTCCAAATAATACAATTTTTACGCAAGAAACTCTGAACCAAAAATGTAACAGTATACTTGTCAATCAAAAAGAATTAACTTTTAAACAAAAATATTTGGATTTTCTTATTGCCTTCGATTAATTCAATTAGCATTAGAGCAAAAGAACAAGAAAAAGAGGAAGTTTCTTGAAAATAGGGGGAAAAAGAGGAATTCACAGATTAATTGAAATTTATTTTTGTTTTTAGATAAAATCTAAAATGAGATGGATTAAACGGACTAAATTTGCCTTATCTTTGAAAAATGTGAATATAGTTACTTTAAAAAAAAAGAGTGAAATAAGTGACTTTGGCAGCCCTGAACATTGAAAATAGGTTGCTATGGTAGAAAATCTTCACAGCTGTTATTTTGGCAGAGAATATTTCAGGATCAAAATATGCAAGATGACTACAAAGTTGAAAATTGGCGGCGGTTCAAGTTTACCAACAGTTTACAATATGGCATTCCACGAGTTCTCTCATGAGTTGTATTTGAAGACACAAAGTAGTAATTTTCGTTGAAAAGTATTTTTTGTCACAATGTGAGTTTAAGTTCCGTCTTCGACACTAAAGAGCAACTCAAGAAACTTGGGCTAGAAAGCATTCACGCTTTTCACCCGCGACTATTTTTATGCACCCAGACGCCAGATAGTCGCGTGACGAGTATCAGCTTACTAGTTCATTGCAGCAGCCATAAAAGTAATTTGGAAAAAAGGGAAAAAATAAAAATAAAAGCTGCTTCAGCCCCCAGAGACATTGATTCATGCGCGCAATTTCATCAAGTAGCAGTATAGGCTCTCTTGGCATCATAGTAACTACTTGTTGAAAGCGCGAAACTAGCGACTATCGGATTTATTTTTATCGAATGTTTGTTCAGCACAAGAATTTTGATCCCCAATATCGTATCAACTTAACTTAATAGAAAATAAAAGAAAGAAAAACCTGAATCTAGAGGAGCTTATGATAAAATCACACTGGTGTATTATTTAATTGATAATAAATTCAACTGTTAATTAAAAATGACATGAGCAGGTAGGGTACAGTATCACTCAAACTTCAAAATTCATTAGCAAGCAGGGTTAGGTTATCGTAGAAAGATTAGAGCACATCACAAACGGAGGTAATCAATCTACCACGGAAACAAGGCCGTTAAGTTCGTTTCGTCGGACCGGAAGTCCTCGTATCCAGGAACAACCTACCCGCAGCACTAACCGATCTGACGTAGTTAATAGCCCATTCTGGCGAACTTGTAACTACATGAGACACTACAGGGCGACGTTATCACTAATCGTTAATGAATATGTACAGCTTGACTGCTGTGCACTGCTCGAGATAAAACCAACGCATCTGTAGATATACCAAAATATTACATTAAATATTTACATGTACCAACAAAAATTAATAAGGATGCTACAAAGTTCCAATATTTCTTGAATTTCTCCTGTTTTTCCGCTCGAGTTGAAAAAAAAAACCTCCCAGTATCAAAAATAGATGCACAAAAAATGAATTGGAATGTCGTCAAGTGACGGAAATATAAAAATTCTGCATATTAAAAGTAACATTAACAGGATCGTGGGCAATCTTGGTAATAAATCTCGACGCCCTGCTGGCGTCAAGCCCGATCGATAAATGTCTTTCGATCTTTTTTCTCTTATCGCATGCGTGTGCGAAAGGCGCAGTGTCTTGCGCCCACGGCAAGGACTTCCGGTCGACGTAGGCGGGTGGTAAGGTGCCGTACCGTGATATTCGCAATCGAAGTTTCTGTATCAGGGGGTGCCGTGGCCACCCTGGATATCCCTAGTAGCGGAATCGAGGCCAAAATTCGCCGTGTTCCCCATGCTAAGGCCCCGGCGGCCCTGCAAACACCGTCGCCCACCGTCCGGCCTACCTTCAGCACGGACTCCATCTTCCAATCGGTCCCAAAATTTCTTGAATCCTTGATCTCTTTCTCTCTTTGCACCAGCGAGGTTCTCGAATACTCTTTTTCAACTTCTATCGACGATTAACTTCACGTTATTATCTTTTCAACACGCGAGACGATCGAGACTCTTTCCCACCTTGTGCGAAATTCAAAAGTTATGTCAAACATTAAAAAAGAAAAATCAATATGAGGTTTAAGGTAGTACTGACAAGAATTGATTCTTGTAAGAATTTATAATAATTTGGAAATTCTCTTTTATTTTAAAGTTTATCTTGCTCATTCCAGAAACGTTCCACACTCGTCCTAATCGAATATCAAACTTGCAAAACGAGTTTAACGATATTTTTTTTGTTTGTTTAACCCGAGTTCGATTATGCGACGAGACATGTACGGTCCAAGGACCTGGAGCGTGGTTTTGGACATTTTCCCAATCACATTCCTTCCGGAAGTGGTTGGCCCAAAGCCCAAAAAATGTGCATGGAAAATTTTAAAATCGAGAACTATAACAATATATATTTTGCTTCTAAGACCTGCAGTCTGGATAAATACAATACAATAAATTCGACTACAAGAAAATTGAAAAAAAGATTTGAAAACTCAAAAGATACATTCTCAAAATTGAATTAAATATTGAACTCGAAATCTAAATAATATCTTACAGTGAGGATAAAATAAATCAGGGATCAAACAACTTACCAAATTCATGTTTGAAATATTACTTGAAAATGCTGAGGACGGACAATAATAATGGAGTTCAACTTCAGACTTTAATCAATCAATGCACGAGAATTAAACCCACGCTCTAGGTACTCGATCTTTCGAATTCGCGGGTAAGTCTCGATCCCTTCGCGCAAAAATCCCCTTTGGTCTAGAATTTCGGTGTAGTACCTCGCAACTACGAACACATACGTTTCCGGTTGAAAAGCTGTTCGCGGACTCGAAGCTCCTCAAGTGTACTCAGTGGTTTATATAGAGACTACGAGGATCGTCCCACGTCGAAGGCAAGAGCGAGATCGAGTGCGTAGGAGATCTGCAGTTGGGAGTGAGAGTGAGTGGGAAAGATGTTAGAATTAGGAAGCCACGTAGAAAAGACAGGGAGAGACAGAGAGATCTAAATAGGCATGCATCAAGAAAGAAGGGGGCAAGTATACGGGCAAAGATAGAAAGAGAGGGGAAAGAGTCCAAGAAGGAACAATTGGCAGCAGGGTCGTCACAGAACCTACTGACTGAAAAAAGAAATTAATTATTGTAAAAAAGATCTAATACATTAATACTTAAGGAGATAAATCTTCTCAATTTATGAATTCAGATTAGAGGTACCAAAAATGACAATCAAATGGCATCACCTCGGGGACTACGACCACCGGTTCCCTTTCATATCACATAGATGATGATACATCAAGTTAATGAAAACCAATAGAATCTGATGAAAGAAATGATAGAACTTAAATGAAAATGAAATTGTCGAAATTATTAATTGACTTTGAATTGAGCCTGATTACGGCCCTGTTTGAGACACAACCCCACTAATGCGTGGACGGATTCGACGAGGGAAAAAAATTCTTGCCGCAAACTACGCGTGCGTTTCTATTCTTAGATTCTGTCGAGAACGAGAATACGACACTACTACGCTGCTATGAGTTGACCGGTCTGTCACTCTGTAATACGCACTCTTCTGGTGAATGTGAGCAAAATATTTCTATGTAAGTGCATAATACATGGGCGTGTGGGTGATAACCAACTGCGCGTTTCGTTATGCTTCTGAGATTACAAAAAAAAATATTAAAATCGATCTCTTGGCTATCTGCACGTGTCTTCGATATACCTGAGAGTCTCAAATACCCACGTACCCTGAGGCGATAAGTTATTGTATAATATGCATGTGCATTTTTCAAAGTGACCAGGAAGAACGCAATTGCCAATAATGTATCCTCAAATCAATCACAAGTACTCTGAAAACTTGCTTTCTCTACATGTACAATAACCAATTAAAAGATTGCAGCCAAACAAAAATTGTAAAAAAAACAGAAGCACTCGGGATGAATTTAAAAACTAAAATCCCCGTTCTCTGTATTGATTTAGTAACTTGTATTTTCTCTTTATCAAATATTCGCTTGGCTTCTATCAATATTTTCCTCTACAATATTAAAATTAATTATCATTCGAGTCCGATCGGAAAAATGTTTGATATTTTCTTCTCGAGTTACATGGGGAGAAAAATAGACATTAAAGCATAATAGCTAGATATTACCGTGTATTATCTTAGCGGATATTGAAGCAGAGAATCCGTAGGTATTAGAAAGAAGATTTTAAACTGACGCAATATATACCCTAAAAACCAAAAAAAAAAAAGACATGACGAATATGCTCGAGATATTGCCCATCAGTATTTTACATATTGAACAGAAGATATTAGTTAATATGGTTGAATATCAACATTTTTAATAACTACTTTTTAATACCTATTTTTCTCCCTGATAGGTATTTTTTTCTGTAAGAGTCCCGTATCGAATTCTAATAAGTTTGTAAGCTAAGGTTAAAGGTATAACTTATCTGTAATCTTGATCTACAAACACTGAAATTATAGGTGCTTGGTAGGTTTCACAAGGAGCTAGAAATCTATTTTTCGCAGATCGTAAGATATTTGAGCCGTTGAAAGAAAAGTAGAGTTTTTTATGACACGGTTGCATGTGGCGCTGAAGAGGTGACTCACGAGCAGAGGGAACGAAGCAATCCACTTCGCAAAAGTACCCTAGTTTGTAAGAACACAGAAACCCCTTTACGTACTTGTCTTCCGTAACATAAATATTTTACGGAAGGTGAGTCATCAAATCATCCAAATGGCTTTATCATTCCTAGTCGTCTCATCTTCAAACAATTTCAAGAAAAAACGGATCCTCGAAAAATGAAAGCACACTATGTACATGAAATATTTGGAGATACTTTAATATTAAAACAAAAAACATTATTATAAGTGTTTCAATTTCAGATACATATTTGAACATACAAGCAACTAATGTAAAACGGAGGAGAGGAATTGTCACCGATTCATCGGAAACACGACGTGATAATGTGACAAGCACGTCGTTTTCGAATTGAGATTACTGATTTCATGTCATGCGTCTTCATTAAAATGTAGCTGTCCGCTGAGCGGAACTTGTCAAGTGAAAAACAAAACCACAATTTCGCTTTTTAATCTGGAATTTTTAATCTTAAATTTGAGTTACAAATTGAAAAAGTGCGTGATATATGAATTTTATAAGAAGTTGTAACTTTAGTACTAAATTTGATGAACTTCAATACACTTGACAATCCACTCGATTCTGTATCAATTATTCATCGACTTGAGAGGGCTATTAAGCCGAGATTATAGAGTCTAGATATAAGTCGGTGTGGAATATGATTAAGAAAGCAGTGCAAGAGATTAATTTTATAAGCAGAAGATCAAAATATTACAATGCCCTCCCGGAAATTCCTGAGGAATTATTCATTATATGCATATAGGAAACAATATGAAAAATACTACTAAAAGAAAAGTATAAATCGGTGTTTCAATCAGGAATAATTTAATCTTACAAGGTGGCTACTAAAACTTAAAACAAACTCCAGGCTATTCCCCGGTCAAAAAATTACATTTTTCCCCGGTTAACTTTCAGGCGTATAAAATAATATTTATTCAATACTAATTGGTTTTTTATATAAATTGGGAAAAGAAATAAACATTTTAGAACTCCAAGGTAAAGTTTATAATTTAAATGATTGCAAAATCATTTCAGACTGTTTTACTTTTAAACCCAGAAAGATGAATTACCAACAAAAAAGTGAATCGTCAACTCAGAAAGATGAATCTTCAATCAAATGATGGAATTTTCAGATGAAAAAAAATTAAACTTTAATCAAAAACAGTTGCATTTTCAACCAAATAGTTGCATTTTTAAGACAAAAAGACGAATCTTTTGGAATTTCGATGAAATAATTAAATTTTCATGAACAGTAGAATAATAACAGTAGAATTTGCAACCATGAAAAAAAAAAAAATTTTCGAACAAAAAAGATGTCTTTTGTACCAAAAGATGAATTTTCAATCCAAAAGGACGAATTTTCTATCCAAAAAGACGAATATTCAACAAAATAATTTAATTTTCGAGCAAAAAGATAACCTTTCAACAAAATAGTGTAAGTTTCCACAAAATAATTAAATTCTCAACCAAATAGAAGAATTTTTAAACAAAAGAGATTAATTCTGAACCAAACTTTTTTGTTTTCAACCAAGAAAAAACGAATTTTCGACAAGACAGTTCGATGATCAATCAATAAAAGGAATTTATAACAAAGCAGTTCAAATTTCAACCAAATAGTTGAATTTTCGACCACAAAGTATAACTTTTTAACAAAATAGTCGCATTTTGAACAAAATAATTAAATTTTCATCAAAATATTAAAATTGTAACCAAAATAGATGAATTCTGAACCGGAAATATAATAGTAATCTTTTCAATGAAAAAGCATTCACTTACAAACAAAAAGACGACTTTTATACTAAAAGGTGAATTTGCAATCTAAAAGGACCGATTTTATATCCTAAAGACTAATGTTAAAAAAATCAGTTGAATTTTTAACGAAAAGCTTTAAATCCTTAAATGTATAGTTTAAAAGGAACATTCATTTTTGAACAAACATTAACTTTAAGATCTTATATATAAAATGATCTTCCCTATTTTAACTGAGATGGTTAGTAACACTAAGTACAATTACAAACACATTTGTTTCGTAGAACGAGACGATATTTATTGAAAAAGTACAAACAAATCTGAAAAATTTCCGGTTTACAACAAAATTCCCGGCTTTTTCCTAGTGTTTAGAATTCCAGGCTAATCCCGGTTTTCCCCGGTCAGTGACCACCCTGTTTTAATGTAATTTTTCATTTAATTACAAGGTGGCTGCAGAACTTAATTTTGGAAATTACCTGAATTTTCCCTGACCAATTTTTCATGTTCCCTAACCATTAATATTTAAAAACCAGAATCATAAGCTTGAAACATTTTAAATAAAAAAGCTTTTATGAATGGAATACAACATTTTTAAATGTATCATTCTTGACAGCTAATTAATGTGCTTCTTAAAGAAATTCCCTGACGTTTGCAATTTTTTTCTACAAAATCCGTGGCTTTCCAGGTTTTTCCTGACCTGCTGCCACCCAGTATTATTTATGGAAATTAATTATAGTGGATCCGTTTTGATCTCGGTTTTGATTCAGGGTATGTGTGTGCGCAGTGCTAAAAGCTTTCGAGATTAACCGTTGGCGGCAGCATCTGACAAGGTTAATATTATTTTCGGAAAAGCGAGTGGAAGAGTTACCATCAAAGAGCTCGTTAATACTAAAGCATCAAACAGATGGAGAAACTGTCGCTCTGCTTCCTTCGATGTGGTATTAAAGAAGTTAACGACCAACAGTTACATCCACATATGTACAAAAAGATAATTCTGGAATTTATGTTTCCACCGAACTGTAATTTCTGCCTGTATTTTTAACAAGTTCAAAAATTACAATTTCATGTTTTTACATTGGTATAATTCTAATTTTATCTATTTCATACATGAGTTCACACGCGACATTCATCAGTAGAATTTTAATTTGAATTATGAATGGTAACTTTAATTCCTTGGATTTGTAAGAGGGACAGACGATTTCTTTGATAGCAGACACTTGAAATGTAATTCCTACCGAGTAATCTTTAATGAACTCTTTATTGGTCAGATTCATTGGTCGAAAGGGAGAAGAAGGCTGATGACGAATGAAGGATAAAATCTATTTGTGCAGTAAATCAAGCTGGTGGTACTTTTTCTCTCGCTTTCGTTTTGGACCGAGGGAGCGAAATGCAGGTTTATCCCTTCAGCGGATGGATATGATTTACGAACCGATAACGCTCTTGTCGAGTTGCATATTTGTCGAATTTGTCGTCTGGAAAATTCTATGGGAGATTTACCACATGGAAGGGTAAAAAAAAGTTTCTTCCAATAATGTTTTCAAACACATATCCACAATGCTCTTTTAGAACAATAAAATATATCCAAATAGTCTTTTCTAGCTCCTCCTCAAACTCGTCTCGGTTAATTCAATAGTTATAGAATTGGATATGAATTTCAGGTTTGCAGAATATCATGACGGCTGAATTTCCTAAATGGCAGAAACTGATGACGAAGCTAAGGCTTATAATCTGTTAGGAATGCGAGCAAGTAACGGTCGCACATGAGTAACCGTGCCTCTAATCAAAGTTGGAGGTACTGGCCTCTGCTCTTAAGTATCCACTAAGCTATTCGCAATAACGCGCGTTCATTCGTTAACTTCGATTCATGCACTGTCGAGTGTAACATTCATCCGAGTAATTCACGTAATGGAAAACTTGTTTGTGGAAGAGGTGTATGCATTATGTAAACGTGATTTGCATGACGATTAAATTTGAATTTAATATTTCACATTGAGTAATGTAGTGACAAGCAAGCTCATTTCACTAATTTAATTTTCCCGCTTTTCACATTTCACTATCGTTTTACATATTCCTAAATTCTTAATTTCTGTTATGAGTGATAAAAAATTAATTTTTTGCGAGGTACCAAAATAAGAATAACTTTTTGATATTGAAAGAAAAAGAGCCTTACAGTCCGAAAAGAAAACATGGCCTTCTGCTTCGGATTTTCTGATTTCTGTTCGATAGAGAGACCCAATTGGAACTCAAGTTTACTTAGGGAGGAAGGACTGGGGGAGATTCAATATTTATTCAGGAGAATAAAGATTAGAGCTTCGCCGTTGAACTTTTTTCTTTCAATGTGGCAGAGGTTCTCAATTAGCAGGATGATACCGTAATAGGTCCTTGAAAAGTCTTCTCGACTCGAGGGAATGAAAAACGAACGATGAGTCGTAAAGCAGAATTCGAGTTTGTATGGAGTGCAGCACTGGGGACAAATTTACGACCTGCACGCGGTACTTCGCTGTACAAACGAGTAATAATATCTTTCTTATGATATAAGAGAAAGTTTTATTACCTATCGGTGCTAGAATTCAATGACGAGGAAATTGGCAACATTCTATTTCACAAAGTCTATTCATAGAATCGAACCTGTTTCCGTTCTATAAGTGTCCTTACCGCAATAAGATTGTTTCTTCATTCTAAAAAGAATGATTTAAAAAAATGTAAAGACCATTCAAAATTAAAATAACTTCCGCGCCAAAATCGGTTCAACCTTCGAGGTTATATGTTCAGATGTTCCTTTAAGATTTCGATCTGGTGTAAATGGAAAAATAAAACAGAGCTGAAAAAAATATTGAAAATGTGCATGAGTTGGGTCGATGTTCGCACCGGTTCGTGACGTTGAATTCGTATTTGCGAAATGATAAAATCGATATGCTCGACTCACCGTTGTTGCGCTTCGCGACCCTCTTCAGAACGGTGAAGAGGGTAGACGAGGGTGGTTTTGAGATTATACGTACGTGCGTGATTCTATGTGCCGCCTCGTTCCTGTTGCGCGAAAGAACGGCCTTTTTCCCTCTGGCGATTCCCTTAGGAGCAAGTGCTTTCTCAGACCAAGATGTCCTTGAAGTCTCAAAAGAAGAGAACGAATTACCTTGCGTTGCCACGCACTAGCGTGACGAATAATTCCCTCGAAAAGGAAAATTTCGCCCAGAAATAATGGAATAAAAAGTGCTGGATAATCTCACGAGTATTACCAAAACCAATTTGGAGTTCTGTTACCATTTATATGACCAGAAGTACTCGGAAACTTGTATACTTTTACAATCGATCAGTTTAGTATATCTAAAAAACGACTAAAGATTTAATATTCGGCTGAATATTTTAATGAGAATAATGAACGTTATTTAATCCTTAAAGTGCTTCTGCAGACCAAAGAGTATAATACAGATTACAGTCTGACTCATCTCCTGAATGATCACTTGGTGGTAACGTGTGATCAGACACGGTATCCTTGAATGGAACATATTATGTGCAAGTAATTTTCATGTCTGATGGACGTGAAAAGCGATTGCAGGTTTAAGCATCGCTAGCCAATTCGCTATCAAAATTAGCAGTCGTTAGTCTTTATGCTTACACGAAGACGCATTATATTATACATGATGCGATAATTGAATCTAACAAAAGGAAAGACAGTTCTCGATCTTTCACTCGGAACAATGTCGCATCCAGTTTTTAGCCAAGAGTTTGAGTTTCGCTTCACAATGGTGGAAACAATGACACCATTTTTAGGACAAATTCTACTTTGTGAATAAAGAGATAACGCGAAGGCGACATTTTTAGGAAGAATGTAAGATGACACGCGCAGCGAGAAGGGGTTGTTTTGTATCCATCTTACGACGGAATGCCGGAAGAGATCAAAGTGAGGAAAACTCGTTATCGAGTACCTACTTCCTATAGCAAAGTATGCTTTCGTGCAAGAGATATTGAGTGGAGGCCCAAAGGCGATGCAGTAAGCAGTTCCACCTGTGAAATAGGGCAATGGCTTTGAAAGGCTCCCAGTGTAATTATGAGTCCAACTTTTTAATAAAAAACTACGTCCGGGTGGCAGACGAATTTTCACATAAGCGCAACTTAGTTGATACTTGTCTCCCAAGTTTTTGCCTGCATTATTTACCCTTTGGTCTTTAACTTTTCCAAACGTCTTAGCAAATTTTAAAGTTTTTAATATTTCTTCAATTTGACACAAGTAAATACCGGAAATTGCTGAACAAACCTGGAAAAATGTCTAGATTAAAACTTTACTGGGAATACATCGGGGAGAGCACTTGCGCGCATGTTTTCACTGCTGTATAATTTTGGTAATTGAAAAAAAAAGAAGTAAAAACTAAAGAGAACCAACTCTTTTGAAGTGCGGAATTCAACTTTTCGTTTGTATGCACTTCTTTGCTAAGAGCAGCGACGTAGAAATTCAGGCACGACCGCAATTTTCCTTCCAGCTGATTCCACTTCAATGTGTACAAAAACTAGTTTCTAGATAGAGACGACATTTCTCACCAGGAAAAAAATAACCTTCATGGTTAACATTCGTCCTTTCGACCTTCGTTAACCACATGGCTCTACACTTTGTCAATTCCTATCAACAATAGTATTTTTTAAGTTCAAGTGTAATTCGATTTCTTTAAAATTAGTTTCTTTTGAGTTTAATATATGCGAAAGTGAAATAGCTCGCACCCTTATGTGAGATTTATAGGTATATTTTCTAGGTCAGATCATTTTGCATTACATCATCCCTTTTTCAATTCTTTACACTGCATGCGTTTCAAAGCTTTCCCTGCAAACTCGAACGCGAAAACCCTGCGAGTTCGTCGGTTGCTATGGCAACAGCTCCGCGCTTCCCGGCGTCTCAACGCTCGATACTAGACGACGCCCAAATCCGGCAACAGGGCTGCCATCGAATAGAAACTCAGTGGAAATTCCCGCGATTCTCTCAGGGAATTGTTCACCCCTGTGTTACTAGCACACAATTGAGGAATTACGAAGTTCCACCAATGAAAAACTTAAAATTTATTACCTGAAAATGATTTCACCTCGCATTTCACAAACTGTCCCACCCTTTACGAAACAACTGATTCTACAATGAAATAAGAACTACATATACAATTTTATCATTTACCTGATTTTTCAAATTCTGTTGGAGACTTAAGAGTTAATTTCCTTGAAGCCCAGGTGATGTAATAATTGCAAATCACAATAAATTTTCTTAATTAAAACCCCCTTATCGAACAAGCATGTTGCATTGAATGTAACGAGTGATAGATTGTGAATTTAAACAACATTCATTACACGCTCGAGAAGCTTTGATTTATGAGGGTGAATCTCGCTAAATCGAAAAGATGGCTAACCTCGTGTAATAAATGAGCTTTAACGCGTCTTTTCTAATTACAAAAGTTCAGTCTCTGACGATACGCTTTGTTACATTAAGGAAATTGTTTTTCTCTCCACGTAGGTCGTAGGTACACAGCCACTCATTCGCTCGTTTCTCTTCCGTCCCTTTTTCCGAGGGCGTTTGGCAAACTGAAGTAGACCGAACTATAGGGCTTTACGGGCAATATCATAACAATATGATATTTCACGTGATGAAGTACTGAACGAAAAAATACTAAGCTATTCCTATATCCCTGAAAAATTACGAACAGCTGATACCACTTATGTGGTACATTAGGGTGGTCCAAAAATGCATTGCCAAATTTTTTCGACCTACCTACCCTAAAATTTTCCATTTCCGGAGAAAGAAAATCCGCTTTATTTCGACACTCAAATATTAACACGCGCCACCACGCACTTCAAAATCACACTTACTTAACAAAGGGAAATTTTGGACTTTCGAAAAATTGAACTCATACTTCAGGGTTTGATCGATACGTGCCAAGTTTTTTAGGGATTGAAGAGGAGTGTCTATGAAATAAAACCATACTAACAACTTTCATTTTTAACCCACACTTACCCCCCCCCCCCACCCCCTCAAATGTAGTTCTTTTTTATTTTTGGGTCATATTTGGGGCGCAATTGGCGGGAGGGGTTAAAATAAAAGTTATTAGTATGGTTTCATTTCGTAGACACTCCTCTTCAATCCCTAAAAACTTGGCACGTTTCGATCAAACCCTGAAGTATGAGTTCAATTTTTCGAAAATTCAAAATTTCCCCATGTTAATTAAATGGGATTGTGAAGTGCCCGATGGCACGTGTTAATAATTGAATTTCGAAAGAAAAAAAAAACGAATTACGGATTTTCTTTCTCTGAAAATGTAAACTTGGGGGGGGGGGGTCTTACCCTGTAGGGCCCTTGTAGACCCTTTCTAACTCGATATTACATTTACCGACATTCACTGATTGGGAATCTTCCTCTTTAACATAAGGTAAATGTCGGGAAATGAACTTATATTTTACACGGCTGTCATCTAAACTACTTGTGTCCAAGCAACTAATGAATATTTTAACAAGATCTTAAACAATAGAAAGTTACATTATCAGAGAAGCAATTCATCGAGCATAAAGTAGGCAGTTAGTTACCCAACAAGGGGGGTTCTCGTCTAGAATTCCTACTGCAGTGTCAAATTACATTGGCCGCTTATAAGCGCCTCCGCTCCTTCTCGCATCGCATGTCATCGCACAAGTCGAAGATACCTCGTGCCACGTTCCATTCCACTCCTATCTCAACCGTCCAACTCAAATATTGGTTCTTGTAACGCTCCATCTCGCTTCATAACCGACAACATCGTGTCAGTTACAGTAATGGAAAATTTAATCATTTAGTATCGCCTTTATATCTTCATAGATTTAAATAACTAGACAGCTCAGATTAAATCAGTAGTGGAATTTTTCTATCTTCTCGTACACTAAGCAGGACTTGAGAAATCTATCCCCGCAATCAATTTAGAAAACCATATTTTCGCAAATCAGAGACAGTAAAAGGGAAATATCGAGAGGCAGCGAGCCAATAAACCTCTTAATCCAATAAACCAAACAACACCTCAATGGTTTTCAAACACATCGCTGTCTGGTTGAATCGTCCAGCTACACGAGAAAGGGATTTTATAAAGGAAGAAGTGGAGACGAAGAGGCCGATGGATGTTACCGGGTGCTCAACTGCTCAACAGTTCTGGCCATTCGCCAAGACCTCTCCTGGAGACTGATTAGTTCGTAATTGCGTATTGTTTTCCCTCGAGGAGAGAAAGAGAGGAATACGAAAAGAGAGAGAGAGAGTGAAGACGTCGTTGAAAAAGGTCGGGGTCATGGTACGAGACCGAAAGAGAAGAAGCGAAACGGGAAGGACTTTGAAGAGTATTGCTTCGGAAAAGTTCATTGAAATTCCTTCGATAGACTATCTTGGCTTTCTTCAGCGAGATGAGAAAAGGGAGGCATGGGTGCCCTGCGATGCGAGAGTTATTGAAAGGGCGACCGGTCTTTCCCCCTGCACCCGAAACGAGATATCCCTTTTGTCGATCGCCGCACGGCTTGCCCGCGGGCGTCGCTGCTTGAGAAGTTTGAGTGAATTTGAATCGGTGACGTCACGTTCAACTACTCAAAAGTGATCGTTAGGGCTCTGCCCTCTCGTTAAAAAAGTTTCTAGTCGTTTCTTCAAAGTCCACCTCGAGGCTCATTTCTCCCCTTTCGATTTCAAATACTCTACCAGAAAAATAAAAGCTGTATCATTTCTCAGTTCTAAAAACAGAAACTCTACAAGAATGTTCATAAAGCCAATTTTCTAAATTTAATTTCGGACTCGCATGTTTTTTTTTACAGGAGAGTAAGAACCTCAATTCTCGTTTCAAGCTTTATTCGATGAGTCATGCGATGTGGTGTACCGGGGAAGGGCGGGATGGTGACAGATGGCTCAGGTACGGTGACACGCCGTGGTCAGGGACGTGCTTTGGTGTAACTAGGAGAGGCGATAAATAACTTGCCACACTACTTTCTTATCAATCTTCTTTAAAGCAATCTAACGAGAAGGTATCGGATTCTCGCTCTATTTTTCAAACTCATCCGCCGCCACTTGTGTTTTTAATAACTATCTGAAAAGGTATGATAAATAGAATCCAATTTAATCAGAATGATGTAGAGCAAATTTTTCCAGGTTTAAAAATTATGCCTCTTTTAAAAAGCCAGGATAGACAGGTGTGACCTGGGGAGCGTGATTTTTTTTCAATAGAATGAATCTGATTGTGAAAAGGGGTGGCAGCTCATCACTAAGCAATCTCATGACGAGTTTACAACTTTTTACATGCGTTCCACCTGTCGCATATGTAGAACTTGAATGGACTGAATGCGCGAATACGACCCGAGTATCGTTACTCTATATGTATAGCCTTTTATATCCATGCACCGAATCTTCCGGTACGACATGTTACATTTGAAAGGACCAGAACGATAAGCGAAAGCTTTTCACGGTTGGCCCTGAAAAAACGTCGGGGATCAAATGAAAGAGATTTCATTCGAGGGTGGAAATATCCACCTGCCGAATTCTCATGGTTTGCTTTTTATTTCCCAAATGAAATCTAACCATGTAATATCTAGCAGGGAGGCCGCAAAACTTCATTTGTGAAATTCCCTGACTTTTACCCTTATTTTTCACTGGCCGCTAATACTTAAAGACCAGAATTAAAATCTTTAAAAAAATTTAATATTTACAATTTTAAAATTTATAGTTCATGCCCGTTATTTGTAGTTCATTTTCCCGGTTTTTCCAGGTTCACTAAAATGGTTCACATGCATGGAAATTTAAAGATTCGATACTCTTGAAGCTTAAATTTTTTCATTTAAAATTAGAAATACTAAACTGCATATTAAAACACTCAAAGTGGAACTCTTAAATTTTGAACTTTTAAAATTAAAGCTTACGATTTTTAAATTTAAAACCTTTATAAATTATAATAATTAAAGTAAGAAAAATTAAAAATTCAAGGATTATACATTTTTATAAACTGAAAACTTTTTAAATTAGAAGTTAAATTATTTTCATTTTAAGTCCTTGCAAATAAATAATTGCTCAATTGTTATTTAAACATCAAAACTTAGTTTGAAAATCATTAAAACTTTTCCCAGGAATCTCCAAAAAAATTGTTATTATCTTGAAATCTTTTAAAATCCTTAGAAATCTTAAAAATTTCATTTTAAAATCTTTAACAATGTAGATTTTGTTTTACATTTTTGATGGAATCTGTTCAAATTTTTAATTTCTATTGAAAATTTTTAAAAACTTCTAAATTGTTTTTTAAATAATTCGAAATTTCCCTAGAACTTAAAATAAATCCTGTAAACTTAAAAAAGTTGCATTAAATCTTCCAGATTATTTTTTTTTTACAAATTTGCAAATTTTTTGAAATCATTTTTAATTTTCCCAGGAATCTTAGGACTCTTTTTTACTATCTTGAAACCTTTCAAAATTATTAAAAAGCTTCACAATTTCATTTCGAAATTTTCAAAAATCTGTATTTTGTTTTTTGAAATCTTTTTCAATTTTAAATTAAGTATGAATCTTTCCAAAACTTCTAAATATCTCTTAAACTTACTTGACATTTTTCTTAATGAATAATTATCCAACTGTTATTTATAGGTACATCAAAATTCAACAATTTCATTTACAAATACAAATGTTTTGAATAGGACAATTAAAAGTTTAAATTTAGCTCTCTAATATTTGATTTGATTTATAATTGCTCACTTTAAATAAACAGTTAAACATTGCTAAATATTAAAAACTTGTTCTCTTCTTAATACAAATTTCCAAATTGAATGGTAAATTGTATACTTTTGAACAGATTCAGAATCGTCCTGTAAAATCAATTATTGTTCAATTGTTAATACTCGAACTAGAGTTCAATTTTCAAAATGATAGATTTATATTCTGAAAATTTGTAAAATTCTCGGTGAAAAAAGAAATTCACTGTCATTTCCCGGTCCAGCAGCCACCCCTGCTCATGAGTGATTTAACATTAGCTGATTAAAGTGACGTACACTCAAGCGACAAATAACCAGTCAGTTATTAATTAGCGACTTTGTTTTAATTCCTGTTGAGGAACCAATCAAACACTGTTACATGGCTCACGCCTAATCTTTGGAAACAGACGACCCTTCAAACACTGCGCGACTTATCGACCGTGGGATGAATTTCATCGGATCATTAGGATTGAAATCGAACCAAGTGGAAACTGCCGAAGCGCTTTCCGTATCGAATCAAACCGGTTTAACCATCGCCGATTCGCCACCGTAGACTTAACGAGATTTGCAATACAGAAAATAAGCTTGCCTGATGCTTACATGCAACTTTAAACACCGGGGTGGTCCATGTTTTTAGTAAATGAAAATAATGATGAACTTCCTACAAGAATGTCTTACGACATTGAACAAATTAATTAATCAATAAATTAATACTGAGCAGAAATGCTAATTTTAGTTAATCGAGGAAGTTTAGCTAAAACGATCCGAATGAATAATCAGGCATACGATTAATCGATAACCTAGGTTGTTTATAAAAACAAACTACAATATAATGAAACCGAGAGAGCGGTATTCTAGGTTACGAAAAAATAGTTTGGTTTATTATTCACTCTGACTGTTTTAACCGTTTTTTTACCGTTATTAATTTATTGATCGATTAATTGGTTAAAGTACAGAGCACTAGTAGAGAACCACTCATTAATGCAACCTGCAACGTCGTGTGTCGCGTCACTCCAACCCCTTATTACAGGGCTCAGCCGTCCCCTCGACACACTGTCGCCAGTTTCCCTAGCCCAGGAACAACGCAGGCGTACAAAGAGTGTCACACAATCACCCTCGCCTCTTGTCTCTGATTTCACGAGGGGAGGCATGTGAGGAATCAAAAAGCGATATTCACAGAGGTGTAAATTAAAAGTGGAGCTGCTTCAGGAGCCAAGGATTTTATCGATTAACGAGATTTGAAAGCGATTTGAGTCTTATAATATGTTTAACCCTCTGCCACCGCTGCAAGGGAATCCACACTCCTTCAGAGACTTTAAATTTAACTCAAAAAATAAATCGAATATCTCTGACATGAGAGTAGAGACATCACTATTTGCGACAGGGCCGTTATCTAGTAGCAACCAACAAATCAACTGATTTTGTGGTTGGGTCTATAAGGGCGAGAAGAGAAGACTCAATGACAACCATCTTCAGAAGAACGGTAAACCTCAAAATGTTGAAATCGAAATCCTTTGCTTGAACCACCCTCTCATTTTCGCCGCACCTTTCAGCTCTTTCGTCGACGTTACAATCTTATTTACGGTCGCATAAAATGTCCGCGCCGTCCCTACAGCGGCAGTAACATAATAACGAGGGTAAAGTGAGAGAAGGAGAAAGAGAGAGACCGAGTTCAAGAGAAAAGAGGAGTGCAAGTACTATGAGAGAAGGTGGAAATGAATTTATATCTCTGCGAGAATTGTGTTTTGGTGGTCCAATAAATTAGCATAATTTATATTTAGCACTGACGGAAATACCGCGAGCTTATCACCATGACATATGGCAATGCAAAGATAACGAAGTTTCTTCCGCAATGTAGAGCAAATAATGATTTGTTTATTTTATACAATTTAAACTCATTATATCTGAATGCTTAAAACACGTAATTTGTTTTCGAAATTCAAATATCAACACGTTCCACCGGGCACTTCAAAATACCATTTACTTAACATGGGGAAATTTTGGACTTTCGAAAAACTGAACTCATACTTCAGGGTTTGATCGATACGTGCCAAGTTTTTTAGAGATTGAATAGGAATGTCTACGAAATAAAACCATACTAATAACTTTTTTTAACCCACAGTTACCCCTCCTCCAAATGTATTTTTTTTTATTTTTGGGTCATATTTGGGGCACAGGGGGGGGGGGGTAAAAAGTTATTAGCACGGTTTCATTTCACATACACTCCCCTCTTCAATCCCTAAAAACCCTGGCACGTTTCGATCAAACACTGAAGTATGAATTCAATTTTTCGAAAATTCAAAATTTCCTTATGTTAAGTAAATGGGATTTTGAAATGCCCGGTGGCACATGTTAATATTTGCATTTCGAAAAAAAAATTACGGATTTTCTTTCTCCGGAAATGGAAACGGGGGGGGGGGGTCTTGCCCTGTAGGTCTAAAAGCGTTTTTTGGACCACCCTAATGAATACCTCAAGTATTCGACAAGCCATAAAATGCGCGTATTTGCCTTCGAAGTGTCCTTTACGTGTCCGTCCGGTGCAAGTGTGCGGGGTTAAAGCTTTTTTCGCGCCAGAATAACATAGGTAAGTATATCCGGGAAGTTTGGGCCGTTGAACCGTGTCGCAAACAAGCACAATGAGCCCGTTCCTATTACCGATTCCCCGGTCAGATAGAACGTTCTCATACTAAAATGACCGAAACACAAAAATAGGGAGGGGCAGGTTAATCATAAGCGAACTCCCCCTGATTACCATTAACAGAGAATAAAATTTTGTATCGAAACTCAGATTAGATCTTCAATCCAGAAGCAGTTCAACCTAATCACTAAATTACAACCCAAAACTACAAAAGCGATACAAAAGAGAATCCTGAGGGTAGACAAAGATAAATACAAGGACACCCCGTCGACAGTTGATGAGAATCGAAAGAGGCTCGCTTTCAGAACCCAACATCATGGCATTTACAAAGGAAGGTATCCAAACAGCCATTAGAATGTTGAAATCCTAGTTTACTTGCGAGCAAACTATGAATGTCAGTTTGACATTTGAAGATATCCCTGTGATTTCGAAATGGCACGCCAATGGGCACCTTAAGAAGCGAGCTAAAAAAGGTCGATATTTTGGAGTTCTATTATAAAAATGCGAGATATCGTAGCAGACTGGACGAGCTGGCAAATCACAAACAGGGAACAGCAAGCAAGATGAGTGGAAGAGTCTAGGGACGAGAGCGATGATCGATGATGCATCATATAGGTAGGATTCAAGCGATTCAAGCAGACCGAGTTGGGCGCAGGAGGATTCATGAAACAGCACAGCCCAGCCACTCCCATATCCATACCTGCCGTGGCGTGCCACATCGTGCCACGCCACGCGTAGTCGTCTGCGTCTGCAAAAAAGTCCGCACACGCAAATCCGCACGAGCGGCTGCAGAAAGTCGAGGTTAGCTGGTCGGCCGTTCGACAGTCGACAAGAGAAATGCAAGGGGAATTCATAATTAGCAGACCATCCGTGTTTGTCCCGCCACGCAGAAAAGCTTTGCTGCACCGTCACGAAATTAGCGCTAGGACACGATTTTAGAAGGCTCCGTGCCGTGGTACGAGTGCCTGAGAGAATGCCGCAGAGAAAGGCAGAAAACGAGGGTGGGGAAATTGAATTAATTATCTTTCACCCCACTTCTTTCAGCCCACCAGGTACGA
Source organism: Andricus grossulariae (assembly GCA_011634705.1). NCBI lineage: Eukaryota > Metazoa > Arthropoda > Insecta > Hymenoptera > Cynipidae > Andricus > Andricus grossulariae. The sequence continues at coordinate 52,524 of JAABKJ010000045.1, forward strand.
CGAACTGCCTTTCTGAAACATTAATATCAAATCTTGAGAAAATTATTTTCCAACTCTGCGTGGAACTCAAAGAAGGGGAAAATTTGTTGTCAAGACCTTGAGGATTAAAGTTCTTTGGAAGTAATTTTAACTTGGTAACGCCAACGCGAAATTACACACTATGATTAGTGCTCGATTTTAATAACAAGAAATTCAGCTTCTTGGGATATCTCACGAATCTTTCTCGATTTTAGACTTATCAATGAAATCATAATTTATGCGAAATTGCAAATAGTCGCGCAACCAGTTTTCATTGTGGATCTGCTCATTATTCTCGGCGTGTGTCTTGTGAATAAATTAATTTTCACTTCTATGCAATTGCAGGCCTCGGACTCACTTCAGAGATAAAAAAACAGTGTAAATAATGTCACAAATTTGAAAAATAATGTTAAAATATCTCTTTTCTTCCACTTAAATGCGAACTGAACTAATAGAACCCAACAAGAAAATCCAACCACTTTTGGTTGAAAGTTTATTCTTTTCGGTTCAAAAGCCTACAATATTGGTTAAGAATTATTCTTTTTTCGCTGAAAAATTCATTTTTATAGATAATTATAAAATTTACTTCTTTATTTTTCAACTTTTTTTTTTAATTGATATTTTTGGGTTGAAAATTCAACTTTTTTGGCTTGAAAATTCAACAATTTCATTGAAATGTTAGTACTTTCTTGACTAAAAAATTATTGTTGGTTTTAAAATTTAACTAAAAATTCATTTTTCTGATTTGAAAAGTTAACTCTGTGTAGAAAATTCGCCTTTTTTGGTAGAATATCAATTTTTTGGTTGTTTGCTTCAAAATTAATCTATTCTAGTTTAGGATTCAAGTATTTTGTTGTAGATTTGTTTTTCTCGTTTCAATCCAACTGTTTTTTACTTTACATTCAAATCTTTTTTGCTGAAATATCAACTATTACATTTTTTGTTAAAAATTAATCGTTTTAGGTTGAAAGTAGAAATACTTTCTTAAATGTTCATTTTTTTTGTAGAAAATTAATAATTTCATCTAAAAATAAAAATTTGGACTAACCATTGTTCAAACTAATTAGTTGAAAATTTATGTAATTTGTTGAAGTCGTCTTTTCGGGTAGAAAATTAATCTTCGTTTATAATTCCACTATTTGGTTAAAAATTGAAGTACTCTGTTGAAAATTCGTCTTTTCTGGTAGAAAATTGATCTTGTTGTTTAAAAATTCAACCATTTTGTTAAAAATGTAAGTATTTTGTTGAGAATTCATCTTTTTATTTGAAAATTGAACTATTTTGTTGCAAATTCGTCTTTTCTGCTTCAACTCAGCCTGCTTTTAATTTAAAATGAAAATATTTTCTTGGTTAAAATGTCAACAATTTCATTTTTTGTTGAGAACTAATATTTTTTCTTTGAAAATTAAACTACTTGGTTGAAAGTTACATTACTTTATTAATTCATAAGAAACAGTAAGATTTTGACAATTTACCGGTATGTTGTGACTTGTTGAGATGGCGGACATATTTTATCCCATTAGCGAAGAAGTTCTATAATATTTCCCAAGAAAAATTAAAGAAATAGTGGCATTAGCAGGCAATCATGAGAAAATAGTGTCATCGGTAAAAAAAAGTGTGAAATAGTGTCAATGAAATAGTGTCCATAGTAGCAAACAGTAAAATCTTTTCAAATAAATTACTTTTACTGTATAACATTTAGAATATTTACTTCTAATATAAACTCGAAATATAAAAATTCCTTAAATTCTCTGTGATACGGAATTAAATTTGAAAGAAAGGAATAGTTGATTTACTAGATATTTTTGATAATAGAACGTCGTTTAAAATCGCTGCGATTGAGATAGGACCACGCGAGGATGATAATTCCACACCCAGAGCCGGTTTTTCCTCTGGCGAATCTCGTACGTAGGTACGACGACCAGAAGGATGAGTCACTGCAGATCTCGTCCCGCTATTCCTCTCGGTTCCCACTCTCAATCCTTGGAAGGGCAGAAAGAGAAGCCAGAAGGATCCACCGAGAAGAGATTAGCTTCATGATCTTGAATCGTCGCGTGTTGCAAACTACAATCGCCTACGCGTTTACGCGAGGGCACGACCGAACTTCATTTATGACATATCCGCCTGCAAGTGAATTTACTGCACGCGAATATAACCAATATTCTTCGAATTGCCCGAGACAAAGGAAATAGAATAAATCATTTTCTGCACTTTCTTCTCCAGAAATCAAGTTTTCAAATAGAAAACACTGAGCAGTTAAGAATAATATTTTATCAACTCAGATCTGAATATTCGCACAAATTCTGTCCACAAAATGGAAATACTCTTTTGTGTGTTTCCCTCCATATCCTAGAAGTGAAATGTGACTGAAACGTTTCTATTCAAAGGCACGTTCGCTTGCATTTTTAAAATCGACATTTTACTTTCGATGTACGGAAATATCGATTTCCCATTTGTTCTGGCAATTCTGCCAAGCCGTCCTATTACAATTGCTACGGCTTTGCAATAAAAACTAGTAGAGCAAAGGAAAAACAAAACACCCGGCAATCATTTAAAAACTATCAAACGATTTAGTTTTCTTCCTAGAGTTGAAACTTACGAACTTTCTGACAATCGTGTAGAAACTTTATCGACTCACCTCGACCAGGGGCTCTTCCTTAGCGACATCTCCGTTTTTGGGTGTGTCCTCTCTGGCAGGCTTGGTCTTGTCTTTTTTGCCAAAGCTGAATGTCCTGAACGAGAACTTGTGTCTCCTTGCCTGAAATCAAACCAGTCAAGTCACTAACATTCATAACGTAAAAAGACTAAACTAAATTATAATTCAAATTAAGCTTCAAATCTCAAATAGATAAATTTCAATGTTAACTATCAAAAATGTATTACTTTAATTGACTGTATAGTTTCCATCCGCCTTTGAAAATGATATTTATTCATTGTTTTTCAAATTATGAATTAAAGCTTCCGACAAGAAGTGGCTAGAGACTCATGAATAATGAATATACAGATGCTCGTAGTAACATCAACTTATTTATTCCTTTTAGTAGGACATTATCTGTAGCTGAAATATACTTACTGGAATATAATCTGATTTTGAGTTAAGAACTTACTCGAACGTGACTTGACTGACGAATGCAATTATCATATTCACAAAGCCAGTGGATTTAAATTGGATTTAAATATAGTTCGCATAAGTTGAGAAGTAAGTAAACAGGGATCACAACGCAAAAAAGAGCTCAAAAAAGCGGAAATAGGGTACTTTTTCGTGATACTTATAAGTATAATTAAAAAAATTAGGCCCAAGATTTGTTATTTCATCCTTACTATAATTAATACTTTGTATGTAAATTGGAAACAGGGCACTTCAATTTATTTTACAATATTAAAAATGAAACTATTTAAAATTGCATGATAACAAATTTTACAATATTAAGAGTTCTACCAATTTTTAACACGAAATCTATTAAAATTCGATGAAATCTTTTTAAATAAGTGAAAATCTTCAAAATCGTTTGAAATTTGTCGAATTCCTTCATATCCCTTAAAATTGTTGAAATGCATAGGAATCCCTTGAAACAAAAATTAATTTACTCCTCAGTTATCTTGAAATACTTTAAAATCCCTTAATATCGTACAAACCCATTAAAATAAGAGAATTTTTGAAATTCTTTGGACATAAATTAAATTTATTCACTAAATTTATCCTAAAAGAAAATATTTAAAGAAAATGCACGAGAGCGAAGCGCGCGTTCACGTCCCTGGGATATTATTTTCTAATATTAAAAATATAAAAGTATTTAAAAATCCATAACAACAAATTTTTTAGTATTAAGAGTACTGAAATATTTTGAAACGAAATATTTTGAAATTCTTTGGAATCTTTTAAAATAACTTCAAATCCGTAGAAACCTCTTAAATTAAAATTTATTTTCTTTCCTACAGCGGTAGAACATCTCAAAATACCTAGAAATCTTTGGTAGCCGTAAAAGTCCATTAAAATATATGGGAATCATTTAAAATTCCATAAATTTAAATTTAATTTCTCTAAGAAAAACGATAGAATAAAATACACGCGTGCGAAGCGCGCGCTCACGTCCCTGCATTTTTTTCTAATATGAAAAACATAAGCTATTTAAAAGTTCATAATATCAAAGTTTTAACTATTTAGAGTTCTAAGAAAGTTGGAAACGAGTTAAATATTTTAAAATATGATTCATTCCAATTCATTCCAATATTTTTTACGTATCTGGAGATCTGAACCGTTACAATAAATAAAGGGTGACATTGCAGAACTAGATAACCAACATTTTTATCGAAAATGGGTTTAATGTACAAGGATTTTTTCGAAATCTTATTTTTTGATACAATCATTTTTTTCAATTTTCAATAAAATATTAACGTAGTAATAATTTTCTCCTACTTTTTAGCATTGATGTTTCTTTAAATTATCATTCAATGAAAAAAATATATATTTTCTTTTTTTCCGGATTTTTAACAAAAAATGCCTGTCAAGACTGTGACATCGCGATTTTCAATTTTGATTTTCTCGGAACAGGATATCTTTTTTCTATCAAACCTTTTTTATTGTCATTCAACATCCCCATCTCTGGGGAGTAAGTTTTTATTTTTAGACAAAATTGAAAATTTGGTGTTTCACCTCTATCCACCAAAGCAGATTTCGAGAACCCATGACATTGTAATCTTAAAATCCTCAGTCGACTTTTTCGGAATTGGCAAACTTTTTTGACCTGTATTCACATAATTAATCCCTAGGGAGCATGTTTTTATTTTTAATTTAAACTGAAAATTTAAGTGAACTTTCGTTTCATCTTTAAAAAGTGACTTCGATTTTACAGAATGCTATTTCGCTTCCCTGAAAAATTCGTATTTTGTTGATTAACTAGTTCTGTACTGCCACCCCTTAAATATTATTAGTCACATATTTTCAAGTTTTAAATAGCAATATTAAATAAAAAATTGTTGATGTTTGAAAAATGTACATGTACAGTAGATAAATCAGAAATTGTTGAATTTAAAAGTTTAAAAATGGTATAATTTACAAAATAAAGAAGATTTTTTTTCAAACGCTTATAATTTGAACTTACCTAAGCACTAAAAATAGTATTTATTTAAAATACCATTTTTTGGTTATATTTTAGTCTCAAAGAAAAGCTTAGGTTTCTTCATTTAAGAAAAAGTAAGAGAAATAAGTTTGTTTAAATTTTGATAAATCTTTACCTTAATTAAATTTTATATGGAATGTATATTTGAAGAAAAAATATTTAACATTATTAAAAATTGCGCTTAAATTTGCCGAACTGTTAAAAGCTGGGTTTTGGTAGTGTTTGAAAATTCTTTAAATGCTAAAACTTACTGAATTTGTGTTCAATCGAAAAATGTCATTAAGACCGGTTGTAAATCTTATAATTCTAGTTTAAATTTTGGTCTAGTCGAACAATAATTGTTATAATATGTCTAAAATAATGACAATCGTCATTCAAATTAAAAAAAAAAATCTTTAATGTTTGAAATTAATCAAATTTAAAAAGTTAAAAAATTTAAAAGGTATTAAATATTCGTTTTAAAGAATTATATACAGAAGATTGCATATAGGTGAAGAAAACTTGCTATGTATCTAGGGGTAAGGATTTAAAACTGAGAGCTTGCCTTGTCTTTTTTTTTGGTTTCCTTGCTCTCTGGCGATGTGGTGGTATTTGGACTGGCAGGAGTTTCTTCGGTAGGTGTTGTGACCTCGGCAGCCTCAGTAGGAGCTTCCACTGTGGCTTCTGCTTTCGTTTCCTCAGATTTTACCTCCTCCTATTCGTATAAAAAAAAAGAAACCTTTAGTATTTATGCTAAACATCAAAATGCTTAAAGCCATTATTCAACTTTTAGGTAAGGACGCTTCCAAGTGCTTTCAAATGCGAATACTGAAAAGGCCTACCAAACTCTAGTATTGAGAATAAAATTCAAAACTTTAAATTATACAAATAAAATATCAAAATATATACAGTTGTTGTTTAAACACGATTCAATTTCGTATAACATGCTAATTCTACTTTCTAGAAATAAATACATAAGATGATTTGGACGCATTGTGGAGACATTTTTTAAATCACTTTTTCTAAATTAATAGCCCTGTGGCCTATTTGCGAATTATGACGCCTGCTTAATTAAATTGTGTTATTTATTATGTAAGAAATTACGTGCATGATGCGTGATTGGATCGGGGGCATAAAAATAGCACGCACACGCTACGCTCAGCAGTTACGTTGATGACTTCGATGATAGGTCGTAATGTTGATGTGTTTTTTTTGTTGACCATAAAATACGTCAAGACAAATTGCAAAGTCTTTGCTGTAAAAAGTATACCCGGAAATTTGTTTCAAAAGTTTTCCCAGTTACATTTTTGTAAATTGTGCTCACTTATATATTTTGCGGAGCATCTTGGAAAATAAGGCTTACGCATTAATAAATTACAAAAAGAACATTCGAATATACGCGTAAGAGTAATTCCGCGCTCATTGACCTTTTCGGATGGTAGTTATTCGTACCCTGAGGCACCCACGCCTCCGTGATCTTTGATTGCAAACTCATTAGGCTGCTCGCACTGAACGCGCTTGAGGGTAACCAATGCTTTTATTTTCTACGCAAACTCGCGGACAGAATAGGTATATAGGTATATGGGAAAATAATTTGCGTAAAAGCAAAAGGTTGTCAATATCTCAACAATTTCTCCTCTTTCAGCATTTATCGCAAGTTGAGGAATTGAACGCGCTCGTAAACGGATTACTCGCCTCGAGGGGCATAATATAGTAATATACTATGTCGAGTGGAACAGAAATAAAAACCTTTACGGAGAAACAATGTTGCACTATTTTTAAAACTTATAATTTACGTTTTTGTCTGTGGAATCATAATACAACTTTCTTTTCCGAAGGTTTCTATGATTATATATAAAAAATATTCAAAAGAGAAAACAAATTAAATTCGTTAGTGGATAGTATCAGTCAATACTGAGTAAATTTTATCGAAGGCAAAATCGCTTAATTATAATTAAATTATACGTTGCGCGATTGATTCTAAATTGTAAGTTAGAAAATGGACAGCTTTGTTGGCTAATGTCTTATTTTATGAACTCGCCTCGAAGTTAATGAGGTATTTATCTACTACTTTAGTGCACATGAGTTTTTATAATTAGTCTGGAAACTACTGACCCATGACTGAGTGACTTATGAAATTTCATAATGTTTTAATACTAGCTTCGAAGTTTGATGCGCATTGTTACGATTAAGCACACGAATTTTAAAGTGGAGACAAATTTTAGAAATAGGGTAAAATTAAACACTCCGCTTAAGAAAAAGAAGAAATACGAAGTCCTGTAATGTCGATTTAGAAGAGGGTAACACCATTTTCAACCTACCCTCAAAGCAATAGTTTAATATTTCCAAGAACTAATTATAAACTTCCTAATTGGAAAGTAGTCAGTCCAAAATCTAAGAAAATGTTAAGGACGAACAGACTAGAACTTCTCTCCTTTAGATTCAGTTTGCTTCCGGTAAACTAGAATTTCTGTAGTTGTTTTTATAGAAACTCAAAGAGAAGAGAAGAGAGTGTGGAGTGGCAGCTGAGAAAGTTAAAGGTAGAAAGAGGGAAGTAAAGAAAACACTCGTTGGCTTGACGCCTTCCTTTGGTGAAGTTTGGTATATACGGTGTACCTACTCAATCGTGCCAAAGGAGATTCTGAAGGACCATCAAAGGCCGAACAAAGGCGGCAAGCTTCGACTGTGTTCATGAGACTAGAGCTTAACATGTACTGGAAATCACATCGTTAAACTGTTACACTGGAAATCACATCGTTAAATTGCTACAACAGCTCAAATAGATAAACATTTCTTGCAAAATAATCGAGGCATAATGGCTCGTTCAATGCATCGCGAATGCTATTATCGAGTGACAGTAAAAAGATCTTAACGAAGATGAAAAATGGAAAGGTTGGCGGTTCTTTAGTGGAGTCGATTTAATCGATCCAGCTTATCGTTCCCTCACCCCTATCAGGAAGTCGATGAGCTCATGAGAAGTTTGTCGAGAAAAGAAACCACACCTACACTATAAAATTTCCTAGAGTTTAAAATTGGATAAGCTCGCAAAAGCTGATCGCATTTGAAGATAATGTGTAAGAACTTTTGAATTTAATAACTGTCATTTAAGTTGTAATAAAAGTTTCAAACGAGTTTGGACAAACTTTAAATCATACTCAGGATGGGCTTGAAAATAACTGATTCGAAAAGAATGTAGACGTCTCATATACAAAACCCTAAATTCTCGACCCTAAGTTTCGCAGGCGGAGTGCGATTAAGCCACAAGATTCCAGTCCAATTAAAGTTATTAACGAACGCCATGCAAGAGACGAGGGAAAATATAAAACATGGACCAGGGGTCATGACGACAAACGATATCCACACTTAAGCTAGAGCACTTTGTTGAAGTGTCTTGAATCTTGCGGAAACTAACATTAGTAGTTAGAGGAAAATAGAAAGAAAGGGTTCGCAACATTTAACGTTAATGAGGTTCACTAAAACAAAAAACTGCCTGGAGGAAAATTAAGCTCTCAAACCAAAAATTACGCTCAGGTGCAACATTCATTTCGCAAAGAGGTGTTCCTTCCAGAGGAAACCACAAGTCGTGAGTCACAATTAAAAACCTCGACACTCTCTTTTCAAAAGTAGACCGTAAAAAAGTATAAAGACAGTAAGAAAATTTAATTAAATCTTAAATTAAAAAGGTTTTTTACTCAGTCTTGAAACGTTAAATGTGAGAATGATAAATTTTAGACTAGAGTATAGAACGTCAATCTTTATAACTTAAAATCGGAATTGTCTTGACTGTTTGCAGAAAGACAATTTGCCTTTATAGGAAAAAGCAATGGACGTGAAACGAGTTGCGAACGTGATTCTTTTCTTGGTGAGAGCTTTATTTATACCCACGAGAAAGAAAAGTCCCAAACAATAAAGTCGAGCTGTCAATACGTCAGCCGTATTGTGCTCAGTAGACGATATTGTTTTTTTTTAGAGGCATTTCATTCCGTGGATAGAAAGAATATAAGGAACTGAACTTTTTTCCCAAATTTTTCTTGAAGCTACTGAATGAAGATGTAACAGACAAAACTTTTTCAATTCTTCAATTCTACAACTTTATTATTGAGTATGCACGAATCCCCGGCTGAATATTGATAATATATACATTTACAAGGATCACAGTGATTCAGCAGTTCAATTATAGGGAAAATATGATAATTTTTATTCGGAAAAAGAGCAAAGTTTTTTCTTTAAAAAATTCCAGCGTAATAAACAGAAATTATTCTTTTTTGTCTCGCAGAATTTTCTAATTAAAATATAAAATTAACATCACTACAAAATTTTTGTATTTCATAGTATCTATTATCTCAAATCATAAAAAAGAAAAGCAAGGACAATATTTTTGATAATTTATCAAAATTGATAACTTGACTTCAGAATTAATATATAATGTTTTTGTATAAACAATAAAACCGTCGCATTTTTGTTCAAAAATACCAACTTCTTGCGAGAAACACCAACATAATCTAAAATCTGAAGAATGTTCTGATTTTTATTAATTAAAAATACAAATTTTCGACGAAAAACACACGCATAACATGAACAAAAAATATTACATAATAATAATTAACTAACAAATAATCTTTAAAAAATGCGACCGATCCGAATTTAATCACTGAAAGATAATCTGGAAAATCTTATGATTTTTTAAATTAAAAATACGAATGATGGTAGAAAAACACTAAAATAACTAAACAAAAAAATTGTTCTATATTGTGCGTCTTCCTTGAAATTGAATGATTTATGTGTAAAATAACAGACAGTCGATAAAAAACGCTAAAATATCCTATTATTGTTCAATTATCATGAATAATCTTTGAAATCTAATGATTTTTGTATAAAATAGCAGATTTCTGTGGAAAAGGTTAAGGTTAACATATGACCTGAAAATGTTCAAAAATTGCAAATCTTGTTCGAACTATAATTATTTTTGTTTTAAAACCCCAGTTTAAGGTACAAAACTCTAACATAACCTACATGTATTAAAAAACTATGAACCCTTAAAATCTAAATATTTTTATTTAAAAATATCAATTTCTATTAAAAAAAACAGTGATTAAACCGAAAAAGAAAATTTTTGAACAAATCGTTATCTTGATAATAATTTTTTTTTTATTAAAAACACCAATTACCTATGTAAAACGTTAACATAACCTGGAGTTGTTAAAAATTGGGAATCTTGATGATTTTTATTAAAAAATGCTAATTTCCGGTGAAAAAAAACTAACAAAGCTTAGGAATTTTAGAAATTATAAGTCTTCTTCGAAACTTTCTGACATTATATCAATATTTTCAATAGTTTATTAGATTTTTTTGCGCAAATCACCGAGAATTTGCTTTCGTCTCTTTCTCTGGATCATAGTTTCTCTAAGCTATTCATCATTTCTTTATACAAGGAAAAATCTCAAATATGGGAAATAAAAGGGATTTTGCGAAAAATAGGGGAAAAATTGACAATAGTGGACTGACTGTGATCCCTGAATTTATCATAAAATAGTCTGGTGAACACATTCAGCCAAATATCTAGAAGTTATTATCAATACATGTGTCTACTTTAACCGCGAAACTTTATCCTCGACTTTATCGTTGTCTCAGCTGATCGTGCGACAGATTACAGGAACCACACGTTAGGGTTCATGTGGCGTCGTACAGCTGCACCAACAATAAACTTTAGAGTGGTTGAGACAGCTACTCGTACTGCTAATAAACCTAGATTTTTTTCAAACGTCTATATTGACACTAGATAACACAAAGGAAGTAATTCATATTTCCTAGATGAATTTTATTACAATAAAAATTAGGTTTAATTCAAAATATTTTAATTTAATTTAATATTTCAAAAGTGTAAAAAAGGTTTAAAGCGCTCAGTCGCTCACTATGGCTAATTGGCTATTTCGAAAACTTTTGAAAAGGTCATTAGAAGCAATTAAAGTAACCAGTTCCAATTTTCTACTTATTTATCTAATTAAAATCTTTATTACATTAAGAATTAATATCCGTGTAACATGAATATACACAATATATGTGGTTAATGTTATATATGAGTCTCCCGATACCTAATTACAGCGAAAGGGTTCATGACACCAGCACCAGCGATTAATTTGCAAGCGGTAGAGGCTGTTGGAAATCGAGTGCATCTATAGTGTGAAACGTAGGTACATACTACGTATTGTACAGTGTATGCAAAACCAAACTTTCAAAATGGTTAGCTGTCAGAACGGCTGGTTTGCGGTTAACGACAGAACACAAGACCACACTACTAAAATCTCGCATTTCAAGCAGAATGTGGTGGTCCTGGGCTTCATTTTACTAACAGAACCGTTAAAGCTGTCTACAAGTATCGCACAATATACCACTTGAAGCGATCGATTTTCAAGTACTCTCCCATGAAAAGCAAATTTACTCACACAGAAAAAAGTTAGTGGAAGCAGTAAATTTCTTGATTAAAAAAATTATAACGGTTACAAGAAAATGTCAGAATATGTAATTATAACTGGAATTTATGAAGATACAGAACAGTATTATATTCAGTAATATTCTTAGAATTTGTTCTTGGAATAGTCTTCTGAGTATACATATTACATGATATGAAAATCGATGATAAGAGACAGCTGTATCAAGTAAATTGGAGTACAGTTCAATTTCTGGGAACTACTAGCAAAATATTAAATTCTAGAAAAATCTAATTTATTCTTATTTACAAATTAAAATTGATTGGTTGGCAGTGTTATAAGCTTGTGTACCTATTTCACTAATTTACTCTTGGTAACGAGAATAAAAAAATAAACATGCGTTATTTTTCCAAGCCAAGGTTTTCCACTGCACCACTGGCATCTGCATAGTATTATGTAAATCCCGAGTTATTATTACATTTCTCATCGGATAATGGCTTTTGAGATAAGAATGTTTGTGAAAAGAACAGCGAAGATTCTAGAAATTATTCATTTAGAATTGAGCAGAAATTTACTATGAATGAAATGTCTATGAATGATCTATAGACTCCTTTTTACCATTGCTGACGTTATCCTAAAACAGTAAATTTAATTTTAGACTAAGATTTATAGTAGGAGGAGAACAATGATAATATATCGATTTGTTTGCTGACGAGGAGAAGATATTACACGAAGACACTTTTGAGTACAATGGCTTCTAGACATTACACACAAACACTAGCTTAGGCTCATTCGAGGACGCAACATTCTGCGCATCGTAAATTCTCTACAATGCTATCGCGTGTAACGAACTTTAAAAGGGAAAATTCAAAGAGGAATGCACCTTTCGCTTTTCACTCGTCCGTGCCAATAGTCTATTCTTCCTTCAATGAATATTTATTTAAATACTAAAATTTGTTCAAGTTGATTCGTATAAATCCAACTTTTTTTCAAACTGGAATAGGCATTCTTTTAGAGATGTGTACCTTTTATTATATATTTACGGTTAAACGTGTCCATCTATCATTGAAATCCACCATGAATCTTTTTATGGTGCTAGAATTCAATCGATGATTCACTACGACGGAATTTGCTATGGAGCGAGGTTTTCTACACACCTTCGATTCTTCGACCTTCAAAACTCACGTCGAAACTAATTCAAACTCTTCTACATTCCACTTTTTTATTGTACCATTTTCTTGAACCATTGTTACCGTTCACATATTTCACTCGATGGTGACATTTTTTGGACAGCTGTTTCTTGTCAGCTTTAGCTAATATTATTAGCTAAAGCCAGAGTCCTGCATGGACCGAGCAAACTCAGCCCAGCCTAAATGTCTCTGTACAGAATTACAGCTTCTATGATATTTGTTTATGCGACCGTTGTCATAAAACAAAATTTAAATTATAATTATGATTTATGGAGGACCGGACTGGGCTGAGTTCACAGTTTTTTAGGTTCCTTCTGACATATGCTAATACTTTAATAACTCATCCATCTTAAGTCCATTAATCTCTTATACAAATTCCCTGTCGATTGTTATACTACTCACATTTAAAAGATTAAAAAGCTGATTAAAAGAAATTTTTCGTCATAAAAATGAATATACAAAATTTTAAGATTGGCTACCCTACTCCACTCGATTACGGCACGTGATTTTATTGAAATCGATTGAAAAGTACCAGGTTTTATGGGGTTTTGGATAAATTGCCTTACTTTATAGTAACAACCAGAATCCTAAACAATAACAATTTTCCAGGTTCGAGAGAAAATTGCTGTAATTTCAAGCTAAAACCAATTTTTATAGTCTACTATCAATCTATAAATTGTGTATTTTTTACATAATTTATTGTAATTTTATAGCTTATGTGATCATTCCAAAGCGAATAAACAAATAAAAAATTTCGGTAATTCGAATCCAAAGCCGTATTGCGCATATAGAGAAGCATTCAACGTAATTTCGCAAAGCTGATAAGCCAAGAATAGAATACTCATTTGTTTACGAGGGAACTTTGCAAGTGTCTAAAATACGTGTCTGTACGGTTATCATTGCTGAATGTTCCCGAAATCGTAGTGGCTGATAGGCGCCCGATTGATTGACCTTTAATACTTCTCAGAGATTCTACTCGTCAAACCGACTTTTGTCAACAGAGCACTCTTCTCTGTTGATTTGAATTGTAAGGCACATTCCTTCTCGTTAAAAGGCCGCGACAGTGTACATTCCAATCTCGTATCTCAGACTCACATGATAACTATGATCACTGCTAGCACAAACTTTCATGACAAATCAAACTCAAACATTGGACGATGATAATAATATAATTCAAAAACTATTATCATTCAAGTCCTATATCTGCAGAACAAACAATTACAGTTTAAGAGTCAATTCCTCGAAACTAAAGTCTTTCAAAAATGGAATATTTTAAAATATTTTCGAGTATGTAAACTTAAGTAAGTTCCAGTGCCGAATTAGCCAAAGTCAAAGTCGTGAGAAGCCGAAAGATCCGACCGCATCCGGCATTTAACATGGAATTTGAGCCGACCTCGTCACGCGAAGCTCTCAAAAGGCTGGACAAGGATGACTGAAAAATGCCAGTTTTATTCAAAGCGGTCTCTTCGTGCAGATAATCATGGACTCACTCCAGATTTAATTTTCAGAGTGTCTGCATTGTACCACTTCTTTCACCCGGTTTGAAACTCGCGTCGATAGACGGGAAACACCGAGGCGAGGTAATAATTCCCAACTCACACTCAGGAAATTCCGTGCCCAACTCTGCTTTTCTCTTTTGAAAGCCAAATTTGACTTCAAAATTTTACACCGTGAATTGTTCCACAGTTTAGTAAAATGGAGTCTGCAATCAACGGTCTAGAAATAGTAAAGTAAATGAGAACTGTAACATTGCATGGGTTTAATATCCGGCTCGAAGGACCATTTACGACTGGATTATATACACATTAAAAATGTTTCATAACATAAAGCGATAGGATGTGTGCCCGTCTAGTTATTAAGTTTTAATCATTAAGATAAACGAGCTCGACAGTAGAAATAATTAAGAAGGATATGGTCTCAAATGCTAATCGGAGTAATGAGTCGAATGTCGGTTAAAACTGCGTACCGGGGTTCTTATAAAATGTGAATCACCACAGAAATGTATGATTCAATGATTTTTGCGCGCCTTCCATATCTGCTCACCCAGATTTTTTGCACTCCTTATCACCGGGTCTCTCGCAAAACAATCAATTATAAGAAGAGAAAATTAGGTTATTGAAATATGTATTACTCGCGCTTGATTCGTTCAATGTCACGTGCAATTGATTCAATGTAATTCATCTCATACTGGTCTTCCATGTTGATAACAAATCTGCTGCTTAACTGTTATGACATTCTTTTCGACTTCCGATACTGAAAAAATATACTTTTAAAGACAAAGCACTTACTTTCTTCAAGTGCGCAGAATGATGAATAGAATTTTTGTTCAAAATTTAGCATTTTAATCGTTTACAATTTATAAATCTTTAATGCTTTTAACTATAATTATTTAAGTTTGCACATTTTTTGGACACATTCTACCAGAAATTGTTTGATATTCGATGCATTCTATGCACGCCTTGAATTTCAAAGATTACCAATTTAAAATAATTAAATGAAATCCCTAATTGAAAATTATATAACTGTACTACTTTCTATTAAAATTTGTTTCTTTTATTGCTTTTCAGTGAATGAACTGGGCATATGTAAAAGTAAACCATAACGCGTAGCAAAGTGCACCGTGCATCGCCTTTCGAAACTTTGACCCTGGACGAAAGACGACCTACCTACCTATATGCCTCACGGTTAAGGTCATCGCAGCGACCTTGAGTTATACCGCACCCATGACGTCATAACGCAATCTTTCCCACATTTGCGGTTTCCACTTTCCTGCCGAAATCTCGATTTTCTAACTTATAATATTATGCGTAAAAAAATTTAACTTTATTCATCAAAAGACAAAAAGTACAACATGTCAGACTCTATTTCTAACACTATTCTTCCATTTAAAAATATGTTACGACTTTTTCTTGTTTATCACCTCCATTATGTCTAAGCAAGCCGTAGCTTACTCATCTTCTCACGATTGTGGTTTCTACATTTACATGTAAGAAAATCGTGGCGATGAATTGTGTTCACTGAACCACAACTTTTATGTTTAGTATGGTAACATAAAAGGGTAGTGAAAAATTCGATATCTTTTAAAACGCCTTTAGATTCCGACAATCACATTTTCACGAGTCAGACATATTTCCACTTGTGTGAAATAGAAGAAAGGTGAACACAATTGGTTTGCGATTTCTCCAAAATATATGCGGTAAAATGCTGTTGGACAAAATCAACAATGAGTCGGTTCTTGAAGAAAGGGGTGAGGAGGAAATACTGATTGATAAGAGTGACCGAAATTTGGTTAGGTCATGCCGAGGGAGAATGGATGAAGAATATTTAACGAACCAAGTGCATTTGGGTAAAGTGACTGGTTGCACATCTAGATGTGGACCAAGGGAAGAATAGTGAGAGTATGTGAATGACACTCTGAAGCCGAAAATTATACAGAGGCTCAGAAATAAGAGACGCTTGCATGAGAAGATTTACCGATATTGAGGAAGCAAAATATGTATGCCTACATAGAGATGTATGGGGAAAAATGGTTTATAAGATATATGGCTTAATGGTATAATAATATAATAATAAGCCCACAGTACACCGGAATCCAATTCAGTTACTTTCTACCTCGACTCTCGAGGACGTAAATCACTGCAAGGTGGAAAACAGCGGAAAAATTTTCCTCTGAGAAGGACCAGTGTACTGAGGCAGGTGTCGTAAAGTACAAACGAGCTGCTTAGTTTTTAAAGAGAAGTGAGCGAGGAAAAAGGCACCTGCGTGGAGCTTTTATGGCATCCCGGGATGTCCAAGAGCATTGTATAAAAAGAAGGAAGTAAATGCCGAGAGGTAGTAAATAAGGGAGAAGGAAAAGCGGAAACAAAAAAGAAGGGAGTCCTTTTCAAAATAACACGTATATAAAATATTTTCGCTTATTTCTTATTTTTCGGGCGGTTTATAATTTCTTTGGAAATGAAACCATTTTTTTAGAGTAATTGGAGTTTGAAAATTACTTAAACAGAAATGGCATTCGTTTCAGAAGAGCAAGCAAATTATATTGAATTTTTTAATTTAGAGAAAACTCGCTTTCCTTCCTTTCTTGCACACATCTACCTTAAGTTGATAATTGAATTCTATGGATTTACAAACTAGTGATTTGAGTTAAGTGTATTCTTGTCAAACGGAAATGAAAGGAAAAGCAGAGAAGTGACTCTCTCGCGTGTCGCAGTATCTGGTGCGTGACAGTTGCCAGGATTGCTCAATCGAGGAAATATCCAGTTTCAGTGCGGAGAATTACACGATACTGTTTAAGCGATTTACAACTATGCTCATCTTTCTATAATTTTCAACCAATACCTCAGAAAAAATTGCAACACTAACCGAACTCTATAGATTCAGTCTTCAACAAAATATTGAATTCTCTAAGGACTGAAGTTTCCAACAAACTTTACGCATCCAACTGAATTTTAACGACTGCACTGAATTTTAACCGATTCAAATGGAGAGGATGTGCTTCATAAAAAAAAGAATGAAACCCCCAATCTTATACATTCAGTTCTTAGGTAAAACTACTTTCCAATTCAGCATTTGAATTTAAAATATATTCCTCGTTTTCTTAAAAAGATCTCGCGCTTGCGGGAAACTCAAGACGAATGTTGCAAGTTTGCACAATGTTAAGGAAATTTCTCTTCTTCTTCACTGACGAGAGTTGGAAAGGGAGTGAATTTGTAAGTTTCCGGTTTAAAAGACAAACTCTACATTTGGTGATCAGCCAGAGGTACAGTTCTCCTGGGCTCTTTAGAATCGATCCAAGTCTTCAAAGTGAACGAACGTTGCCTAGGTCAGGCTCGGAATAGTGCAAACGTGGCTTTTGTTACGCTTCTGCGCAGGTTGCATGCAATATATACCTGTCTGTCCGTTAACCCCCAAGTAATTTTATTTACGATGCCAAATCGAAACAAATACGGCGGACTCGTAACTTACATGCCTTGCATTTCTAGAGTGAACCCGTTAACAACTGAGATCAATTAAACGTCTTATGTTTGCCTATATACATTGTTCTTTATTTTTAACAATTAGAACTCAACGTAATTTTTAACGAATTTACAGGTGGATTTTTGAAGGGTTTAAAAGGTTTCTCATGTGAGGATCAACGATAAAGATGCTAACGTGACCTATGTCTTTTTCTCTGCCATTATGAATTCTTAGACTGCAATTTAATCTGACTTAATTTTCCTCCACAAAGCGTCAAAATTTCAGATTTACAATTAGAAAATCAATAACTTACCTCCTCAGTGGCCTCATCCTTCTTCTCCTCAACAGTTTCCGTGTGTGGAGTTATGCCATTGGTAGTGGGTTTTGTGTCAGTTTCCTCAATCCTTTCTAGTTTCCCATCGCCAGGTGCTGCAGCGTCTCCTACGCCACCTTCAGCAGGTAAACCCTCCTTTTTCGGCGTTGTTGTTATGTCCACGGACCTTTTGCTCTGTCGCGCTCCCATTTTTCCACCTAGGAAACTATCTTCTGTGTGTCGTAATTCACTTTTCTGTCCTGATCTTTTCTTCAAAAGATCCTCCTCTCAACTGAAAAATAAAAATATCAATTAGACAACTAGTTTAAAATATACAGTTTAGAAGAAGGAAGTCAACGAAAATCGTAAAGAGGAAGCTTTGATCTTTTTATATAAAAAGCTCTCAAGCCCATGACTTTTATCGCGCAACGTAATGCGACCTTCTCATATAACTACCCGCAGATCTCTATAAAAATCGCACTTTATTCCCTACAAACGACTGTGATTCACGCAACATATAATCACTTTTCCCAAGCGTCACAAAGCACTGAGTGTGCTTGTGGGTAATATCTTTTCCTTTGTATGCATTCAAACAATTACGTCCTGTATGTTACAAACCCTGCGACACTATAGTCTAATAACATTGTTTTGCCAACAGACTAAACACACGCTTCCTGTTCCATACTTTTCGGAAAAATTCTGACGTCTGTATAAAAAGACATTATCTCAAATTGTCTAGAATATGCAACAAAATCGGATTATTTGGACTTGAATGGCAGTCCCTGTCATATTAAATTTCATTCCGAAACCCAAAGGGTTCAAAACTTTAGCATAAATTAACCTTGATACCACTAATGAACGATACCATAGTGCACGGTAGTTACGATTTGCTGACGACAGGTCGCTTGTCACAGAATTTCGTGTGAAAAAGAAGGGAGGAAAAAACAGATCCGACAACAGCTGTATTCTCGAATCGGCGATGCCGTTAATTGCTAATGAAGTGAGGTTCATTATAAGGCCTATAGGGATTCTGGAAGGAGGTTTGATGTACTTTTGTAGCAACCATTTTGCGCTAACGTCGTTAAAAACGCGTAATTCCGTACTTTAGCAACGGTACAGTGACAAGAGAAACTTCTCGTGAATTACTACTGGCATTGTGTTCGAAACTGGAAAAGTCCACAAGCACTAACAACAATACGCGTAACGTGTTAACACATACTTGAATACCACGCGACAAGGCACACGCACCGCTGCCTTTGTAACAGCTGACGAACGCCAGTGTTGTCACCTCAGATTCGGATCTTGAGGTAAATATTGGGTTCTGAACGAGCTTAAATTTGTGGGCTAAGGTATTTTCTCTAAAAAAAAACGGAGTCACTTTTAAAATACAACTCTCTTCTCTAATCAGTTCAATACAATCCCGTGGGTAGTTGATTATTAAGTACCAATTAAAACAGCAAGAATTAATTAAATCGAAACGTTCTACTTTCTTGTGTATAAATTTATAGAGGCGTCTAAGCTGAATGAAAACGATTTTATGACTAATGCAAAGAACTTACAAGTCGGTGATTCGCGTGGGCTGTTCTCTGTACTACAACTCATAGAACGCATGTATCATCTGTCTCTTTCTTTTCCTCTGTTAGATTCTATCTTTCAAGCTTTGAAGACTTGTAGAACAAGCACTTCAACAACGACTTATCAAATCAAGATGGTAAATGAAATATGATCTCAATTTCTACATAAAGCTTCACTGCACATAATGACTGGATACATTGAGTGAAACATACCATTTTTTCAATTTTACATAAACTTTGACAAGCCAGTTTTGTTTTAATTAGTATATTTTCATTTAGATACAATCACCATTTGAATCAAGTGTATAAAGTGTACAAAACTATTGAATCTAAGGGAATAATTTCATTTTTAAATTACATTAATGTCATGGGAAATCATTAGAAGAGAACATATATTATATGCATGGTTCGAGAACGGGAGCTACGATCATAGATCCGTTATCTCGGATTCAACACGAACGGGGAAAGATTCACGAGCATGATTGGATCGATCCGATTACTGGGAAAGGAGAATCCGATATGAACTTTTTTACGAATCAGCGAATGAGGAAAAGAGACAACGAACAATTGCGCAGAAAGGAAAGTTTATGAGCGGACCGCATCGTCTTGGTGTAGTAGGTTTACTTCTGGACTCTGTGATAAAGCTTTTACCTTCTTCGTACGATTCGTCCACCGACTCTATGTATATACTGATAGGTACTACCAATGAATAGTCGCATTTGTCTCTAGGTAGCCTATTCACCGAGCATTGCACTTTCCTTTCTTCGTGTTTGTGCAAACTCGTCCTACAATCTTATCCAGGATGTTCAACCTGAGCATTCAGGAAGGAATTTTAATTTGAAGCTATTTCGTGAAGAAAAAACTCGTAGCAACGTAACATTTTTGTTAGTAGAAATCGTCTCAACAGAAGGGAGCCGTAAAAGCTTTTACGGGGGTAATATTTTGAGTTGAAGAATTTAAAGGCATATTAAGAGCCAAGCTTCCAGTTTCAGGAATTATAGGACGTGTCCCCAGTGTCAATGCCACTCCTCTGTTAGCGTTTGACCTCGTCCGAACTCGCCTAATAAATTGGACTTGGTTACACACAGAAGGCCGAACCCTATTGTCACCGAAACCGAGAAAATTAGACCTAACCCGCCTTTCCTTCCTTTTTATGTTCTTTTCGACCGACCTACTACCATTCACCAAATTTTATGTCAAACCTTCGTCCTCCTTTCCGAGGATTCCAACTCGTGAAATTAGTTATTCGTTGTCAAAACACTTTACCTGCGGTTTTCCTCTACTATTTTAAGAAATACAAAAATAAGGAAAGAAATGCTGATCTATTAATAAGCCTTTTAGTAGCGATAAAAAGTACTTTTATTTCCAAGCATTTAAAATTAGACAGAGACAATCGAGATTACCCTCATTACTTGATTTATTATTAAACAACAATAACTTTGTGAAATTTTAGTGTCGATAATAGATAAGGAAGCATTCCGAAAATAATACTGGTTTCTACATCTCCAGTGCTGCAGATAAAAGATTAACACAATCCAAATTGTTACTAAATTCTACATCACCCAAAACTTATACTGAAACGTGATAATATGTCAAGAGAATAAATAATGATAATCGTTGCATCTTAAGTAAAATTAGCAATTGTAATTAAACCAAAAATATATTGAAATTCATTCCAGGAACAAAAACGAACTCATTAGTGAACCCGTCGAATTCTTTTCTTAACTTCTTATACTGCCGTATCTCTAGCTCAAGCACCTGCGACGCCTTGACTATAACTGGCACACGTATTTCCGGTACGAATGAGAAGGTCAAACAGTATATTGTAGTCAGAACGGTTATATTTAGTATGAGGCATATCGCACTGGATGACACTATGCGTTGCATCCTGAGATACAGAAAACTCCGTTTCGAGAATTCGATATCACAAATGAAGAGAACTAAATGAAAACAAAGACACAAAGAGCTAATACGTGATGCAATTACTTAAAACAGATCGCCCAGACTATTGTCATTGGGAAACATTTAACCCCATATGGTTCACTTTAACCCATTTAACGACAAGTACCTGAGAAACAGATTAGTGAGAAGAGTAGTACAATAAAACTACCACATTTCGACACAATAGGCACATGACAATAACCCACAATGCCTACTTCTGCACCTAATTACACTTTCACGAGAAATCATAGCAATATCTTGATATCAAGCGCCATGAGCTTCGGAACTTTTAGTTAGTTAACTTGGTTGAATATCATTAATTAAACACCTCTTACTATACAGTTTCACCTCGAGTTTCACGAAATATATTCTCTTTCGTGTTATAAGAAATGTCAAGCGTTGCAAAAGAAAATGCAAACCTGAGGAGGAAAATCGAGAAAGTCGTGATTAATACGATTCACAGTTACACCCAGTATTGCCTACAATCCAGAATAAATCTAGATCGACAACTGCTCGCGAGTAATTACCACTGACGTTGAACATATAAATAGATCGTATGTCGGGAATTTTTTTCTCTAAATCCGTTTAATAGATCAATAAACGCATTCAGGGGTCACTGCCGTCTGAGCTCGTTAAGCTCGACGTTGACGGCTTTCGATTCGACCAGACCATTTCAAATGGGAGAACTTTATTTCATCGATAAGACTAGCACGAGCGATACTCTGACGCTCACGAGAAGGGGACGATAATTGTTCGAAATTCTTGAGAACTTGCTTGCGAAGACAAACAGGGAATTTTTTCCTCGTCGACGAAGATGTCGTAAATGTAGGAAACTTGTTTTCTTCGATATCGGGATAATGAACTTACATATCAATACCATATGTATAGCACTTGCATGTCATTGATATCTACATTACAATAATTTTTATCCCAAATGTTATAAACTTATGCCTATGGACATCTTTTCCCCAGGACTTTAAATCGAATAAAATTAAACGTGTTGTACTAAAATTCATTCATTGAACGTAATCCTTTGAGTCAAGAAGACACGTATAACGTTTGCATTCCATCGACGTGCAAGATGCGTGACAAAATGTGTCCATAACATTCCTGTAAACTTGTCATAGATTCCGAAGTTGATCGAGCAATGTGACAGCGATTCATAAAGCTAAGTATAAACGAACCGGTTGACAATAATCGTTAGCAGAAGTGTTTACGTGCTTTCAACGTTAATCAGTAGCCATTGAGGTATATATGTCGTGTGAAAGAAGCAGATATGGTTTAAGCCAATATTTACTTCATGTGTTGAGAGAAATATAGGTACGTAAGTCGATAAATAATATTGAAACTTTCCGATAACGCAATCCAATGTCTCATATGACTCTAATCCGGTGTAGTTTCATCATCAAATTGCGGGCGGTCACCTGAATTACAACCTTGATTAGAACTCATGCTCCAATTTCTCCTACCGTCAAATCGATTACCGTAATTTCAAGTTCCTTCTCGAGTAAATTTGGTAGTATAGAGTTGATCCACAACCCTTCGATCAGTGGGTCTGCAATGACTTCCGCCCAGCACGGGAAATTTGGATTCCCCGAACAAGCATCCACATCTGCTCGTCCGTTAAGCATGAAGAAGTATTATACTTGAAAATGAGAATTATGAGAATGTCGAGCAGCAGCCCGTATCAAATAAGTCCCGCATGCTTCGGTAAATACACACGTGCGTGTTTACTTCTTTAGTGGAAAACAGTGATAATCCTACGCATGCATGGTGGATTCCTCCCTCTCAAGGATAAAAAACGTGCAAGACACACACGCACTCCCAACATCATGCCTCTTCTTCTATTATTGTTCCTCCGCAGACATTTCCTACTAAGCTTAATCATATGTGATAGGCCTATAGGGTAATACAATTTTTGAAATTTGTAACTGTCCATATGGAAATGATTCGAAAGTAAGATGTGTATTGTTTCAAGAAAGGGAAATAATTTTGAGATTGGGCAGACCGGAAGCGAGATGTTTACTTGATGAGGCACTTGAGAAAAGTGGAAGACAGAAGCACACATGTGAAGGGATCAATGTTTAGAATAATAATTAGGGACAGCTTTTTGTGCCTGGAAGGAAGTTAATGTTAAGTACATAAACAATTGACACATCTAAAACAAACTAATGTGATGAATATGTAGTTAGCACAAACTCTATCATGCTGAATTTCTGAAGAGTAAAAGTGAAAGGAATCAACAAAATAAGGCAACGTTTGCAAGCCAAGATTGCAAGAGCATTGCATTGCGCAGACGTAGGAGAATAAGACAGTGGGAGACAGATGAAGACAAAAGATGCGGCAGAGTTAATGACCTGTTATCTCAGGATTGTAATAAGAATCATTTAAACTATTTGAGTTAATGAGGAAAACCCACTGAATGCAATTATTAAACGAGGACAAACCAAACTCAATTTCCCACATAAAAATATCTAGCCTATTTTTGCGAACAAACGTTACAAGATCGCGTTCGTTTACGTTCTTTTTTCTGGGTCATAAAGTATCGAGTCTAACTCTGGGTCGAGACAGTTGTGGAATAATAAAAGCATTTTTCCAAGAATAGATTATGTTTTCTTCACGAAATCAGGACAAAGAAACCGGAATTTAAATTTAACGCAATATTCAAGTTTGAAAATGCAGACGTAGAGTGAAAACATGAGATAATTAACCGCAATAAAGAATACATACATGATGTATAAACTTAGTTTAAAATTGAGAAGGTGTATTTTTGTGTCTTAATAACATCGGCCGTCTCAGAAAGGCGCATAAAGCACCTCGAACGGTCATTACATCGCAGCTGTTCCGATGATTTTTATTTTGTGATATTTACACTCATGCTTTAACTATTTTATTTTTTTATTCTTGGCTGATAATAATTTGGAAGTCTGCATTGCATACCAAGCAGACAGAGGGGATTGTGATATCTAAAAATGCAGTGTACTTGGCCACAATTTGTCAAAATGGACTGTGTACTCCGATGATATAGTTTCTCACAGAAATGATCATGACCAGAATTGTTAAATAAGGTATAAACAGCATGCTGGTGGAAGATAGACTTATTAGTCTGAAATGGCGGAAGTGATAGAACCTTCGCGATACACATTTCCACTAGCAGGCACCATTCACCGCAATTTATGGGTTGAAATTTATGGCGAGGAAAAATATACTTGTTAAATCCTCGATTACCGGGAATTGAAACACCGAGCTACGGTACCTAGACATTGGACGTAATTTCACGTCGAGTCGTAAGTTCTTGCGGGCAGCTAGTTAGAGGCTTATTACTGGATCGTGTCGCGGATCAGGGCGATCGGCTATGTTTCTCAGCAAGTTAAATCCATAGAAGTGAGTGACGGTGCGAAGTCGAAGCGCAGTGTTCGACCAAGCCTGAAACAGTTTCTCGGCCTTTCTCCATCGTCCACGCATAACATTGTACAGTGCTAGAGACAATCGTTTCCCTGGAAGCCTTGACTGCGTTTTACACACAGCAGGTAGAAGGCCTGCTATGCAAAAATCGGCACAAAGCAAACTGCCTTCGACGGACGCTACGAAAGACAAAGTTAGAGAGAAAGAAGGGTAAATTGTACAAAGAAGGGTAAAACCGAGGGTAAAACTCTTGATGTAACTGTAAAAGAGAATCCAGACTCTACTAATGGACAAAGGGCTTATTTTTCTACTTCGGGCTTCGTTTACGTACTTTACGAGAAACTCCTTTGGGGAATAACAAAATCACCGACCTGCGACGTCTCGAGGACTCCCACAAATAAACCAGCCTTGCTCTCCAATCTTCGAGTTGCATGAAAACATTTTTCAGAGTTTCACTTATTTTTTTTTTGCAAAGGGTATTTATTAAGCGTCTCAGAAACGAGCTCAGTACTAAAAAAAGCTTATAGTACAAAAATTAACAACAAAGACCAAAAGTAATGAAAGTAGAAGCTCACAGGACGATTACACACATTTCATAATGCCGGTTCCCCTCGAGAACTTTTTCATTTTTTTACGATCGGAAAAATATAACACGGTTTAAAAGTCCATGCTGTTATATTCTATTCAAGGAGCCGATGAAATAAGGTTAAAAGTTGTGAAAGAGGCTGTAAAAATATGTAGCTAACAAGCCGGAAAAAATGAAATTTTCCGAGCTTGAAAGAATTTTTTGTGAGGGTCATGCGTGGCTGGGCAGTTGAATGTTGGTCAAACTCCATCTTTAGGAATTAAAAAACTAAAGTACTCATGCATTGAAATGTCCTCTTTATATGCGTAAGGTCTAATCAATATCTACTCGCTCAATTATTAAGGAAGATATTGCAATGGAAAGACTTTAAAAACAACCCGAGCAGAAACCATGTCATGTCTCCATGATAATCCACTACAAAAATAAGTCGAATATGAAACATGTTATAATTTTCAATAACTCCACCCAAAAAAATTAAAAATCTAAGGTTCATGAACTGTCTTACAATTTTAAAATTCTGCTCAACAAATAATTATTATAATATTCACTTAGTAGTACTCTTCTGATGTACCTGAAGTTCTGAACGATCAAATGAACAAAATTTATCCTCACAATTTTATTTTATCTAGAAAAAATATTGTTCCCACTATAAATAAAAATATGCGTTATAAGTTTCTTTTATAATTGAATTATATGAATTAAATTAAAAGTTTAGATGTAATGTTGATGAAATGTGCTACGCACAACAACCCTCATTAAAAGTATGCAAATAGTGCAAACCAAATTTTATGTATTACTTTTAAAAACACACAATATTTTCTCGTTAAATGTTCCACTCTAGAGATAAAAATATTGGTTCCTAACACAAATTCCAATTTTATTACGTTTTCCTAGTCTAACCGACATCCTGGCTCCTCAATGTTTGAAAAGCAGAAAATCTTTTTCTTCTGGAAAGATCAGAGAAAAATATTTCCAGGGTTTGTCACGTGGATCAGACGGATTAACATAATACCTGACACGCATTTCTTTGAAAAGCGATATAATATTCTATGGATGGCGCGGCTGGTACGTCCCCGGAATGTCCTTCCGGGATTTGGGCATTCATTGAAAGATACTTAAATTTTTTCGGTTTCTTCTGTAATAAATTTCAACATTGCCAGACTTTTTCTGAGCGTTGCACTTTAATTTTCAAGTATTACTTTATTTACAATGACTTTCTAAAATAAAGTTGCTATTAGGCGTATAAAGTTGTAAACAATATAACTTTGGACAATCTCCAATAATATGAAAAAAAAAAAATAATTTTATAAATATCTGTGGCACAGGAAATTTCTCTCACTTTCTTGAATTCAAAAATTCAAATTTGTGTTAAAGTACAAGCCAAAGGTGCTTGCATGTTAAGTTTTCCTCTCAGACTATAATGTTGGAATTACAGGTGTACACGTTTGTCTGCGACATTGTATTTTTCGAAATATGTAGAAAAAATCGAACTGTACATCAAACCGGCTTGATGTACATTCAGATTTTCTTCATTTTCGAAAAATACAATGTTCCAAGCGTGTCTAAATTGGTATGGAAAATTCGAAAAAACGATTGCACGTCTCTTGTTTTAGGTTAAAAAAAATAAATAAAATACATTGAGTCGTTTATCAACACGTGGAGATTTATAAAAAAAATACTAGTTCAGCCGATTCGGTTACGTGACTATCTTAAAAAAAATGTAAATATAAAAAAGGTTAACAAGGTTTTCTTTAAAAGCGATTTTTTAACATAAATAGTTAATAACTTTGTTTTTTTCAACCTGCGCCGAAAATCCTTCTGAGACATTTAACTGGGATGAAAAAGGAACTCTTAGGTGAAGTATCAAATCAATATTCTTTGGGTGACATTTTCGGAGTATACTCTAATTTTGTAAACATTGATCCCATCTTCGCACAGATGGGTTTGACTTTAAAAAATGGAAAATTTTAAGCACTTGCTCCTATCGCAGTCAATATTATTCGACATTCTGCGATTTCTATCAAGATGCATTTCACTGAACATGTTTCACTTATTCATACACAAGGTTTTCACTTCACCTCTTCGAAAACTTTGCCCACAGTCTTAAGAACTGAGATCACTTCACTGTGCACTGAACTTCATGGAGTACTCGCAAGAAATAAAACCATAAAAAGGAGTGGTCCGCGGAGCATCCTGGACGTTTCGAGAAGGGTGAAGAAATGTTGTCCGAAGCCTTTCGTATTGTAATCGTTAATTAAGATCGAGAGCCCGGGAAGGTCTTGAGGGTTACGTAGGTAAAGTGGGTTCGTAGTTCGATTCCGAGGGCAAACGGGTAAATGCTGCTGGGAAGAATGGAAGTGGAGGCTGAACGAGATGGCGTAACCGCCCGCTACCGGGCTCGTCCCAGTAATTCTCAGAATTTTTTCGCGATACACGAAATTACAGAGCCGGGTTTGTGTGAGAAAAAAAACCGTCTGGAGAAAAAGAAATGTGAGAAACGCTTGCGAACGAGACAGCCATACTCCGAAACTCGAAATCGATCAGTTTGTCGAATGCCGGTCGAAATTTTCGGATCTCGCGTGCGCCTGCCGCTATCGATTGCACGTATGCCCATTTTCAAAATGGCGAGGGTACAAACCCTGTACTATCCCAAGATCGCACGCGTGGTTCGACAACCGGCGTCAAGCACCTGGAATCACCAAAAAATAAAATGCGCAGTTTAGGTAGCAAAGCCACCATTCCCCCATACTCACTGAAAGTTAGGTTCTTTTGTGTAAAATCAATAGTGAACCACGCATTTATTGCACTGACTATAAACTCCGATATAAAACGCAGATAAACAAAGAATCACTCAGTATAAAGTAAAATAAAAAAAGAACCACTTTTCCAGTTTTCGGAGCAAGGTAGTTTTAGCGGGAAAGGTTTGAAAGGAGCGTCTGAGTGCTTGTAAAGACCACGCGTACGCGAAGTAGTGCGTATTCCATGAAATGCAGCCTCACGCGAAGATGGGAAAAAAACTCGTCGCGTAGTGGTGTACTCACCTCACTCGAGAGCGTCGTAAAAGGCACTGTGTGTTCCTTAATTTCCTGTCACAGATGCAACGAAGCACTGGTCAAATATTCCGCAGAACTAGTTTAAAAAAAAGTGTAGAATATGAACACACAGTAGAAAAACCGTAGAATGTAAGCTACGAATTACAAAACAATGGGGGTTGTAAGCTTCTTAACGCAGGGCATTCGCGAACTCATCCAACATCCACCTGGCTTGGTAACGCGCGACCGACTGGCGAAGCGAGCGCGACGCGCGAGGGGAAGCGAGGCGGCGGCAGTGGCGGCGTCCGTCGGTCGGACCGTATATCTGTCCCGTCCGGCTTTCGTCTGTCCGTCCGTTCTTCTTTCTGTCACCAGTACATTGCCCGCCCGCACCCTGCTCTCTTTCTCTCGCTCACGTTAATCACTCCAGCAGTTTTCTCCTCTTTCTTTCTCACCACTTTCTCTCTCTCTCTCTCTCTCTCTCTCTCTCTCTCAACTCACCACGTTGTCGATCCAAGTTAACTTTACTCCAAAAACTTAAAAGAACGCACCTTCACGAGAACTGTAACTCCTTTAATCTTCTTGTCAGAAGTAAGTCACTAACTTTTCGTCACACAAGACCGAGCTTTTGGAAAAACTTTGTTAATTTTGAAGACACGACACTTCCCTTTCACCGTGAGCGCGATTCAACGCACGATGTGCACTCTAGAACGGCTGAGGAAGGAATGAGCATGAGCTCCGGGAAGCGCAGCCAACAGGAGCGCAATGGCCGAGCCCGGCACCCCGGGGTTTTTCGGGTGGCAACCCTGCCTGAGCGACCTCGCCACGAAGGTGGTGTGAGGCACTACTCGAGGGATTCAGGGCGGGGCCCTTTCTTGCATAGAGTACCTACCTTCCTCGGGTTTCTAGGAATGTCCCGAAACCTCTTTTTTTGCGCCGCTTCGACTCCTGGAGAAAGTATTTTATCAAGGGTTCCCAATGATCACAATTCTAGATTATGTCTATTCATATCCTAATTTTCCACTCCTGCATAGAGATAAATTACAGGGAAGGTCATTCTTACCAATTTATGACAGCTACGTCACTTACAAATGGCATTTTTGAACAGAGATGAGAACCTATGACGAGGAATCTCTAACGAGGGGAACGAATGATATATGATGCCCAATTATTCAAATAGACTCCTAAATATGCTGGTATCTGTGCTCGAGTTCTGACGATCAGAATATTTAAGTTTGAGGTTTTGTATTATGAGGCCCACAGTTTTCTAAAACAGATGCCTTTTTCATGAAGATAAGATGTCCTTAAAATATGTGGTAATGAGAAGTTAATATTTTGGTTATTAACTTTTAATGTTAGGCAGCGTCCACTGATTTCGTACACTCTAAGAAAAAGTCTATTAACAGTACAATTACGTTCCTTTCAGAATGCGTCCTTTGAAATTAAGACGATTTCTTTTGTCCATCAATATAATCGTTTCACTGTTCAAAGACTCATCCGTAAATGCAAAACGGAAGTAGTTTTACTGATGAACGATTTCTTTTTACTTTGAAAAGAATTCCTTTAGCTAATAAAGGATTTCATTTGTTGGCTAGCGTACATGTACGCATAACCTCACTTATCATTGCTGTTTACGCTTTTGATCTATGACAAATTTGTACCGCACACAAAGTTGTATCTTTACATTTTGTAACGCTGAAATCTAGAACGGATTGTTGTTATAGAATTGATAATTATCGATTTTATATTTTCATTCACCAAAGCTCGGCTTTTGTACATTACTTGCACGTAATATCATGCAATTAGTTTTCTTTTAACGTACAAATTATTCCTTCTTTGGTCCGACAATAGATTTCACTTCAAGATCAAAGGAAATCCTTTCACAGTTAAAGGATAACATTTGAAACGACAATCCTTTAACTATGAAAGGATTTCCTCTCATGCCAATTTTCAATGGAAAATCCTTTAGTAGTGAAAGGAATCGTTTGACAGTCAATAGTCTGTTTTTAGAGTGTAAGGTTTTTTTTGAGACGGAACTAGAAAATATTACGAATCCTTACTTAGCGCGTAGGGGGAGGGGGGGGGGTCCAAAGCGTTTTTTATGTCAGTTTCCTTTTTCTAATTACATATGTAATTGAAATATGCTAATTGAATCCTATTTTGGCTGTTGAAATTACTTTTGCTGTACACCTTTCATGAAATCTCTTGGAATCCCGGGAAATCTTTGAAATCCCGTGAATTCTTTTGAAAATGTTATAAATCGTTTAAACTTTTTTAAATCATGTGAAAATTCCCTGAAATCCTTAACATTCCATGGTTGTCGTACGTTACGACATACATTAATTCTTGACATTCTTTTGAAACGATTGAGCACGATGGAAATCTCTTAAATTATTATCTGCAAATAATTTATAATCGCGTGAAATATTTTAAAATCTTATGAAATACATTAAAATTTCTTGAAATCATCCAAATCCCCCGACATCCTTTAAAATTCGGGAAAATACTTCGGTATCTCTTGAGATCCTTTGAAATCTCTTAAAACCTCTTGAAATCCCATAAAATCCTTTGTAATCTGTGAAAATCGTTCTCAATTTCTGAAATCCATAAAAATTCATCGAAATCCTTCGGCATCACTTGAAATCTTATAAAATCCCTAAAAAGCTTTAGAAATCTCTTTAAATTCCGTTAAGATGTTGTTTTTCTGTCAAATAGTTTGTAGTCCTTTGAAATACTTTAAAATCCGTTAAATCTGTTGAAGTCCTTTCAACTCACTGGAAATCTTTTAAAATCTGGTTTACAGTTAAAATAATTGATACATTGTAGTATCGAAATGCTTCTATGTACATATCTAAATATTATTGCTGTTTATGTTTTACTTTAGGCTTTTATCAAATAAAATGGAAGAACAAATTCTTACTTAATGGGGGAGGGGCATTCGTATTTGTTACGTCATCCTGGGGAATTCAAGGTTTGTGTGATGATATGTGACGGGGAAGGAAAGGGATGGAAAAAGTATTCAAAATAGTATGACGTAGTTTTTCAACGGCCCCTTACGTAATATTTTTTTAAATGTATTAATTAACTACAAATAGTAAAATAATACAAGAGGGTAGGAAGAGAGGAGTGAAGAACATGTTTGAAATCTGTTTTTGGTCGGTAAGTGTAAAATTTGAGGTATCCTATCAAGAGAACCCGTGGTTTAAAATTTTTCTATGGATCAACATTAAAAAGTTATTGCGAATCTGTTATGTGTACAGTTTTATATAACAAATAATAACATACAATCAAATTTAAAAAAAAAAATTATTTTTTGACTTATTTACAATTGTTTGCAAAGCATTTTTCATAAAATTCGTTCTGTTCGAACGAAAGAAGCACACTTCTTTGGATTTTCCACACATTTGTGGAGAGACTCTTTAAAATTAAAGGTCAAAGCATTAACAATTGTAATTTGATGATTGCGAATTCTCTTTTGTTAAAGCTCCTTCGGCTTTAACGAACATTCTTCTCACGTATCTCGTGCTTCGCACTCGATTTTGTCCATAATGTGAACTTTTCTACATTATGTTCAACACTATCATTTCTAATGTATATTATATTTATTTATGTACCTCGATCTGGTACTGCTTATTCAGATCTAGCAAAATAATGTACAATTTTTATTTTTCATGATGACTTTAATATTTTCTCCTTACTTTTCACTAATTTTTATTCTCAGCTGCCCTGAAAATGCATCCAGTTTGAACGCGCAAATCAAAAACTGTGATTCAAGCCCCTTATAAACTACAATCATAATGTGAAATTAAACATGTTTTCTTCAATTTGACTTTGAAGAAGGTTCTCAAAGCACCTACGGCCTTGACGATTACATTCTCATCGCGATACTCGCGCTTTGCGCTCAACAGGTAGGTTATACAGACAATTGCTTTTGAAAAATAAAACCATGTAAACAAAATGAAACGGAACATATTGTTTCCCAATTCGAAAATGCTCTTATTTTTACATTCTCATCTGAATGAGAAGGTATTGGTTTTATGTGAAAAATGACTTTCGCGGATTCAATCGTATGTCGACGTTTTGAGGCCCCCTGAGTCTGTCTGTCTGTCCGTCTGTCTGTCTGTATGTCTGTCTGTCTGTCGGTAGTCTGTAGTATCGTGTAGGCACGATAACTTTCGAAAGATTGATCAGATTCGATTGCGCTTTGGCACACTTTTTGAAGGCCTAAAAAGAAAGAACGAGTTCGTCAACCAGCTATTTTGGATCAAAATTCAAAAA
>JAABKJ010000046.1:0-21066 GCA_011634705.1 Andricus grossulariae
TAATCTACTTATCTAGCAAAGTAGACTCCAACATTTTCTATTTTCTTTCCGATTTTCAGGTTACACCGTTACAAAAACTCAAACTTTAGTATTTTAAATTTTGTTTGTTTTCCAAATTGTGGGAGACACGACTTTCCTCTACTGACTTTCCTCTACTCAAGCACGATTTAAATCAGCAGAATTACCAATACCACAATCATTTTTGCGAACTTCACTATATGGCGCTATTGATTAATTCTATGAATTGCCTGGCCGATCTTGATGACAAAGCTGGCCGACCAAAGGATTAACTAATTATTTCGCTAACCTTGGATGATGTATGTACTATTTTTTACAAAATATTTGTTCTTACTCATTGTTAGTGAATTTTTTTTTCAGGAAAATCATATGTGAATAATAAACTAGAAAATATGGTCAATAGTCTATGGCACGTTGGAATATTGCACATTCAATTGTTCATTGACAATAAACTAATCAAGAGTGGCGCACCACTGGTTCCACTATCCTATTCTTTTTTTTTTACCTATAGTACTTAAGGTGTTGGTAATACTCCAGTTTACCCTATCACAAGGATATACAAAATGTAATACAAGAAAATAAGCATAAAAAATTAATTTCCAATACGTTTTTAGGAAGCAGTATAAAAGGTATCATGGGCACGAAAAAACAGGTCTCGGAAAAAATATCTAATCATACTTTTTGAAATGTCAATATCTATTATGTGATCATCTCGTTTAAAGGAGAAAATATTATTTTTTATAGAAAAAATTTTAAACGAAAGAAAACTGTTGATTTAAAACATTTTGTTCACAAATGAACCTTTTTCATCACATTTAACCACATTTTTTAACTTGACTTTTCAAATAAACATTTTTTTATGTGAGAAGTTTGTTTTAATTAAAAATAATATTTTTTCTTTTAAACGAGACCATCAGGAATAATATTGCAATTTGTAAAAGTATAATTAGATCTTTTTCCCGAGATTTTTTTTTCCTGCCCATTCAAGTGATTACCGTAACTGTTTCCTGGTCCATTATCGATCCTAATTCTGCGCTTCTCATCTGTGACATAAAAATATAAATTGTAAAATAAAAATCAACCCCACTTAGCGCCAGTATTTCGCAAGAAGTATTTAAAAAGTTTAAAGAGCAAGTGACTTGTTGGTGAACGTAACCGGTGAAGCGGAGCGAGTTGCAAAGTTGGTGCAGACGTGAAGATGCCTGCGGAGTGTCTAGGGCCGGATATTTTTCTGCAGCATCCATGAGCGGCGGTCCAGTCCGGGCCCAGCAACCCCCACTCTTCTCTTCTTCTCGCTCTTTCTCTAAGTCGAGAGGACCAGGGCCCCCGGGTAGCGTTTCAGCTAACTTGGGCGTCCCGCTGGGCCTTTTGACCGGGACTTATGCTACCTGGCAGTACCTGTGCGGACTCGGAGTTACGTTAAACACACCTTAGAAGAGATAGGACCCAGCTCGCTTGTGGGTTCAGGCCAACAATGACGCCCAGTTCAGCACTGCTATCCGTGCTCTCCACGCTTGTACAGAGCAGCCACGTTTACCCAGGCCTTTTAAAAATTCACCTGTCCTACAATAAATCTTTAAAAAATTCCCTCATATCGCAAATATCGATATTGATCACACAAAGGATCTTCTGAGACAAAATCGATATCTTAGAGCGAAAAACTCGAGGGACTCTTCTGTTGTTGTTGTTGTACCTTATTTGAGCGATATTAAAAAAGGACTCGGCAATATTAAGTAGTGAATTTTGAATTATTACGTTTTAATACGTGACTCCTTAAGTTTTCTGAGAGAATTGGGAAGTTTCTGTTGTGCACAGTTTTAACCAGCCAAAGGATATCGGCTCGAAGTGAAGTGTTGCTCTTATTTGAAGTTAAAATGATCAATGATGTATAATTAATGATCAATGATATATAATTAATGATCAATTATTGATTGTTAATTAATTTGATATTATTTAATATTGATTCATGTTTTGCTCATCGTGTCTCGTGCTGTGAACGCGTTGTTATTATTTTTTTTCAATTAGTAAAGGAGAAGGAAAATGTGCGAGTGTGGCGACGAGTGTGCTGAGGCAGCGCGAAATTCAAAATTCGACAGGGATTAAAAGTGAAAGAAGCAACTGATTTTAGAAAATTACGGGCAACTCAGAAACCCGAGATTCTGAAATGTCCACCTTAGGCCTCTCAAAGGTCTTCATCTTGGACAAGTACTTCACGGAGCTGCAAAAGTTTTGGGAAACTGAGAAAAAGCTCCAAGGTACTCGAATAGGTTCTTATTTTTGACTATTTTTTTATAAGATTCTTCACATTTTATGCAATATTTACTTTAAAAATACTAAAAGATCGAAGAATGACAATTGCTTTCCCACTTCGAACATTTTTTATGACGTACCACCAGTTTTGCACAATTTATGTACCTATGTGTATTCAAATGAAAAAGTTTTCTTTTGTTCAGTATATGTCATTTTTTAATTGCAATAGACATTTTATTCTCAGTTGAGCATTATAATCAAGTCAGTGTATCTTTTCTAAGTATTTATTGATTTAATTGCTCAAATGGAATTGCTGTGAAGATTTAAACAAATGCCTACAATAGGTCATGGCACGAATCACTTTTTTCTTTAAAATACATTATTATAGTAAAATTTTTATTATACAATTATAAGCAAAATGAATGCAAAACGAGATGCAAAATAACTATGTCACAACTGAAGCATTCGAAATTTAATAGTTTAAAAATTGAAACTATAATATTTGAAATCGAACGATTTGAATTTTGGAGCATTAAAAATTGGACGAGTTTACGTAATAACATTCCACATTTCAAAGATTCAAAATTAAACTCTCAAAACTGATAATAATTTCAATGTGAAATTACCCTCTTACATTGTTGTTACGTTTATTCTTTATTTTAAGTAAGAACCCTTTAAATTTAAAAAAATGAGTTGAACATAATCCAAATTTTTTAAATTTTTTAAATTTTTCGTTCCTCATACACTTTTTTCAATTCTTCTCGAATTTCAAGCATTTTAGTTGCAAACGTCTTTTTTATAACTATATTTTAGTTGAAAAAATAATTACAAACTGTATAGTGTCTACTATTGCTGAATTTTCCGTGATAGTAGCCCTAACGCTATAAAATAAATGACCGGATAGTCTTACGGAAAATTCTATATAACTAGCCAGTGCCAAATAGTTAAAGCGATGAATGGAAATTACTATTTCTTTAGAATCTTGAAAACAGTAAGAAATTAATAAAATAAAAATCTTTTTAAAAAATGGGCATTCCTGCTTAAAGTTTTGGTACATTGATACTTTTTTTTTTAATTTTCAACTGGATGTCATATCTCTATTGTTCTGTAGGAAAATATCTATAAAAAATAGTCGTTTTCGCCAATTTTGTAAATGCCCTATATTTCCAAAATTATTTAAAAAATTTATGTTTATAGGGCTCAGTTTGAAAGGTCAATTGTGTGATTTTCACAGAAAGCATTTTCACAAATGTTTGTGCACTTTTACAGATTTAAAAAAGGGTTAAACTTGACGAAAAATAACCTCAAAACTTTAGTGAATGGTTTTAAGGGCTTTGGAACGATGACCCAACCTCAAAATTGAATTGCGTCATTTTACTCCCTGAATAGTAGAATTACATCTTTATTAGATAATTAGGGTCTATCCATATTTTGAATCAAACCTGTATTCGGATTGAAAAATTGCCTAATTTCAATAGTTTTTGTGCAAAACGTTTTTTTATTGTAACCCGAGCATAAAAAAAACGTCTTACACAAAAGCTATTGAAATTAGCTAATTTTTCACTTCGAATACAGATTTGATTAAAAACAGGAATATAGGCCCTAATTATCTAAAAAAGATGTATAATACTACTATTCCGAAAGTAAAATGAGGCAACTCAATTTTGAGGTTGGGTTCTGGTTTCAACCCCCTTAATATTAAAAATTATTTCAAAAGTTGAAGGTTAAGTGATTTGATAATAGATGTTGGATAAATAGTAGAATTTCGATTTATTAAATTTTATTATTATCTATTAAGACAGTAACGCCATTCTTCACAGTTTTTAGTTTATTTTTCATCACGTTTAACCCTTCGACCAATCTCAAAAAACCCTTTGTTTTTATGGATATTTCCCAAGAGAATTACCGAAAACAATTGAAATAAGAGTAATTCTCAACGCAGTTTTTTAAATATATTTTCATTAAATATATGAAACCTATTTGAAAATACTGAAAAATATTAATGTACCCAAACTTTAAGTTGGCAGTGTACGAAAAAGTTAGTTCGGTGGATTTTACTGAAATATGTGTGTTGTAGTTTATGAAACTAGAAGTAATTTCCTAAAAAGACTTTGATCAACTATGAATAGCTTTTTTTTGTGCAGGGTCCTTTCTAAAGTATTTAAATATCTATTATCATATTTAAGAATCGTAGAAGATTTGTCAGCTTAATAAATAAAAATTATTTCCATCATTATTATTATACAATTAAGCCAAATCCATTTCGGGGTAAGAGTAACTCGCCCGGTTGCAGCCTCGTTATACAACCGTGGATCAAGGAATTAATATGGTAAACCTCAGGGATACGAAGGAGAAGGGATACATTTTAGATCTATCTAGAATTCCCGTGTTGTTTATTCAAACAGCATGTTCGTTCCGCAACATCGGTCCGACACAGGTCGCTGATCAACCTCTCTAGCAATCACCCCAGCCTAAGAGCTTCAAAAAGTCATCATACATCACAGTTCAGGCTTCAATCATTCCGCTGACACTCTTCTTTACACAGTTCTTAAGAATTTCTTTCCACACATTCCTATTATCTCATACAACTTTTGTTTCCTCTACATCCATATATATTTTCATGCAAGCTCTTGTGTTTCTGTGGCTCTTTATATCATGACCGTGTAGTGTCTCATTCACAGATTCCCACTACTCCTTCCTCGATCTGCCTCTGGGTACGCTGCTATTCACTTTACCTAAATTTTTTGTTTCGCCAATCGTTCTTTATTCATTCTCTCAACATGACCAGACCATCTCAACAAATTTTTTTCACTCTTATTAAACAGCGTTTTCTCCAGAATACATTCTTTGAGAATCCTCTCATTACTAACTTTGTCCATTAACGTTTAAATGCATATATTCCGCAGGAATTGCACGCCAACGGCGTTAACTTTACTCTCATCTTTTTTTGGGATGTCCAGGTATCGCTACCGTAAAACACAGTTGGTGCAAGTATAGAATATAGAAATATTAATTCAAAGTATACGAAAGCATACGCTATCTAAATAAAGTTTTGAACATTTAAAATTTTAATTTCCATAAATTAAAAAAATTAGAAAAACTTTTTACTTTAATGTTTAGATTTGTTTGCTAAAGATACCAATTTTCAATCCAATAATACATTTCTTGGTATTTAATGCTTCAAATCAAGTTTTTTTATTTTGTATACTCTTCTTTTTTTCTGTTATTGAACAGTTTAACATAGAAAACAATATGTTTACAATCAAAGAAATAATTCTCTGATGTATGCTTATGGAGATAACAAAGGAATTTTTCGCAATTCAAAACAAATTTTCTTTGATTTAAAGAACTGATCGTGAGTAAAGAACAATTTTTTTCGATTAAAAGACAATTTCTTGACACCAAACAAATTTTCTTCAATTAAAAGAAAAGTCTTTGTGATAAAAAGAAATCTTTTATCATAGAATTCATTTTTCGTCACTCTTTTGTGGAACTAACGTGACCTATATTTTATCATCATGAATAACTTAAAAGGAAATTGAATTATTGAGTTAATATTGTTAAGCTTTACCAGAACAAATTTTCACATATGTTCTCTCGCAAATGTCGACGTCCTTTTTTAAAGAACAAAACCCGTTTTGGCGGCACACCTGAAAACAGAGCACGACTTACACGGGACAAGTTGGTCTGCACTTTCTAGTGGACGAGGCGTGGGACCTTTTGCCACTCGCGTGAGTATCTGGCTTTAGTTTTATACGTTTTATATTTTTGTTTTCGCTGTTATTCCCGCGCGTTCTCACTCCCGCGGGGAAGATCGGCCCGGCAGGTCGAAACTTTCACGATTTCAATGCGAAACCCTCTCTCGAGTCTTGTTATTTTTTTCAACTATATCCTTCTGCATATAGAGATAGAGCTTACAACACACTACAATAGTATTAATGAACCGTATCAATTTATAACGTGAATGGAGCTCATGCATCTCGCGGGATCAATTTTCATCATCAACCTCGTGGGACTATCTGTTTCCACTTGTGAAAATGAAATAGGGTCCATGAGTTATGAAAGATTTCATTGAAGATTATGAGAATGTGAATATATTCAGCAAAAGCTTTTTTTTATTCGAAAAAAGTTTTATGAATTGTTATATTCTCCGTTGCACTTGTTCTAAAAGGTATCATTAATCGTAAAATGTGAAAGGATGTCTTCAGAAGATTTCGATAAAATTCTATTTATAAATTTTATTTTTTAAGTTTGCGGATGCACCTTTTTTCTGCATGAGTATATTTTGGTGAGATCACGGTGAAGAAATGTGATTCCTGAGCGTGAGAGACAAACGTGTATTTTTTTCGTATACCTGCGGCTGAAATTGTAGGCGGGTCACGAAGATTTCGCGTCCGACAAGGACATGCGAATCAGTCGACCGTTTTTAATGGTAAAACTGGGTTCCCAGGGCGCATGGTTTCAACCTTGGGATCGTTTACGAGCTCTTTCGGATACCACTCGCTCGTTAGTTCCCGTACATCGTACAACAGACATAAATCCTTTTAGGTAAAAAGTCTGCGTTAACGGCATGTCTATCTAACGGCATTAAGCAAATTGATAATTTGGTAATCATGAAAAAGGCCGAGTACCGGCATTGTCACATTTCTTTGATTTAATGTACTCACTGCTTGCATCCTTTTTGCCAATTCTGCAATTCATCAAATTTTTAAAATTGCCTATCAAAATTTGGAACAATATCATATAATTTCTTAAATCTTCCTTTCTTAGGAATGGTGCACAGAATTACGCAGTGTTTTGGTTGGTTAGTTGGTTGGGGGCGGTGGGACAAGAGCAACGCTTTTTCTATGCTCTCTTACATGTGGGGAGGGGGTACGTGGTCAAAGACATTTCTTACTTAAGATATTTACAAGTCTGCGAATAGCTGAAGGGAAAATTTAAACAGATCTTATTATAAACAGCTGTTTGTCAGCGCAGTCTAGTGCTTCTTGTAGTATCTAATACATTAAATGTGAAAAAATTATGTTACTTTATTGATAATTTTAACAGTATTACTTGTAGTTTACCTAATAATATTGGTAGTGCCTAAAGTCGGGGCCTAAAGTCAGGGCCCCTCACTTCTATAGATTGCAACTCGCTGAAAAAACTCTCTGAATTGTTTAATAAAAAGAATCTGAAAGCTCAAAGTCTTCCAAATTCAACGATATGGTCACTTTTATCTGAACAGAACTTTGTCGACAGTTAGAGGGCAAAACATCCCAAAAAACAGGGGGTTTCGGCCTCCTTTTTTAAGCGCCGACTTTTACTTGTTCCCAGAACGAGGACGACGTTATTAGGAAAAATCTAAAAAAAAAATCCCAGATAATCTTTTAACATTCTTCAATGCAATACATTTTTCAAAATTCTGAGATATTCAATAATTTACTTTTTACGGGGATTTATTTACAAATACTTGATCTTGAGAACAAATGAAGATGGGAAGCCGTACAATTTCCCCACATGCGCAGTTCTGTGATGCGAGTGCAATTCAATAAATAAATTTATGATAAAACAGCTCTTACGCAAGAAATATCATTTTTAATGTATCTGAATTTAATCAGTCTTAGCACGTGGGAGGCACAGAAGAAAAAGTGGTAAAAAAGTAAACCTTCGATGACAATCGTAACTTCAGAAGCAAGCCAACTCTGGTCAAGGAAGCAGGGCCGCCTCAACAAAGCCTTGTGTTCACTCTGTGAATTGTATCTCGAAGACGTTGCGGCGTCCCTGCTTCCTTCACTCATATCTGCTGAACGGAGTCGATTTGTTCCTGGAGTTACTATTGTCATCCAAATGATACATTTTCCTACCACTTGTCCTGCTGTGCCTCCCACGCGCTAACACTGATTAAAGTCAGAAATATTTTTAATGATATTTCTAGCGAAAGAATGATTTTATCATAAATTTAATTATTGAACTGCACTCGCATCACAAAACCGCGCATTTGGGGACATCAAACGGCCCCCAGTCTTTACTTGTTCTCAAGATAAAGTATTTGTAAATAAATCGCAGTGAAAAGTAAATGATTGAATATTTAAGAATTTTGAAAAATGTATAGAATTAAAGAATGTTAAAAGAATATCTCAGATTTTTTCAGATTTTTCCTAACGTCGACCTGGTTCTGGGAACAGGTGAAAGTCGACGATTGAAAAAAAGAGGTCGAAAAGCAATGTTTTTTGGAATATTTGGTCCTCTTACAATTAACAACGATTTTTTAGGATAACAGTGATCAAATTGTTGAATTCGGAAGACCTTAAGCTTTCAGATACTTTTTATTAAACAATTCAGAGATTTTTGTTGAGAGAGTTGCAATCAAAAGAAGTGAGTGGCTTCGACCTTTGGCCCCGACTTTGGTGATATTAGTATTAATTTTAAATGCAATAATAATAATTTTACGTAATAATTATAAATGAATAAACAAATAAGGGGTCATCCACAAATTACGTGAGGTGTTTTTACCCCCCCCCCCCCTTATGTGAGAGTTGCTCCGATTTGGTCATTTTTTGTTACAAATTCAACCGTTTTGTTGAGAAATTGTCTTGTTGACTTGAAAATTCAACATTTTCATTGACATTTTTATTTCTTTACTAAAATATTTGTTGTTGAAAATTAAATTATTTTGTTGAACATTCGTCTTTTTTATTTGAAAATTCATCTTTCTTGGTTAAGAGTTCAACTGCTTGGTTAAAAATTAAACTGTTTCGGTTGAAAATTCACATTTTTCGGGTTGAAAATTCAACTTTTTTGTAGAAAAATTGTACTTTCGTCTAGAAAATTACACATTTTGGTTAAAAAAATGCAACTATTTGGTGGAAACTTGAAATACTCTGTTGAAATTTCATTTTTTTATTTAAAGATTCATCATTTTACTTCAAAATTCATTTCTTTGGTCGACAATTGACAGAGAATTAGTGTAATAAATTTTAGTAAATATTATTAAAATTTAATATGTTGATAAAAAATAAAAGTGCGATTGTTTGTTTGACATTCAACCTGTCTTAGTTGAGGATTTAAGTATTTTGTTGAAAAGTCGTCTTTTTTGTTAGTTTTAGCTGTTTTTTATTTAAAATTAAAATGTTATTTGATTGAAATATCAACTATTAGATTTTTTGGTTAAAAATTCAACTGCTTGGTTGAAAGTTGAATTAATTTGTTAACTTAAAAGAAACAGTAAGATTTTACCAAATCTGCCTCCCCTGAATCATGTTACTATTTTTTTCTGATGATCCCTAAATAAATTCACGAAAAAAATTTAGTTTGCAAAAATTACGTGAGGTGGGGGAGGGGGGATGGTAAAAAACATGGACCCTACAAGGGAAGGACGCAGTTTAAAATGTCAGGAAAAAACTTTACGTAAATTATGTATGGTCTCTTATGAAAGAAATATTTTAAATTTTCATTACTTAGAATTCTTGATTCTCGAATGCGGAACTGACAGACGGGAAAGAAAATTTGCATCCTTCTGAAATATTGAGTCGCGCTAACACGAAACTGATAATGTTAATACTAATTCACTGA
The DNA here is from genome assembly GCA_011634705.1 of Andricus grossulariae. Taxonomy (NCBI): domain Eukaryota; kingdom Metazoa; phylum Arthropoda; class Insecta; order Hymenoptera; family Cynipidae; genus Andricus; species Andricus grossulariae. The sequence goes on from JAABKJ010000046.1 coordinate 9,823, forward strand.
TTAATATGCATAGCAAGAGGAAATAATTTATGGACCGTGACGTATAATGACACGTATGAACGGCGGGGTGTTCAATGGAAAATGATTTCCTATAACATTGCAAATGAGAATTACAAATTTGCAGCGTAATTTGTTTAAGGTGATACTGGTGTTTCACAAAATTATTCATTTTCATATGTCGTCCATTCCCTAGAGTATATTATAATCTAATAATGATCTTTATCAGAAACAATAATTGTTCTGTACAGTTATTGCCATAATTTCTGAATAGAGATTATTTTACTATTTCGTAATTATTTGATATTTTTTTATTGTTTTCGGTATTATTTTAAACAATATTTGTAAGGGAAGTAAGCAGGTTCATTAGTTCTGATAACAGTTTTTTCAATCGGGTTCGCAAATGTCAATGAAGTTAAATCAGATTTTTGGTCACGTGGTGATACGTGGCGATTTATACGTGACGAAAGTAAGATTCAACTTTTGGACATTTCTTTTTTCTTTCAATAAATCAAGAAAGAAAAAGTTACGTTTTCATGTGTTCATGAAGAAGATTTAAATTTGAAATTAATCAGTTCGGTTTTATACTATTTGTTATCATAAATGTAAAACCTCTTCGGCGTTAAAATAAGTATTTATTGAACAAAACAAAAACGTGAAATGTTAGTTTAGAAAATACTCACATAACTGTTTTAAAATATTTAAAAAGTTGTTTCTTTTTATTTTATTTTTGTAACAAACATAAGAACCAATTTCGAAAACACAGGTTGGCCTTCTACAAATTCGAGCCCAATTTAAAATAGGACTAGTCCCAAACTTTTTATTTTTAAAAGAAAATATGCTGAATGACAAAATATAGAAAGATAGTTTATACGTTTATAGGTATGTGTGGTTCAAAGTATAGTTGTAATACCAGAGTTGCATCTTGCAATCCTCTACGGTGGGATTTATGCGGGGCAACGGCCTACGGCAGCATCCGCCGTAGCTCGTTGCTTGGATATTCCTGCACAAATACAACTATAGATATGTTCACATAAGAAGCATATATATATACATATATGTTGGTAACTTGCATATATTTATACCCGCGTACGTTAGATACGAAAGGAGTACTGGTCTGATCCGCAAGTTACGTACTTGTGTATATTTTCCAATAATCGTGCCGCTCAATTTCTTCGCGTGTCTTCTCTAGTTCTCTCAAGCTCGCAACCTCTCTGGCTACAATGCTATTCCGTTTCAAATCTGGATTATCTGGTGTTCTTTCATTTTTTCGTGAGGGGAAAATACACCGGTTCTGAAATGACAGTGTTTAAAATGTATATTTAAATTCTGGTTTAAAATGAACTTTGTGCTTTCTGACAGAGGCAATAAAGACTTGAAGAGTGTTGATAGGTTAATGAGTTTGATGATTGCCATATGTTCCTTTTTAATAGAGGTATGTACTGGCTTTTACAATATAATTTCTAAGTTAATAAAAAAGTAATTAGAAAACAAACTTTATTGAAAAAATGAAATCCAAGTGGTAATATTTGATAAAAGTATAAATCGAAAACCTTTTAATGGATATAGTAATTTCTAATTTTTTAAATTTGAAATTTAGTATTTAAATACTTTCCTGTTTTATTAAATTTCATTTAGAATTAAATTTGATCACAGAGTATAACGGGATAGTACACATCAAAATATGTTCGTTTGAAGGGGAAAAAGTTAATAGGCGTTAATTACTATAAAAAGAAATATGTCTTACAAGGACATCATGAAAAATATACTATTTTTTCTATTTTGCTAGGCTTATGATTAAGATTATATTATGCTATACTGCCGTGCAAAAGAACAAAACCGGTAACTACATATTTCATGAAATTTTAGACATTGATATATTTACCATCGTGCAAACTTCCTCTTTCATACATTTTATGATTTATAATAAAATAATGGCAACTAAGGTTTTATTGGACAATTTTTATCCGCCCGCTTGATTTACGAAAAATACATTTGCGCCTATATCTCAGTTTGACTCTGATTGTAGTTTACGGTTTTTTTGTTCTGCACAGCAGTACAAATGAAACCTTTGATTTCCATTATATTTCAATTTTATTTATTTCAGGTTTATGAATATAATATTCCTTATGAATTTTTGGCCCCAAATATAGTAAAATTGTTTAAAATGGTGAAATGTGAACCTTTTAAAGAAATTAGCATCACCAGAATTTTCATTTTTTAAACATAATTCTACTTCCAAAATGATGGGTTTGAACATAATTTGAAGCATTTAAATCACTTTCAAATTCAATTTTTTGTTATTAAACAAGTGTACTGATACGAGTTACATTTTTTAAAATCAAATTCTTGATGAAGAAATAAAATTTTAAATCACTTCAACATTAATATATGCTTCATACATTATGTATATCTGGTAATCTAGATGCATAGCATTTCACCTTCTTGTTGATCAAGGAATGCAGAGGGGAAATTCATCTTGAATATCTTCAATATTAATTTTATAATTAGACCTTAATTGTCCGCAATGGCTTGATGCTTATCTTTTACAATTTTATTTTCCTGTAAATGTGTGTACTATATATTTTTTTTTCGCATAAAGGCAGCGAAAACCTTTGGGAAGAAGTTTGTAAAATTTAAAGAAAAATCTGACGATTAGAATGAATTATACAATCAATAAAAAGCTTTCATTATTAGCCTGAAACTCTAGTAAATTTAAAAAGTTTCATACATATTTTGGCAGCTAAAAGCCACAAATATATATATTTTTTAAGTCGATGACAACTTTTATAAATGTACCTAATTTTCGATTTTCTCGAAGATACAAAAAAATTGCAGTTGGAGCACACGTTCAGTTGTTCAAGCAAATTAAAGACAAGACCAAAGAATCAGAACCAAAATGTAAAAAAAAAAATATCCAAACGGATTATAAATGGAATCGGTGTGACCTATAATTTCCAAGATTAATAAATTATCAAAAACGTAAATCAGAAGACCATAGAAACAATCACCTTTATCCTTTATGATGCTGACCTGCTGAATAGTTACAGCGATTTCTCAAGACAGGACGGAACCAAAGGATTAGAAATCGAAGAATAAAATTGGTCGAAAGGGTGACGCCTGGGCGTTAAAAACGATTCCACTGGTTCGAGTTAGAGTTTTAGAGGCCATTAAATTATCCCTGAAGAAGCGCGATGACGGCGAGACTTGCGAATGTGCTGATATTCCGAGAAGCGGAGGACATCAGTCCCTGAGAAAGTTAAACCAAAGCCAAAGCAATCCAAAGTCAAAGGTAGTCTCATAGATAGTCCATAGATGCTATACCTCGCAAGCGTACAGGATCCTGGACGATCCTCCTCCGTGTCGATCTTCTTATTTCTTGATTTGGACTTTTTAAAGACTTGTCTGAAAACTCGCCTGTGCTTCACCAATACGAATACAAAGAGCCCCGGGAGTAGTCTCAACCTCAGGGTCTAATCAGATGCAGGTTAATCCCGCGAGCATCTCTTTCCCTCAATCCCCAACCCCTACACATGCTTGAAAACGATGACCGTGTAGTTGTAGTCGTACGCCGTGCCGGCACGAGCAAAAAAGCTTCCTTATATAGGTAAGGTACGTGGCTGCATATAAATGACGCCATTACTTTTTGCTCCTTTTTACATATCAAGACTCCTCACAATGTGAAATTGTGATATCAAATTATTTTAACCTATTCTCGTTGATCGGGGTGGAACTACAAGTCCAAACGTTGCTGGATTACAGATCAAGTTACCTGTCAAAGGTTTGTTATTGTGCTATTCTGCGAGCAAATTCGAATTTCAGGAGGCATTATATTCTGCGATTGATTCTTTTCTGTGAAAAGAAAGATTAGAAATTTCATATAATAAATAATAATTTAAAAAATAGTTAATTTGGATTTACTATACTAAATGCGTAAAAAATCTTTTCAAAACACAGAAATAGTACATTGTGTAACAAGTACGGAATGTGGGCATTCGGCGAGTGAACAATTCACGAGAGTCAGAACTGCACTTTCCGCATCTGTTACATACGACATTGTTTGTAACAATTGCAGAGAACTTTTGATTTGAGAATCTATAAAAACAAACTTCGATCGTTATCCGTCGCTAGTTACTCGTCCTTCCTCACTTACTCTTGTGGGGAAAGTACGAGGAGAGCGAGTGAAAAAAAGTTTTTTAAACAGTAAAGTTTTATGTTGACTTGGCTTGTTTCAGAATGGTTATATTGTGTTCGATTTCCTTACTTTTCCTTAGCCTTAGTGGGCACTGTACGTATTCGCGCGAAAATTCTTTAAATTTGTCCTCAATTTTCAATGGAAAGTGCATGCGTAATGGTGCAGAAAAATGACTTTCACATTGTTCAAGAATTAGCCACTTTCCGTACTAGGGCAGAATGAAAAAAAAAATGTTTTTTTCAATCTGTCTGTGGGGTATGTGGAAAAGTTATAGTATCTTATTAGTTTGGTTTTTCAACATTCTCATTTATCACTTTTAGAGACCATGAAGGGGTTAACAAATTTTAAGAAATTTTAATTGACAATTTTGTTGTTGTGTACGAATTTGTATGTGTATATTTAAAAAAGTGACGATCATATATTCTAAATAAATCAAGAACATATTTGTGGAAGATATTTTATCAAGTTTTTGAAATAGGCGTTCCATTAAGGCAGTTGGACTCAAGCTCTATCAAAATTCAGTTACCTCATTTTACTAAACAAATACACGAATTGTATATTTTTGACATACTATGCTGTACTACTTTTTTAAAAGAGAAGTATGCATGCAGAGGGAAAAACTTGGTCATTTCATTGTTTTTTGCGTAAAACGAAAGTTTCGAATGGTAACCTACACTAAATAAACTAACATGAACATTCAAAAATTTCATTGTACGCAAAAGTTATTACAGTAAACGGGTTTCCCTCCGTATATACACTTCTCTTTGAAAAAGGAGTACCGCCTGGTATTTAAGAAGTATTTAATGCTAGTATTTATTGCATAACATTAGGCGATTAAATTTTTAAGGTTAGAACTTTACTCCAACAGTCTTCACAGAATACAAACAAATGTAATTTTTCTTGATATTTAAAAAATTCGAAATTAATCAAAAATTATTTTCTCTGACGCATGATTTTATATTGCTATTTGCTATGAAGACCTGTATGCGTACAAATTTCGCGATATTTTTTGCACCCATCTCTGTGTTTGCTAAAAGAGATATCTGATATCTAATAAGTTTTAACAAAATCACAGGTGATCCTGATAGGATACCACAACTTTTTCACACACCCGAAATACGCATTTCAAACATTATTTTTTCTCGATATATAATTCTATACTTGCACCCCCTGTGCTGTGTCGAGACCAGGACCTACCAAGAAAAGGATAAGAGTACAGTTAACGCGATTGACATGCAATTCCTGGGCAATGCATGGGGTAAAACGCTAGTAGACAATGTCAGTAACGAGAGAATTCTCAAATATTTGGTGTAGAGAAAACACTGTTTGACAAGAGTGAGAGAAATTAACAAATTTCTTGAGATGGTTTGGGCATGTTGAGGGAATGAAAGATGAACGACCAACGAAACAAGTATATCGAGCTAAAGTAAATAGTAGCGTACCCAGAGGCAGACCGAGAAAAGAATGGTTGGAATGTGTGAATGAGACCCTAATTCGAAGAGATATAAAAAGCTATAGAAACACAAGAGCTTGAATGAGGAAATGCCTGGTCGTAAAGGAAGCTAAAGAGGTATGCCAGGACAGAAAAGTGTGGCGACAAATAGTTTCAGAATTGCATGATGAAGAGTGTCAGGAGAGTGAGTGATGTTTGAAACGAAAGACCTTGGATACTAATAGGACCGAGTGGAGATCTTTACATAATGACTTTGTGAAGCTCTTCGCCTGGGGTGCTTCTTAGTGAGATTGATCAGCAACCTGGGTCAGAGCAGTGTTGCAGAACATACGTGTTATTTGAATGAACAACGCGGGAATTCTAGAATAATCTAAAAATCTATACCCCCCCTCCCCCTTATACCACCTTGTATAATTCCCTTCCTCACTTTTCCCATTTGAACTCCCATATCCCCGGCTAGAACCGAGTAAGTCATATTTACCCCGAGAGGGATTTGGCTTAATGGTATAATAATAATAATTTTTTTACTCCGCCGTATTTCGCACACTATCAGCCGTCGAAAATTGAACATTCCGTGCGTTTTTACACAAAAAATAGTTAGGTAAGAATCTATTGAAAATTAAGGACCTGCTGTTCAGAAATATTATGGAACTTTTTGTATAGGAGAATGAAAAATAATTCAGAAAGAATTACTAAACGGTTCAGTAGGTTCCTTAAAGGGAATATAATGGACAGCATTATTCAGTTCGATGAGAATCTGATCACAAGAATAGAAATTCTGGAAGAATTTGAAAAAATAGCAAGGAGAATAAAATGTTGCATCTTGTTCATAGTTTTCATATGGGTACACCTTGTTTGTTGCATTGTATTCAAAGTTGGAAGTTTAAAGGGCGATAGATTTCTAAGCACAGTACTTTTCTTTCTTTCATAAAAATGTCAACATTTTTAACATCAGATTCCTGTCAAATTAGCATTATCTTCTTTTTTTCATTGTAAAGAATTAAACCAGATGTTCCAAAAATTGTTTGCCGGAACATTTTTCTAGGAAAATTCTTACATTTCCAATAGCTTTAGGTATATTAACACAGAATGTTAAAAAATACAATAATAGATTCTACTCGGTAACAGAAAAATATTTGATTTTGCCCATGTTATTTCCACGAGAACTTAAAAGATAATGCGACAAAACTAAATATTGTTCAAACATATATATTTTTTAAACCTGCGTTCTACAATCCCATAAACTATCGATATTTGCCTTTTGAACTTTTCTTAGAATTTGCAGAAATACTTTGAAAATCATAAAGCATAAAGATAATATAAATCGCTTTGTAACCCTAAAAGAGAAATCTGAAAGGATACCTTTATCTTTTATGGGATTTCGCTCAGGTGGAGTTTAGTGGGTCTGTTTATATTGCCTGTACCCTATAGTATACTAGACTATAAAGTGTAATATAACCTGTAGGCGTTGAGAGAGCGTTATGTTTAGAGCCTCTAACGCGATCCGATGCCGCGTAAATTTGACAGTGTGTCTGGAATTTATCATATCATGCGGTAGAACCCCAGGTGTCCTTTGCTTCGCCTTGGCTCCTTTCGCTGACCATTTCATATCATCGTCATCACACTTCACTGGCTCTACCTTGTTAGACTTCCTAGAGATCGTTCAACTCAATTGATTTCATCTTAATGAGGAGTCTGTAAGGTCAAATGCGACTTCCGCTAAGAGTTCTTCATTTTAAGACTCTTAGGCTATACATACGAGTAGATAAAATGTTTAAAGTTTCAATATATAGGTGTCTGTCGAAAATTGAGGATTTGGAATTTCAGATTCAAAGAAATGTTAGAAAAAATTTAAAAATCCCTGAAACACTGTTCTGGTTAACTTTAACTCAAAGGAATAAGGTTTGTAACGCTCCTGAAAAAAAAAATTATTGAATAAAAATTGTGCAGTAGGTCGTATCGAAAAATATTAGGTTTTTCATTCGCAGTTCTAAAAGGGATGAAAACTTTGTTTTGGTAGACAAAAACACTCTCCTAAATTTTTCAATAAAAATATATCCACTGCCTCCGCATATATACACTACGGGTCAGAATGTTGCGATCACCTCTTTTTTAAGAATTGATTAAGTTCTCTTAATTTTCATTATGTCATATAGCTAAAAAAATTTCTCTTCCACCGGTTGAATGCTCTCAAAACTCTGTACAAAATGAGCCCAGGCTGAAGCCGATTTGTCTATTTTGAAGTAAATATTGCAAATATAGTGTAAATTTCCATGTTTTCTTAAATTTTAGGTAATATTTGAAATAATCAACATTTTGTAATGTTCTTAGGCTCATTTTAAAGCTGTTTTTCCACAGTATCACAACATATAATTTGTCATAAGAAGAATTTGTTTTTAACATATAAAACATATTACCATGAAATTTCTATGAAAGTTCCTCAAAATAGTATATATTTATTTAATTTTTGTTTTTATTTGCCTGCAGATAAGATGTTTTCGAATTTTTCCAAGTTTTTTGTTGCAACTTTAAGTTCTTGCACTGTGATAGGATTTTTTTTAGATTTATGCTCGGAAGTTTTTGCGGTACTATGTAAAAATGGCTTTAAAATGAGCCTAAGAACATTATAAAATGTTAATTATTTCGGATATTACATAAGATTTAAGAGAACATTGGTATGGATACTATTTTGCAATATCTACTTGAAAAATTGGCAAATTGTTTTCATCCTGGGCTCTTTTTATAGAAAATTTTGAAAGCATTCAACCTTTGAAAGATGAAAAATGTCAGCTCTGACATAATTAAAATTAGGATTTCTTAATCAATCATAAAAAAGAGAGATGAACGTAAAAAAAGCGAGACACTTCTTATTATTATGAAATGTGTGATGTATTTTTAATATATTTTCACAATAATATATGAAGAAAGTTGACATTAAAATAATTTTTATTGATCTCTATTAGAACTACGAATGAAGAACCTTATTTTTTTATCCGCCCTATTGTACAGTATAAAAAATGCTGAAAATATTTGTATATGCGATAAAAAAATAATTTTGCGATGATGAATCATTTTTTATTCTATAGAAACCATCTCAGGTATAAAATTGAGAATTTAATCCCTATTTTGAATATTTTGACTCGTTATTTTCAAGCTTCAACTAAAAATAGCATAGTCGCATGACTGGACATAAACTTTGAGATAGGTTTTCAAACCATTCTTAAAGCCCTTAACTCTGAAATATCAATTTCTTCAACTCAATTGAAGTGATGTCTATGAACTTCAATTATTAAAGAAAAAAGTCCATTGATCTACTATTATGAGTTATGATATTCATAGTTTTTGAATGAATTTTGTACTTATAATACAGTATACTCTATTATAAATAAGGAAGAATGATTTTGCCAGAATATTCAGAACTGTTCATATTTTACCTTCAAAACACTTAATTTGTTTGAAATTCCTCAGACTTTAGAATTTCTGTGATTTCATAAATGTACAATTTTACACAGAGAAGTTACTTTTGGGATTTCATTCAATTTTTATTGAAATACCTTGTTCATAGTCTGCAATTTAGTGAATGTTTTAGAGATATAATTTAATTAACATAAAATGAAGCGAGTATTTTAGAAATTATATCTGACTTTGACCCAATCTGAAAAATTATATTTGCTTGAATATTTAAATTTAAACTAGACGTTTCTGTGGAATATGTGGAAGCATATACCTCTTTCTGTTTAAGTCATACTTAACTCAATTTTTTGATATTACGAGCAAATTATTACAAGCAGATTACTTTAAGATTTCTTTAAGTTTGAATTCTGCTTAAAAAATGTTAAACTTGTGTTGAATCCTCATTTGTTTAGATGGCCATTCAGTCATTTAATATTCTTTTTGACTAATCTTAGTTGATTTTTTGTACATGGAAATTATTTATCAACAAATATTTTAGGTGCTATCCAATATTACGGAATTTTCCGTAATAATAGCCCTGGACGAGCTGGAAATGGGTTATTTTTACGCAAAATTTCATAATAGTAGGAAGTTCAAATACTTTGTTTGTGTCTTCTATTACTATATTTTCAAGCTAATTAATAATAATATGAAATTCAGTTTCAGAGAAAAAATTCTCACTCATTAAGCTAATGACCATTCTTCTTTAAATGACAAAAATCCTTGGAGAAGAGAACCGTGGGAGTGCCAAATATCCCACTTAAATGGTCTTTTTAACTTCATTTAAAGGATGAGAGTTCAGGCTACCTGTGCCAAACAGTAAACTGGGGTACATGCGGTACTCTGCATTCTCGTATTCGTTCCCTTTTTTCTTTCTTTTATCACCCCCACTCTCCCTACCGTTCAATTCACAAGTCTTGCATTACCAGGGTCTAAAGTTATCATGAAGGAAGTATAGCTTGAGGTCCATGAAAAAAACCTGTTTCTTTGAAGCAGCGTTCAACCTCGAGGTACCTGCTTACTTTAATTTCTTCGTAGTAGGACCTGCTCTCTGTATAGTTGTATGCCATATACCTGTTTCTCCATTCGTCCGCACGTCCTGTCCTTAGTCGTCGTCGGCTCGCCTTTTGGTCTTTCTCCCTGCCTTTCACCCTTACTCCCTTTCTGTTGGGACCACACCACTTGAGCCGGCCCAAAAGACCAGGGGTCTCAAAAGTATCGACTGATCGACCGACAATCGATCATTCATAATCTCTCGAGAAGTCGTCAAGTTGTAGCATGCTGTGACGATGAAAAATATAAAGGAATAAATACAACTATTACACTCTTGACGATTTCTCGGATTTCGAAAAATGAGTAATTGAATTTTCATTTCCTTTAAATATCTTAAACATATCGTGAGTTTATTAGAGACCGTTAAAAAAGTGCAATTTTCTAAAACGGTACCGGTCCAAATTTTTCCTCTTAGTCACTTAGAGACAGAAACTTACTAGAATTTTTTTAAAATGAAATTAAATAAATAAATAAATAAATTAAAGAAAACATTTTTATTTAATGAAATCACAGTCAATCAGGGCTCTATAAAATATACTAGTTTGCTTAGTAATGTTAAGCTGTTTATCCTATGGGTGCAAAAATGGCAGGACATTTTTTTGTGTGTACTATATTAGATAGCAAGTAAGATTATGAAATTCAAAAGAAGACAAAAGTTTCTACCTAATACAGGATTTCTTGTCTGATGAACAAGAAATGATACCTTAAGGTAGTTGGTGTGCCGAAAATAAGGTCTTTGAGAAAAAAGTTTGCTGTAATTTTAAGAATTAAGATGATCTTATCAGTAGTTTTTTACAGCAGAAAAAGCATAATTTTCGATGAAAAAGGGTTAAAACATATGAAAAATAATTATTTTAATAATAGTTTTTGTAATTGCATTTTTTTTACTGTCGCTTCTTATCAATTTAAAAAAAAGGTTGAACTTCCGTAATGCATGACTTATTTTTTCGGTTAAACCATTCGCTACAACTCTGCTGTTTCCAATTTTGAAAAAAGTAAATAAACTTTCTTTATTAAAATGTCCACTATTTTCTCGTAATTGGTAAGAATCGTTAGTAAGAAGAAGAGAAAGTGGTAAAAAACATTCGTAGAA
>JAABKJ010000046.1:21166-85017 GCA_011634705.1 Andricus grossulariae
TAGCAATAATATTATTTGGATTCCTGAATTTATAAAAGAATATTCTTTTAAAGATCCGATTTTTGGTGCGACAACTATCTTAAACACCTCAAAGTGCATAAATGTCCACTATTTTCTCGTAATTGGTAAGAATCGTTAGTAAGAAGAAGAGAAAGTGGTAAAAAACATTCGTAGAATAAATTTGGTTTGTAAGTTTTCAAATTTTTTGATTTAAAATAATATTTATTGATTAAAAATAATGTTTTTTTTTCAATTTCAAATAACACTAGCAATAATATTATTTGGATTCCTGAATTTATAAAAGAATATTCTTTTAAAGATCCGATTTTTGGTGCGACAACTACCTTAAACACCTCAAAGTGCATAAATCCATATTCAAAGGGCCCACTTTGTCAGTTCTAGATAAAAAATTATCTACCTGAATTGAATACCTGAAAATACCTTTTACTGACGACCGACAAAGTGTGCCCTTTCAATACGGATGTACACAATGAATTATGAGGATCTTAAACCCTAAGTATTATTAATGATTTTCAAGCTCATTCAGATTACGTTTGAAAGAGTCTAAAAAATAGGAATTTCGAGAAGTTTTGGAAATTCAATTTGTCATTTAAAAAAATGCACATTCTAAGTATAGGTTGAGATTCGAAAACTCATTTCCTATTTATATTTCTCTGTGGTAAGTGTACCTAATTTCGTTAAATTTCGGTGCCCTTCTTTATATACTCAGAATTATTTTGGACTCAGATAATTGTAGAATTTAGAAAGAATTGGGAATCTTGTATTGAAAATACAAGAAATTCAATATCAAACCAGACTAAAAGTAAGGTTTGCATCAAAAGTATTATGAAAAAAAGTCAGTCAAATAATCTCCTCCTTAAATTCAATGTTTATCTCACTCAATAAAATACCGATTTTAACCAGGTGCTTTTACTCCTGGCTTTTACATTGAAATTTATAATTAAAGCAAATTAATTACTGTTTATTAAATAAAAACTTGATTAACTCATTTCTGAAATAACACCAACTTAATTAGAAAAATTACGATAAGTAGATGTTTCGTGAATTTTAAATTTCAAATCATGACTGTATGGTTCAGGGAGATTTAAATTCGATAAAGTGATTCAAAATTTAACGACCTCTTCGGCATATCCACCGCCAATATTTGTGATTTATAAATTTTTTTTACTCGTTAATGAAACATATCGATCGTTTAGAAAATTTACCCTCTGGCAGTGGCATAGCCATGGGGGGGGGGGGCTCATGGCCCCACCGAAATTTCGTAATAAAATCTGTTATACACTGGAAAACTTCATTCTATTTACAACAGCTTCTGTCTATGCTCTGACAGCTCTGTTATTTGCCATAAATAATACAAATGAGAAAGAGGGATCATATAGAGTATATAGACACCATAATAAACTGGGGTCTATTTTTCATATTACCTGCGAAAATGAAGGCAATAAACTGTAGATTTCCCCATTTAAAATTAGGTAAACTCAAATGCCAAAGCCATAAAACAAGATTTTATCACACCAAAAATTCAATTACAAGTATCACTTTGTCCTTATCCAGAACTACCTGAAGGTTAAAATTCGTAAGTGGATCATAAATTAGGAAGGTCCTCATTGTAAACATGATCTAAAAATTAAAAATGCATTGGAAATTTTTGTTCTAGAATTTTCATGCATATCGCCCCCAAATTAGCTTGCATCCCCTCCCCCAATGAGTTTGAAACAAAAATAATATTCAGATGTGGCGCAAACCCCATGAAGTTTAAAAAATCTTTCCCATAAAAAAAATACGTTTTTGTAAAAATTGTATTCAGAATCGCCAATGTTAGGTGAATCGAGTTGAAAATTAGCATTTCTCTTTAAAATTAGCCATAGAATACGAATCAACACTTAGGTTTTAAAGTCAAGGTCATTCTTGAAGTAACTTTCAACCAGGATTTCAATGGTGACCTTTATTTTGATCTTGACCATGACCTTTACATTCATTTCAACGTCAAATTGATTTTTTGAAATGGGAACTCCCATTTTTGACCCCAAGAACTGAGAGAGTGGAAAATTTGACGTCCAGATATGACCTTGACCAATCGAAAATTTAACCTGGAAGGTCAAGGCAAGGTTCAACAACGTACAGCAGGATGACTTGACTGGCATGCATTTTTTAAGAAAATGCCCTGGTGAAGATCCTGGTCGAAGTCAAAGTCAAGGTCACCAATCTATCGGGGGCCGAAAATGCTACAACTCTTGCGTTGGACATTTTCTTCAAAAATGCATGCCAGTCGAGTCATCCTGCTATACATTGTTTGACCTTGCCATGACCTTCCCAGGTCAAATTTTCGATTAGTCAAGGTCATACCTAAACGTAAAAATTTCCGCTCTCTCAGTTCCGAGGGTCAAAAATAGGGGTTCTTATTAAAAAAAAATCAATTTGACCTTGAAATGACTGTGAAGGTCATGGCCAATATGAAAATAAAGGTCACCATTGAATTCCTCGTTGAAAGTTACTTCAAGAATAACATTTATTTCTTTGAAAAATATCTTATTTGAGGAAATATTCAGCCGTCCCGGAACTTTTGTGACACCCGGTATAGGGTCCCAAGAAAACACCATTAAGCGAAGAATTGCGTTTTGCGAGTTTCTGGCGCTAATTATGATTTTTTTGCGGTTATTCCTATACAAATTTTTTCTAATACATAAAATACTGCTTTCTACTGATGACTAGAAGTTTACATAAATTTTTTAAACAACTTATTATCGTTTATAGAAATTTTCTCCTAAAATAGATTTAAAAAGTAGTGGGTTTTCCGAATTTTCCAACATATTTTGAACTTTTCAGTTCTAGCGAGGCAATAATGGATTAAATTTACCAAAAATAATTGTTTAGACGATTTATTATTATTTATAATAATATTCTCTTAGAATAATGCTAGGAAGTTGCACTTTTTCCAAAATCATTGTCCACTTTTAGTCGTTATTTTTAATTTGAGTGTGAGAATAATTATTTAAAGTTAACGAACATGATTGTCTTAATAATTTATTATTATTTTTAATAATATTCTCTGTGAATAATGCCAGAAATTTGCGTTTTTTTCTGAAGTATTCAAAGTTTCGTTTACTTTTCTCTTAGAGTGACTTCATAATCAGTAATATCTAACAAATATAATTGTTTAAACAAATTATGATAGTTTATAACTATTTTCTCCTATAGTAATGCTAGATAGTTGCGTATTTTTCTGAAAATTTCCACTTTTTGTCAACTTTGTAATTTGCGAGGTAATAACTAATGCAAGTTTATCAAACATGATTGTTTAATCAATTTATTATTTTTCATAACTATCTTCTCTTAGATAATTACTAGAAAGTTACGGTTTTTTTTTAATTTTTTACTTTGCTTTGGCTTTTTAGCTATGAGCATATAATCAATAAACAATATAGAAAATCATTTTTTGAATAATCTCTTTCTTTGTTGTGAATATATTTTTCCGAAATAAAATAGATATTTGAAATATTCTTTAGATTTTCTATATGAATCATAGTAAATGTAAATTTTCCTTGAAGTAGTTATTGAGAGCCTTTTTGTTTAAATTAGTATTAATATTTATAATTAGCGGCGTTTGCATCAAAACGGCCCTTATAAGCAGTTCTAGTTTAGGACATATTCGCGTTTTTCTGAGTCATAGCCAAAATTATTATTTTTGGATTTGAATGGAGAATAATATTAAGACGTATACTGAATCTTTTGACACTGTATTTATGCCCTGGAAGCAAGCGGAAATGCATATATGTTATATTCAAAGAACAATCGTTGAATGTGTTTTTCTCGAAAAGCGGTTTTTTGAAGTTCCAACTTCCAAAATTCCCTGGCGACTCGTTTTTTAACCTGAAGGGTTCGTTTTGGTCTTAAAAAGCCGGGAACTTATCCGGCTAGATGATTCTGTACGTGAAGTAAAAAGTCCAGAAAAAGCTGACAGTTTCTAAAAAGATAGTTATAATCAATAATAATTTGTTTAAACAATTATGTTTGTTAAATTTTAATTATTATTATCACACTCTAAGTAAAAAGTAGACAAAAAATGGAATATTTCGTAAAAAAACGTAACATTCTAACATTATACAAAGAGAATATTAATAAAAACAATAATAAATTGTTTAGATAATTATGTTTGTTAATTTGAATATTAAGTCATTTTATTTTTCGGTTACTCTTTCCTGGCTACGCCGCGCCGCTGCCCTCCGGCAGTTCATAAAAATTAAGCTTAAATTAAATTTTTATTGTATTATTACTTACTATTCATCAATACAATGTGGCTGATGAGTGAGAACTGAATTGATTGAAGTGTCAGGTGTTTATGTCAGGATAAGACATAAGTTGCTGGAATATAATTAAAGGGGTTCGTTAAATAATTAGTAATTGGAATGCAAATGGGTTACAGTTTTCTGTGACGGAATGCTTAACTGCTGATACCGTATAATCGGTTCTTTCACTGCCTTAATCGATTTGATTAAGTAGACCAATTAATTTGCAAGTAAATTGTGGCTATTAGGTGTAGTTATCTCGAAAATTATTAAAAACAAGTGCTCTTTTAGCGAAACTGCGATAATCTAATGATAATCATTAATATCTTCTCTTTTTTCTTGGTATTAAATCACTACATTCTATACGAAAAAGAAATACTAATGCGTTGAAAAGTCGTATTGTTTGGTTGAATTCAACTTTTTTTTATTAAAATTTTCAAAAAATTTTAAAAAAATTTTATTTTAATTATCAAATATTACATTTTTCGTTCTGAATTCCTGTTTTTTGGAATGTAAATTTAATTACTTGGTTGAAAGTTGAACTCTTTTATTAAAAATTAATTTTTTTGGCTTAACATTTATAATTTTAATTGAAAATTCATCTCTTTGGTTGAAAAATGACCTATTGCGTTGAAAATCCTTTTTTTCTTTGGCTGAAAGTTAATCTTCTTTACTGACAAATTTTTTTAAACTGGAAATATAACTTTTCCAATTGAATATTCCATCATTTTAGTTAGAAATTCGTCTCTTTGGTTGAACGTTAATTTTACGTATTAACTGCAAATTTAACTGTTCAAGTTTTGTTAGACAATTTATCCTTTTTAGTTGAAAATTCATGTATTTTGTTGAAAATTTGTCTTTTTTGGTAGCAATTAATATTTGGTTGAAAATTGTTGTTTTGTTATTGTGGAAAATTATTATTTTTTCAACTATTTGGTTAGATACTATAATACTAAAATTAAAAAAAAAGTTAAAAATGTGAATAGCCACGTGCTAGGAAGTGGAGTAAGTATAATAAAAGCGTGGGAAACATTCTAAGAACTATTAAAGTGTTACGCTGTAATTGCTTAACAGATCTCCAAACCTATTCTCTCATGTTTTATGTCCGCGCTAGTAAACGGTATCGCCGCTAAACTACCGACTTTAAACCAAAGAGCATCATTATCTTTACTTAATTTCCACTTGGTGAAAAAGGACTGTAGAATTTTAAAACAAAGAAACAATAACATCTTTTTGACAATATGGCGAATATGCATAGTTCAAAGGTGAAGGAAAATAATCCACCTTTATTAATATTATCATGTAATTAAATTCTCGCGGATAAAAATTCAGGATAATAGTTGCGCAAGTGGGAAATAGCAAAAGCGGAGATCCGTTATATATCATCGGCATAAGGATCATTATATGACTGGTATTACTAAATCACGCTTTCTTATAAACACGGCGTTTAAATCTGAACAGAAAACCGCGGAGGCATTAAAGGGAACCTTATATTACTAAACCATCCCGCCTGTAAACTCGCGGGAGCGTTTACGTCGCGTCGTAAATACGATTTATAGTCATATCTTCGAGATGTTAATATTGCTCCCTCTCCCTTCAAACTTGCTACAATTTTCTTCTCAAAATATTCCATTGCAGCGTAGATAAGGATTTTACAGGCTCGTTAAAACTATGACTTTAATTACTTTTTTATTACAATCATTTTACAATAAGTAGAGGAGTTTATTATGTATAAAACATTAATTCTGTTATAAAAATTATTTGCTTTTGATGGTATCACTGGAAATAAGAAATAAAGTCACCTTTTTCTAAAAAATAGGTGTGTCACGAAAAGCTCGAAAGCATTTTTGTCGCTTTTCCTCAATGCGGATTGAGTAATTTGAAAAACTCGAAGGATAGAATGTTGCTAAATTCACATACATAATTAGGAATTCAGTTTCAAATATTTAATATTTAGTAATGTAAAATTTTATTATTTAACCAAAGCCAGACATATTCCGTAGAATTAAAGTTTGTATTTCACATGAGCAAAACTAGTAACTTTATTGTAAAAAATCAAGCAAAAGTTGTATCTTTTCAGCAGGTTTAAAATTTCCATTTTTAAATATTTTCATTGGATTATTTAAATTGAAACAATTATTTTTGAAATTTAAATCTTACTTAAAAAAATAGATTTTGAACAAAAAATGAAAGAATTACATTTTCAGTTAAAATAATACATTTTTAGTTGAAATAATACATTTTCACCCAATAAACAGTGAATTTTCAACATAATAGTTCAATTTTTAACAAAAGAAATGAATTTTTAATAAAAAAAGGAAATCCTAACAAATATATTTAAATTTTCACTCAAAAACAGTTAAATTAAACCAAAAAATAAAAGTGTTCAAGAAATTATTTGAATCCTTAACCAAAACAGACTAATTCTCAAACTAAAAAAGAATTTTTTACAAAAAAGTTGAATTTATAACCCAAAAATATGCATTTTCTGTAAAATAATTGAATTTTCAACCCAGAAACAACGAGAAGGGAATTTTGAACTTAAAAAACCCAAATTGCTGAATTTCCAAGTAAAAAGTACGATATTTAAATTTTTAGTTCAAAAAAATTAATTTCCAATAAAAAAATTAATTTTCAACCGAAGAGACGAATTTTCAACTAAAAAGATTATTTTCTTACAAAAAAAAAAACATTAATTTTAACGAAATACATACATTTTCAACCAAATTTTGATATCTTAAAGTAAATTTCCAACCTAATAGTTAAATTTTCAACCAAAAAGGTAAATTAGTCTCCAAGAAGATTAATATTGTACCACAAAAGACGAAGTTTCAAGAAAATACAGAGATTTTCAACGAAATAACTAAATTTTCAACAGAAGAAGATGAATGTGAAACCAAACATGGAATAGTTAAAATTTTAATTAAAAAATTAATTGACAACACAGGACTTTTTGTAAAGAAAATAGTTTGGAAATCTAATTCTGAATTGTAAATCTTTTTCATGCTCCGATTTCGTTGCGTAAAATTATTCATGATAGAGTAGATCTAATTTCGATCTTTAATACAATATTTTAAATAGAGACAATAAACTTATGATTCATTCCAATCTGCAGGATTTGCTTATGAATACTTTAAGAGTTCTTTTAATTGAGGCCAAATAATTTTACTTCAAATTCCTGTAAGAAATCTTTTTATTCAAATTTATGTAAAAACAATGTTTTAAATATTAGCAATTTTAGACATGTGTGAATTTTTGGGTTATTTATTTTCCTATTTGGAAAATGTTATTTGCTAAATAGATTGGTTCAGAATCAACCACAAAAAAAAGTAGTTCCACTTTCAACTAAGTAGTTGAATCTTAAACCAAAGAAGTTTTTTCTGTTGCTATTCCCGAATAGCGAAAATCTTGGAAATGTAATCAAATCGTTATACTAGGAGATATATCCTAGGACCAAAGTAAAATTGACAGGATGATTCGAACGAGAACTGATTTAAATAACCTGTAAATTCCATATTTTTCTGTTTTTCTGTCTAAGAGGTATTCATCTGGAAAAATATACAAAACCTCCAACGTGTCAACTTTTAATGTGAAATTTGTCATATGACAGGATCAAAGTATAAAGAGAAGCTCAAATTTTTAGAAGAGCCAGCAAACATTAATCGTTTGCTAAGTTTTTGTTTTTCATAACTATTATTTAAATGTAAATGAAGAAATGTAAACATAGAAAAGCGTTTTTTTTCATTTATTGCAAAAATAACATTTTGACTGTTAATTAACAGCAAAGTTACTTAATTGTACTCATGTGAAATATAAATTGAAATAATCGTGTATGCGTCTTTGTTGATTAAACGAAATACTACAATTGTAGAAATAGAATTTTTCTTAATTTCATCATACATATAAATATTAAATTTTTCTTACTGTTGGTTTTCAAAATGAAATAATTTAATAAATTCATGTGAGCGTTTCTGGATGTTAAAAAAAATATCAAAAGTACAGGTTCGGCTAATTCTACACGCGGCGAGACATATTTTGTTAATAAGAAAAATAATCTGCTAATTTTAATAAACTGTAAGTCAATAAAAAACATTATGTTACTCATATTGAATTGACTGGAATTTTCTCGCCATAATTTTGAAAGTTAAATCGTCAAATAATCCGTTTTAATAAGGAAAATCATAGAAAACCTTATGCGAATTGAGAAACATTCAAGTGTTTGAATACTGCATGCTGCGTGGCTAAATAAAAACTTGAAATTATCTGAAAAACTGTTTGCAAATATTATATATGTGTGATGTTAGTACTTTTCATTGGAAATTAGAATTTCATATTTTCAACAATTTTAGATTATGTTATTCAGCGTTTTACGCCTGAAATTGATTGTTTTAAACAAAAAACATTCGATTTCAAATAGAATTTACAAATTGGAACAATTTCAGGTTATATATGTTTTTCACCGGCATTTGATATTTTTGATAAAAAATTAGTAGATTTCAAAGATACGAAATTTGTTAACAACTTTAATTTTTAAGGTATGTCAGCCATTTTGATCGGAAATCGGCAGTTTAAAAAAAAATAGTTTTTATAATGCACAATTTTTTAACAATCGTAGGTTACGTTAGTGGTCTACACCAGAATTTGGTATTTTTATACAAAAATCATTATTATAGTTTGAACAAGATTGACAATTTTTAAACAGTTTGAGGTTATATTTACAAACAAATTTTTTGTATTAATATCAATTTTATATTTTAATTTAAAAATTGGGGGAATTAAAACAATAATAGTCGCATGCGTAGCGCGCGTGTTTCTTTCTAGTTTATTAAAAAAACTATATATTTAACAATTTTCCAATTAATTATTAATTTTTTCCAATTTTTAAGTATAAAAAGGATATCACTCTAGGAATGTAACAAATATTGAGAAATTTCTTCAGAATTGTATTCGGGTTGCGTAATTGGGAAAAAGTAATGCTGGTTTCGTATTCGGTCGGAAGATATTTTTAACGTGTTGCCAGAAAATAGAGGGTCATAAGTTGCGAATTTATTTGAGGGCGTACTGTGTACTGCTGCGGAACATGTTACACGATCCTATATGCCGTCTATCGGATTTCAAGTTGCGATGCCCATTCATTTTGCAATACGATCGCTTAAGGGGAGAGCGAAAACTTCTTGGACTAACAAAATAAAATTCCTGTAACCTGGTAAAAATTAAACAAACTATAAAATAACCCAATAAAAAAAGGACGTTTTTGTGAAGAAGGGTACACAATTTCGATCTTGCAGTTTACATGGAAAATCATACTTCGATAGTTCAATATAGCAGGGTGGCCGAAAAATTTATTTTTCAAAATTCCCTGAATTCCCCCTGATTTTTCACTGACAAATTTTTCGTTTTTTTTTTTGTTTAAGAACCAGAATTCTATAAGCTTTTAACATTTTTAACGTAGACTCCTTTATAATTATTATTCTCAGGGCTGACACAGCCTATTAATAAAGAGTGAAAATGTGACCTATTGAAAGCGAAAAAGAGACAAAACGTGACTAATTTAAAAAAAAAATCCATTTTAAGTTAAAAATAATTCAAATTAATTGTGAAAAATCCAGAAAATCTCACTGAGTTCAGTAAAATTGGAGTGAATTTAGAGGAATTTTAGGAAAATAAGAAGAATTCGGTGAAGTTTATAAAAATTCATGGTGAATTGAAAACAATTTAAAAATATGAAAAAAAATCACTTAATTCAGCAAGGTCGAAATGAGCTCGAGAGTGAGCTTAGAAATATGTACGGTAATTCAAAAGAATTTGATAAAATTCCTGAGAATTCAAGGGGAGTTTAAAAGACTCTAGAATTTATTAAACAAAAACTGAAAAAAATCAAAAAAGCTTTTCAAATCCCCTGAAATTACTGAAACCCTTTGGAATTCTTTCGAATTATTAAAATCAAATAAAAAGGAATCTGCTAAAATCCACTAAAATTTTTCAAATTCTTCAAAATCTTTTGAAATCCCTTGAAGTTTTCTAAAGCTCTTGAAAATGCCTTGGAATCTTTTAAATATCCTAAAATATTTAAAATCCTTTCAAATCTGATAAAATCACTTGAAGTTTGTAAAAGTTCTTGAAAATTACTTGGAATTTATAAAAATACCCTTTAACCTTTGAAATCCTAGAGAATCACTATAAATGATTAATATCTATTAAAAATATCATAAGATATGTGACATCATGTAAAATCCTTTTAAATTCTTTGCATTTTTTTTAAGCTTTTGAAAATTCCTTATAATTTATTAAAATACACTAATATCTGTTAAATTCTTTGAAATCCCTTTAAATTGTCGAAATTAATTAAAAATTCTTTGGAATCTTTTTAAATATCATAAAATTTTCAAAATTCTTTAAAAGCTTTGGAAATAACTTCAAATATTTGAAAATTTTTGAAGTACTATGAAATCCCTCTATTCTTGTCAATAAATTCTTTGAAAACCATTAAAATATTACGAAATCCCATGAGAGCTTTTAAAATCCCTTAAAATAATTGAAATCTGATAAAATCCCTCCGAATCTTTTAAAATATTCTACGAAGTTATAGATTCTATAAAACCGTTCAATATCTTTCGAAATTCTATCAAATTCTTTAAAAGCCCACGCAAATTTTTTAAATACCTTAAAATCCTTCAACTCCTTAGAAATTCCTTGATAATTTTCAAATCTCTTGGCTTTGAATCTTGTAAAATACCCTGCAATTTTTCAAATCGTTTGGAATCTTTTCAAATCCTTTGCAAGTTTTTAAAGCTCTTGAAAATTGAGTGGATGTTTTAAAAATAACCTTAAATCCTTTAAAATCCCTCAAATTATTAAAATCTTTGAAAATTCTTTGGACCGTTATAAAATACCTGAAAATATTTCAAATTCTTGGAAATCTATTGAAATCCCTTGAAACTTTTCAAAGCTCTTATAAATTATTTCGAATTTTTAAAAATATCCGTAAATCTTTAAAAACCTTTGAAACCCCTTCAAATTTTTGAAATCTGTTCAAAATCTTAGAAATATTTTAAAATACCATAAAATATTTCAGAAGAAGTCAAGGAAATTTAGAAATAGTAGGTATAGACCTGAATTCAATAATGGTTAACTCATGGGTTATTTATTGAAAAAAAGTGACCAAAGTGATCTTTTTATTTTAAAAAGTGACTCAAAGTCACTGTGTGGTAACCCGGACTATTATTGACAGTTGCTTGAAGTACTTTTTACAGAAATGCCCTCAAATTTGCCCTTTTTTTTAACTCCCTGACTTTTCTCTGACCAAGAAAATTCCCCGACTTTTCCCGGATTTCCAGGTTTTTACTGACCTGCGGCCACCCGTATTATGCTCCTCCTGGTGAAATTATACTTTTGTCCATGAAGGGAGTATATTTTATGTTCGAAGAAAAAGTATAACACATGCGTCTATAGCTCTCGCCAATTTTGGATGCGAATTTCTGGAAAACCGGTTCTTAGAAGTTCTAACTTAAAAAATGGTCGGTGCATCGAGAAAAAGCTGGCCCTTTTCTTGCGGAACTCCACAAATAATAAATAAATTGTCATTAAAACTCTATTAGATATGCATTTTAAAATTATTTCAAGTCGTTAAAACCAATGTCTGAGTAATTATATTTTTCCAAATTTTTTAAGCGTTTGCTGTTTGAAATATTTCCGATAGCTTCATTTATCTCTCATTTTTTAATTTCTTCTTTCTTTTCTGGTTTCATTTTTTGGTGGATATTTGGAATTGGAAGGTGCTAAAGAATTGGTCAGGTACATGGTTGAGGGTGAGATGAATGAAAATGTTGGCGCCGGAACGAGGTTCATGAATGGGGTTCATGAATGCCCTTAGCGATGTGATTTTCGCGCGTAAGACCGTAAATCGCCTATCTCTCCTTTCGCGAAGATTGGGTCCGGAGGCGATTATTTTCCAGCAAGAGAAATGGAAGATGCCAAAGTTCTTCGCCTCCAGATAGTTTTCTGGGTGCGTTCGCGTGTGTGTTTTACTCACACACTCATACGAACTTGCACGTGAACAAGTTCGTGAACGTGCTCACGAGGCTGCCCGCTGTCCCGTTAATCTAAGATACATACAATGCCAGACAAGTTAAAATGGAGGAGAGAAGATGCGGATCTTAAGATACGAGCACCTTTCTACCTTCCTCAGCTTCTTCAGAGTCCAAATGTTTTCTCCAGTTTTCGACTTAATAACACCCTTTCATGAGTTGATGGGGAATTTTAAACTGGACAATTTTAAAATGAGACTAAAGTACAGGAGAAGACTGCAAGTAGCAATTACTAAAATCATTTTCAATCTTTTAAAAATTAAACAAGCTTTATACTGAATTGAAATTCTTCGAGAATTGCAATTTCAAATAAACGCCTTTTCAAATTAAACAATTTGCAATTTCAGAAGTTGACAATAAAAATTTAATTTTAATCCTTAAAAAAATAAAAATTTGGAATATGAGGTACTCAAAAATAAATATATATATTTGTACATTAAGCATTCGGAATTAAAAACTTCAAACTGAAACATTATCAATGATTAATTTTACATTGGAAGCCTTTAACAATATATTCCAGAGAGTTGTATACCCTAGAATGCCCGAGGGAATTATTTTGATACCGTTATTCAATTAACCTTTTTCACCCAATTTTCTAAAAGATTTTCGTATTTTTAATGTAATATTTATACTTTCATGTATTGATAATGGCACACACGTTATCAATGGTGAAGATTGTTTTTATTTTACTATTTTTACTGAAATTCATTCTTAACTAATTGGTGGCTACGTTTTTATTCAGAATTCCGCTTTTGGTTATAAGAAATTTGTTCGTAACGAACAAAAAACTACAAAAAAGTCTCAAGGTATTGTCAAGCACTATTGAATCGTGAACAGATTGCTTTGAAGAAAGCAACCATCTCCGAGAAAACCAATGTCAAAGGAACAATGCGTCCCAATAAACGCCGGTTTTGATTCGGAAACAGTTACCAAACTTTGTTATTTTTAAATTGAAAAAAGCAAGATATTACATTCGATATATTACTTAGCTTTACAGAATCACGAAAGAAGCGCCTAAAGCAAAACAACCAGCCGGATCTGACACACAAAAAGCTGCATAACTTTTTTATTTCTCAATTTAAGAAAAAAACAAGAAATTTCTTTCGAGCTATTACTTAACTCTATGGAATCATGAGAGGAAAATCATTCAAATCCATCCCCTCCGAGAAAGATCCTTGTCAATAGTGCATTGCGTTATCTACGACCCTTCAAATTATTATAAAGTTGACATCTCTTGAAATGAGACAGTTAAAATTTTACGATTTCACAGTTGAAAGTCCTGGAATATAGATATTCATAATTACAGTTAAAACATTGAAGAATTAAAAATTTTAACCAATAAAAAACATCAAATTGGACAAAACTCTAAAGTTTTAAACTTTAGGCATATGATCTCAAATAAAATGCATATAAAAATGAGAAAATTGACGTAAAAAGTGTTCAAAGGCTTCCAAATGAAAAAAAGCGTTTATGTGAGAAATGTTTTGAATTTCTAGTAGAAACGTTAACAGTTGTAGTTTTTCAATTTGAATGGATAGTGTCGAATTGATTTGTGGATGGATTTAGCTAAATAATTGAAAATATTTTAACAATCAAATGAACAGTATAATCACAATCCAAAAATCTCCGATTACTAGAGGTTTTAAGCGATTACAGCGTGATTGGAAGTTGATTGCAGAAACCTACTGAATTTATTATACAAATTATAGATGAATTATGATGGCCCTGGATTAGATTCATCTCTTGATTTGGACCAGTGATTCATTTTTCAATATTTGAATAAGTGATTATCCCATTGGATGCAGTAAAATACTGAGATTCCAGTTGCTATTCACTGATTTCATTGTGGAAAATGTTACTAAAGTTGCAGGAAAGTTTACTAAAGATTCCCTTCGTCTTTTCACTGGCTAATCAGCGAAAAACGGTTATTATTTTTTATGATTGAAACGTTGGAATATGAGTCCCTGATTCTCAGTATTCGTATACTTCATAAAGATCTAAGATAAATAGATTTTTTCTCATTTCACGAACAAAATTTCCAGTAATCGTCAAAATTAATAACAAAATTATTTTGAATAATTACACTGGTCAACACTAAGAAAATCGGGAGAATTTAAAGAAAGAGCATGATCAAAATACCTAATCATTATTGAAGTTTAAACCAAAAATCACTGATGAGACAGTAAAAAGTTATAAAAAGTTATATCTATCAAGTAGAGGTGTTATTTATAACAAAATCAAAAGCGTGTTGATTACTGATCTATCAATAACTTAACTGGCTCAAATTTTGCTACTTTGGACAACGCAATAAGGTTATACTAGTAAGTCATGGATTATGCACCAAATTAAATCTAAGTTACCAAAACTAGTAGAGTATTCTCTCAACTTAGGACAAAACTTCTGTTCACCCTTTGGAAACAAAAACTCTTTTGGCAAAAATACACTTGACAGATGGAAACAAAAGAGAATAATTTAGGTTTAAACTTGCTTTTAACTTGCAACGCTCTCTCACTTATAAAAAACAAAATAACTTGAGATTTGACCAGTAATCAACACGCTTTTATTTATTTTTTTAACGAGCATCTTTACTTGATGTTAGCACCCTGGTCAAAACCTAAACATCTTCTTGACATATATATCTATACTGTAGATATCCTAGTTGTCTTGTAGATTATTTTGGTAATAAGAAAAATTTGAACAGTGAATTACAATTAGTCACAAATAAGAAAACCAAAAGCTTTGTTATTCTTTTAATAATTTCTTCTTCTGAATCATGCAATTGTCCAATTTCCAGTTTGACAGTTAGAAGTTAAAACTTGAGAAAGTTGATCATGAGATACATGAAGTTTGAAATTAAGCAAAAGAAGGAATTGGTGTAACTTAAAATTGAAGTTTCTTTTGCTTGGTCTGGCAAATGGCACTCAATTTAAGTTTGTGAATAATTCTGGTTGCAGATGCCTCGTCGTCGAATGAAGCAGTGCATCTACAGCAGCGTCTGAAGAGCCTGAGCACGGAATTGGTGACCCTGAGGAACCGGCTGCACGTGAGCCAGCCAGGTAACAATTCAGGGCCGGCGGGTGCTGCGTGCAGCCCCCTGGCCAAAAGTCCTGAGAAAAGTTTGAGTTCTTCAGCCCCAGCGGTACCACCGAGGACGACATTGCCACCAGGTGGCAATGGTAGCAATGGTATACACCATATAGGACATCCTTCCGGTCACACTCTTACTGCTTCCGCGATCGTTCATCCTCACGCAAATCACGGCACGAGCAATGGCCTCAACCACAACTTGACCACAAATAATTTAATATCTGGTCAGTATCTAACCACATGTCTACAACGTGACATGACATTAATGTTATGGAGACTTGATATTTTATGTTGGCAAATTCTCTTGCGATCAAATTTATGATAATGTGAATTTAGAAGGATTAGAAAATAAATTCAAATTAGAGAAGTTCCAGTAATAAAATCGACGTATCAAAATAACAAGGTGCTATCTCGGAAGATGAGTAATGAAAGATTCTATCTTGGGTGACGAAATCAGGGAACTACAAAATCCAGTATATAAAAATTGTATTGGGAACACGAGCGCTCTCATCGAGATAGGACCTTGTTATACGGCAAAATCAGAAAATGAAAAAGGCTTGTAATTTACAATTCTCGCATCAGCTTCACTGTTAACAGATTTTCTTAAGACAGTTGTTATCCGAAAAATCAGATCGCTGAAAAAAGTAGTTTTTCTATGATTTTAAGAATCGAATTAATGTTACTGATGATTTCATTTCAAATAAAAAACATTATTTTGAATGAACATTTTTTAAAACTTACCAAAACATTTATTTTAATCATGGGTTTTGTAGTTGAACT
The DNA here is from genome assembly GCA_011634705.1 of Andricus grossulariae. Taxonomy (NCBI): domain Eukaryota; kingdom Metazoa; phylum Arthropoda; class Insecta; order Hymenoptera; family Cynipidae; genus Andricus; species Andricus grossulariae. Next base: position 37,428 of record JAABKJ010000046.1, read on the forward strand.
TTTTCTTACTATAACTCTTTATGAATTTTTGAAACATGGTTGAATTTTAAGGAATGATGGCTTATTTGTTTGCGGAAAATATTTTCTACAACCATACTGTTTCCAATTTTGAAACTAAATTTGTCTACGACTGAAATCTTTACCAAATTTTGTGTGTGGAATGAAGTATGTTTAAAAAAATTACTATATTGTAAGATTATTTCGGCGCCTCTATTCAAAATGGCTCTATCTGCTGACAAAGCCGTGTATGAGACTATGCGCTATGTATAAGTATAGGGAATAGTCTGATACACGGCCCTGTCAGCACTCAGCAGATAGACTCATATTAAATAGAGGCGTCGATTTACTTACATATTTTCAAAAATGGAAACATTAGAGTTGTAGGGAATATTTTCCCCGAAAAAAAAGTAATGACTTACTAAAATTAAACCATTTTTGAAAAATTGGTAAAAAGCAACAGAAAAAAATTCAGTTAGAAAAACTATTGTTAAAATAATTATTTTTCGTAAGTTTAAACCTTGTTTCATAAAAAATAATGTTTTTTCTTTCATTAAACGTGACTGATAATATAATTTCTATCTTTAAAATCATTCAAAACTTTTTTTATCCACAGATCTGATTTTTAGCACGAAAACAACCTTAATGAGTAATTAATAATATAATACCTGAGCTCATTAAAAATATAAATTTTTTTAATTGGAGTTTCGAGAAACTTAATAAATACTATTACAGTATTGCTCCTTACAAAAGTTTAATATATATATATACTCATTAGATCCCAAATATATTTTCTATTCAAATGTTTGATAAAAACACTGGTTTTCTGATTTTAATCAGGAAAAAAGTTACTAAAGTTTGAGTAAGTTAATTTTTACTAGTTGAAACCCAGTGAAACGTGATTGAACTTTTAGTGAATGTTAATTGATTTTTCAGTAAATTGTAACTGATTGAGGTAACCACAAGTACGTTACTTATTCCTAGTGAAATTTCACTTATTCGAATTTTTTAAATGGATACTAGTACTATATTTTTCTTGCTTCTAGTGTTCAGAAAAATGTAATAAAAAAGATTTAATTTCTATTGAATCTATTTTGGAATCCAATTTAAAAAATTAAGTGTTGAGTCTTTCTTTAAATTCTTAAAAATTGGTTGAAGTCAAGTATCTGTAAAAGGGTCATTTTCACATAATTAAAATTTTTACGCCTCTAATGTTTATTGCGCACGGTAGTTTTTAAAAAAATACATCATATTTTTTTAACACTTTTTCGGGTGTGAAATACTAATTCCTAATTCAGACTCTCCTCTTTAAAATTATAAGAAATACTGAAAAAGTCATATAAAATATTATATATAATTTATTGTGATTTCCGAAAGCTCTGCAAAATAAAATCCTTTTGAAAATTATGAGGCCTAAGTTATGTAGAATTTCGCATAATTTTAAGGTTTATTTCAAACTATGTATGTGGAATAGAATAATTTAGAGTAATTCATACTACAGCGGCTAGGGAAAATTGACAAACAGTGATAATAATGACTATAAATGCGAGCCATGATCTTTGCTAAAAGTGAGAAAATTGTTGACGATTTCTTTTAGTGAAAGTTAGAAAGTCTTGTATCCTTGAGGTTTTTCTTGAAGGCTGTGGATTAATCTTGAAATATATGTGTAATATTAATTCCGATATAATATAATCCAGTGAAAAGTGTCACTTCAATATCGTCATAATATCTTTCAAGTTTGCTCCCTTCAAAATTATTTTTCAAAATATTTAATTATTGCAATTAAAAGCTGGAAATAAATTAAAAGTAATAAAAAGAATTTGAAATAATAATGATTTAAAAATTGATAAATATCTAATATGTGATTGATTAAATGGAAAAAATTTTTGAGATAATATACATTTTATACAGTTTGAACTAACCACACCGGGGTTTACTGGACAGGTATTAAGCTCATGAAACCGCGAACTGCATCGAATCTCGAATTACACTTTTACTCTGATTATATAATCAGAGTATTTCCTGTCAGTTGAGGAATTGTATTTATTCGTATTTCGAAACTGACAATCGTTGAGCCTTGTCCATTTTAGAACTAAAATATTAAATGAAAACTGAAATATTAAATCATACCTTTAGAGTGAGCCAACACCAAGCTCTGTATCAGAATTGAATAATCATTATGAGACAAAATTTTTATTAATTTCATGCCTCACTGAGAATTCACAAGTGGTTTCAGTATTTATGATTATTGCTTATTTTTCTTCACTTCAGATATATTTTCTTCCGCTACTTTAGAATCCCCTGAAAGTATAAGAAGCTAATTTACAATTTCTCTTGCCTCTTGCACTTTTTAATCCTTTCTTTTGTGGCAAAAAAAGATGAAAGAAAGAAGCTAAGGAAGAACGTTATCAATTTATGTTTCCGGTAGATCTGGAACCCCCAAAGCGACACAGCGGGGTGCCTGACGACGGGATAGTGTCCTGTGTCACAGCCTTGGGTTGTCAAAGATCGGCGCCGATTTCCAGTATCATCGCTGATGTAAAGAATGCTAAAAGCTCGCATGTCCAACATCATAGGTATCCACCAAAAGGAAATGGATCTTCATCCGGTCAAGCCACATCTACGGCCTTGGACGACCTCATTCACCTATCCGCACCTCTCACCGAAGATGCAGTTCTCAAGTGTCTCCAGGCTCGCTTCTGTGCCAAGCAATATCATGTGAGTCATTCCATGCTTATTCTTCATCGATGCGATCAATTACAGAACATTTATGAAGGATCTGATAGGAAATCATTTCCTAAATGGCTGACATTTCCTTCTTTTTTATTAGGGTCTCGTAGGCTACGCCGAAAACCCTTATAACGACACGAGACGGTTTGTCCAGCCGTCGTTTACTATTACCACTCCTATATTGCTCCTATAATATTTGTGCTAGAGGGTTGAAATCTGGCATAAATATTAATCAGCCCTATAGTATACGAAGAAAAATATGTTTTTCCATTTGCTGTTTTTTTTTTTGTCGGTAGCAGTTAAAAAATAAGGAAACTGAAGATATTTGGTTTTTTAGACCTCTGTTCTGTAAGCTTTTATAGTCTGTTCTGATTTTCTTCGGGGACAGGTCAAATTGAAGCTCCTGGAATGTAGATGCAAAATCAAAAATAAAATTTTCTATATTATATTGTTCTTTTGTACATCAATCTGTGGTTAAAAATAAGAATAGGATGGAAATTGTTTTTTTTTTTTTAGTACTATACTGGAATCTATTTTTGGAGTCCTTTTTCTGCGGCGACGGTCCAAATTGAAGATCTTGGCATGCAGATATGTAATCAAAAATAAGATTTGGTATGTTACAGTATAGTGTTTTTGTTTTCAGTGGTCTCTTTACGGACTGATATTCAGTTTAAAACTGGTTCAAAATACAACGAGAATTTTCATATAATTTTAAAATTTCGTCGCTAAAATCTGTGGAGGTGCAAAATTGTTTCGATTGCAAGACAACATTTTTTGTTTTTCGTTCATTAAAAAAAAGATTTGGTATACATGCTCATCAGGAAAATATACTATAAATTATTTTTTTTTAAAGCAAAACCCTACATAATATTCAAGAATGGAATATTTGTAAGAGGCTATTGATTGATTAAGCTGCCTTTACTTTTTTATCCAGACACAGGTTTCATATAAGTTTAGGAAGAAATCAATCATACTTTATCACCTGCATTTATTGAAGCAGAAAATCAGAAGGAATTTTTATAACATAGTCCTGAATTATCTCAATACAAGTAGAAAAATCCTGAATGGTAAGACAAAAATCTGCAAGGGTGAACCAGAAAATCGACTTTTGCCCCAAGTTTCAGCAAAACCGGTTTATATTGAAACGTGCCACATGGGCCCTGATACTTCCATAATATTAACAAGGTAAATGTTTTTTTCGCTCGATATAATGAGATTCATGGTTCAGAGTTTAAAATTAGCATGCTGGAGATTTTCAGATTTTCTTAGGAGTCTTCAACGAATAATGATTGCTCGATTAATTTGTAACCCCCCCCCCCCCCGACCTATTCGGGTGCCCCATAAATCCAAGACTGTCAATTTCACGTACAATTGATACACATGAGCACTGTCTTTTCCTTTTGTGCCATACATTGTTATTGTTCGACAAGTCACCTATGTTTAATAATTTGTTAATTAATATGCAAATGTCTAAAGAATTTTCATTTGTTTCAACTTTTTATTTCTCAATAATTCCATAAAAGGTTCACGGGTCGAATAGCATTACGTCACTGCTATCGCTGGCAAAATCATGTAAGAACAATTAAGAGAAAACATTATTTCTTGTTGATTTTGAATGTCCACACTTGGCAATTGTTTATTTAATTTTTTTATAAAATAATAAATAATAACGAATGACAGACTTTTATTACTCAATTCTAAATTTAATTGGTTATATAATTTACGGACAATTAGGAGACAACATTATTTTTCGTTGACTTTAAATGTCGCCACAGGGAATTTGTCTTATAAATTTAGGAGGGAGACGTATGTTTATATGATTAAGTATCACTTTGTCGATAAAAGTAAGTGTTTTCAATGCCGAAATATCCTTTACAAATGAACAATCCATGATTTTTAGTGTTTGTTAATAGAATTTGTTCATAACCCTTATCATTATAAGTAAATTTTTTTCAATTTAACGCACATCTCAGTATCAGGTTCAAGCCACGTAGCATTGAAATATTTTATAAATAGGCAATATCGCGGTAACCAGAAGACTGTCCATGCATTTTTTTTTAAATGAAAGCTGATTCCATAAGAAATCTTTTTATCCAAATTAAAAAATTAAAAGGTGGATATTTCACGAAAATTTGAACTAATATTTTTTACAACTTTTTTCCAGGAAAAAGTTCGAAATTTTTCATTAAAAGTTTTGTATTTCCTAAAATATATAATTTCATTTCTTACACCTCCAAGTCTAATTAAAATTCAATCATCGGTTCCAGAAATGACGATAATTATGAAAAATCCAACCAAAAATACAATATGGCGTAATATGGGAATCTGATATTCCTGCCCATGTATATTTCTATAACATGATGCTATATTAAATTTAAGTTTCGGTATATGAAAATGACTTTACTCACATGTATATTCAATTTCGACCAGATTTTTTCAACAGAGGCCATTAGAGGCAGAGAAAAATACATTTCTAAGATTTATTATGGAATGAATGATTGCAATTTTTTTTTTTAATTAGTTAATAGTTGAGTGAAGAATAAGTCAGTAATATCAGAATGATGAAATATTTTATAATAGCGACATAGTTATTCAGATAAAAAATAACTATTTCTATGTCTTTTTAGAAAAAGTTACGAGTCAATAATAGTCACAAATATAATAATAATTGTAAACTTTTAACTTTTACGAGCTCGTACGGAATCAAGAGGAATTTTTAGTTATTTCACAAATATTTCTGTAAATTCAAAATAATTTGGCTTAAAACTAATTTTGGGCTTATAAAAAAGTATCATAGGACAAAAAAATACGCAACGAGAGTTTCGTTTCGTTACGTTTCTTTTCGTTCTTTAATTGGTTCTTAATTTGGTTTGGATCCCTGGTATCAATTTTACCTGAAATTGTCAGTTTCGGTTTATCGTGAAATTTTAGGAAGCCATGTTGGGTCCGGGAGTTCTAAACCCAAATTAATCTAGAAGAAATTATTCGTTGGAAAGTCCTAAACAAGTACTGATAATCTCCAGCTCTCTAATTGTAAACCTTGAACCGTGAATCTCATTTTTCTGAAAATAAAAATGTTCCCACGTCAACCTAATGAAAATTTTAGGACCAATTTGTCACGTTTTAATGTTAACTAATTTTACTGAAACTTGAGGGGATTTTTTCCCGGGAACCTCACAAACTGGGATAGAGGCGGGGTCGCTGCCCCCAAGCAAAAAAAATTCATCATCTTTTAGGAACACCCTCATCTTCATTCTCGAAGAAATATTCCTTCTACAATTCTAAGTTTCATTATTTAAAGATCTTTAAATGGGTCCTAGAACCCCAAATTTAATCAGATGATCCCACAAACTTTTTATTGATGAAAAATGAAAATTTGATGAATGTGACAACTGCAACCGACTGCACAGTCTCGTTTATAAAGCAGCACATGTGAGTAGTGAGTACAGCAGAGACAGCAGTAATGTGGTCCTGCCAAGTCTGGTCCTGGTAACTCCAGGCAGGGCCCGGTTTAGCGGCGTGGCGCGGCGGCGCTCCAGGCTATTCTCCGCACTCTCTGGGAATGCAAACGGAGCAAAGCAACGCTTAAAGGGCTTAACTCGCATTCATACGCACGCATTCTTTCTGGGCCCAAGGGCGGACTCACCACGGGCGATGCGATGTATGCAATGACGCAAACACGTTCCGTCAGAGCGTGCACGCGGTTTGCCATTAACTTACCCCTTTCCACCCCCTTTAGCTCCTCCCCATCCCGCTACATATCTCTCATTTTGTCCCACTCACTCACTCCCTTCCTTTCCGTTCGTCTAGAGAACTTCCTCTTTCCTTCTCTACCTGTCACATTCTGTGCCTCTTGCACCTTTATTATTCCTCTAAACTTTCCTTCCCACTTTTGATCCTTATTTGTCATTCTCATGCTCCTTTGGCCTCTTTTTTATTTACTGTGAGGTCTTTTGTATTAAAGAATAAATGTTTTGGATATCATGTTTTGTTTACATTAAAGCGGTTTCTGGTGCATGACAATTGTGGTAATGAAAAAAAATCGCTTTAGAAAAGAGGCATATCATTTTTACGGTTCTAAAATAATTAAAAATATTTTTTGTTTTTCCATATTTTCATATTCTCATCTCAATGAGAATGTATTGATTTTATGTGAAAATCGTATTTCGCGGAATTCATCAAGTCTCGATGTTTTCGGACAATTATTCGATTGGATTGCCCTTTGGTAAACTAGTTTAAGGCCTAAAAAGAGGACGAGTTACTTAACGAACCATTCTTGATCAACTGTTTTGGGTTTATCCATCAAAAATACTTTTGAAAAAATAAAAAAGTCTATTTTGCAGTTAAACTAGAAAATATATGAAAAAAAGGTTAAACAAAATTGTGTATCTTAAAAAGATCTACAAATTTGCTTAAGACTAATTTTTTATAAGATGCATAGTTTTGTTTGTAATCGTGAAAACTGTTATTAAAACAAAGAATTTAATTTTTCGGTATAACTATGCAATTTGCGATAAAATTGAAAAAAAATGAATAAAATTGTTCACCTCAAAAATATCTACAAATTTTCTTGAAATAATTTTTGATGAAACGCATAGTTTTTGCATCAATCATGAAAAATGTTATTAAAAATAAAGACTTCCATTTTTCGGTGAAACTATGCGAGATACGAAAAAATGTTTAACATCAAAATTTTTCAACCCAAAAAGGTATATAAATTCTCTCAAGACCATATTTTGATGAGACACATAGTTATTTTTTTCATCGTGAAAATTTTGATTAGAAATCATAAATTCCGATTTCCGGTCGAGCTATGGAAGATAAGAAGAAAATATTAACAAAAAACTTGTTCACCCAAAAAAGATTTACAAGTTTGTGACTTATCATTTTTTGATAAATAGGCAGGTTTGCCCAGTGGACAGATTTTTTTAAATAATTGCAATCCTTAAACGGCCTCTCAGCATAATAATTAGATATTAATTTTTATTTTTTTTATAAGTTTCTAAAAACTCTTGAATATATTTTGAAAGGTTATTATGAGAAGATGTTAAAAAACATTAGTATTTGGGTACAACGTAAATATTTGTGTATGCTCACCGAATATAGGTGAATCTAGACACGGTCATTAAAAAAATAGATACAAATATTAAAATACTGATTATTTGAAAGTCTAAAATATATTTTTGCTAATGATATCTATTGAGGAATGTAAAAAAAAAAGTTTCAGCATAATAAAAATATATATTACTGAAAACTAGTGGAGATTGGGAGAAATGTCGATGTCTTACTATAGCGGATATTTCTACTGGAAAATAAAGCTATCGGAAACATTGATGGCCGATCAAAAATGTTTTTTCCACTGATGAATAGTATGCAAGACCAATTGAGAAAAAGACAGTTTTATAATATATTTATCTTTACCATTAAAAATCGCTGTATTTACTCAATTTTGTCACATTTCCTAAAACTGATTTTTGACGGTATTAGGCATATATCTTTAACTTTCGTTTCTCTTAAGTTTCTACAATTCTGCATTACAAGTGACACACGTTCACCTAAATTTATAGATAATTAACTCAACTTGGAAAGTGAAAAATCAAAAATTAAAAGTGAGAAAATTTATTCAGGCTTTTATTAAACATTGAAAAATAATCTGTAGAATTATAACAGGTTGAATAATCATAAAAGTAAATATAAGCTGAAAACCACCGGAATATTTCAATAAATTGTAGTTAGGTTACTGAATTGAATAAAATTGGTTTGACTAACATTTTTAAATGCGTACCTACCGTGCAAACATCTTATGACACATTCAGCTTTTTCATAAAATGAAAAAGCATGCATACCTTTGAATTTGACTGCAACAAAATATTGTTTTTTTTTTCTTGAGAGTTTTTGTCTATTTTCGCAAACGAAGCGACACATTTCCATGTCAAATAGTTTCAATTGAAATTTTCCCGTACAAAGGTTCAAATTCAATTTTCTATCGTTTGTAAATGTTTTATTCAGAGTAACTTTTTGGATAAAAATTTTCAATATTGAACTCTAGTACTATCTTTCATAAAAATCTACTTTTTGTTTATTTTTTGTGTGCGCCAAAACCCTTTTATTTTATCCGCAATAAAGCTCAGGAAAGTTGATGGGATGCAGTACAAAACTAGATAATCAACATTTGTGCTGAAAATGGGCTTTTTGTATACAAAATTCTTAAAAATTAAGTACATGCTCTGTTTAAAGGATTTGTTCGAAATCTTATTTTTAATATAGCAATAAAAAGATTGGTAATTCAAAACCAGATAACTAACTGACTGCGTGCTTGTCTCCCATCTTCTTTGTTTTAATTGCCTCACCTCTTACCTTCTTTTAAACCTTTTTCTGACCATATTTCTTTTCCTAAAAGTTCTTAAATACAGTAAAATAATAAAATACTTCTTTTTTTTTTTAAAGAAAAATCCTTTAAATAAAACTATTCAATACTTGTTTTATCACCAAAGTACCAATTAAAGTCCAACCTAAATCCCTAAGTCTTCATTTTCTACAACAAGCCATTTTTATCAGGTTTTTTACTAAACTTTTTGCCTTGCCTTGTCCCTTAAAGTGCGATACCGTCACACTAAATCTTTATTTTTCCGGAACAGAATAATTTTTTTGGATGAAGACTTTTTTATTCTTATTCAGCCTCCTCATATATCGATAGCAAGTTTTTATTATTTTTTGAAAATTAAAGAATAGAATTTTAGTCGTTATCCAAAGGCGATTTTCAGAACTCATGACATTTGAGCCTCGAAATTCTTGAATTATTTACTCGGAATTGGTTAACTTTTTCTAGTAAAACTCATTTTCTCCCAATTTAAAAACTCAATATGTCGGAAATAAATTTTTGTTTTGTTTTAACTGAAAATTACACATTCTATCGTGATTCCCAACCGAGCCTTTTCCAATTTTAGGTTCCTGTCGCTTTGAGATTGTAAACCTCCACATTCTATTTCTCGGAACTACATAATTTTTTTTAATCATACTTTTTTTTGCTTTAATTCAGAAACACCTTAGCTTAGGAGTGAGCTTTTATGGTGATTTCGATGTTACAGAATATTATTTCGCTCCCCTGAGAAATTCCGATTTTTTTGGTCATCTAGTTCTGTAATGCAAACCTTCAGTTCTACTATTAGTCGTTCATGAAAGCTCTCCAAAACGTTTGATTTTGCAAAATGGAACCTCCGGTACAAAAAATCCGAGTGATTTCCGAAACAAAAAAAGACGTCGCTTCTGACAAAAATCCACCTGAATTTGAAGAATGAATGCATAGTTTATTTGAAACTGAAATGCTCTTTATTGCATATATGTTTAGTGTAAAAACAAAAATCTCGAGCATTGTTAAAAAGTGAATATTTTATGCAGTCGAGAAAATTCTTAACAATTTTTCTCGAGGAAATGGGTAGGAATTAGCATTTTGCACTTTTTTACAAATGCGAGCTAACGGCACCCCGTGTTTGCAGTGGTTTTGAAGATGCAGAGAGAGAGTATTATGTAGACTCATATGCAGGTGCGTAATCAGCTTACGGTTCAAAGTGGGACCCTGCTGTTCCTCTAGGAGCCCCAGACCCGCATTATGGGACCGGTTCTCTCTTCTCTCATTCGCTTCAATCTCCTTTTGCCTGTTTTTGTTAGTCCCCTGGTCTTGCTTTCTCTATTGGACCTCTAATAGGTATGGGGCCCGTCAAAGCTGCCGCCTGTTGTTGCCCGTAACACCCACCTTCCTTCCTCGATCTCATATATTCTCATTTTCGCAGGGGCGGATACAGTTCTGTTATTCAGTATAGATTCCTTTTATATAGCTATATTCATTTTAAATAGCTAGATTCAATATTTACTTTGACAAAATATTACGTACCGGATTGTTTTTGAAAAAGATACGGTACTTTGTGAAACTAAAACTGTTGCCTTTAATATCAAACCAAGTTACTCTTCAAACCACTTATGTAGCTTTTAACACTTGCCAACAAAGTTGCAAAGGTGCATGTAAAATAGTAGTAATTTTTTCCGAATTTGATTTTTTCATTGACAATTACAGAAAGTTTTAAAATTCCTTTTGTCTTTAAAGTTACTTATAGCATGTTCGACTGATGATTTTGCAATAGTTCTGCATTGGGTAAAAGAGATGCTAATTCAATCCTAATGATCGAGGGCTAATTTTATTCATTGAACGATGCTTTACAATTCAGTTTTGTTGCAGGAATTTGTTTACAAAAATAATATCTGTATGATTTATGTATAATATTTGTTATGGAAAGGAAGAGAATAGTGTTGTATATAATCCTTCAGAGAAGGAAATCATCTTTCGATCATTATGATTAAATAAAAATTGCAGCTTTTACCTTGAAGCTTTTGGTCTCAGAGATGCTTTTTCTTCTTCAAAATTCGGAGCAATTAAAAATGGGCCTATTTTCGTCGATTTTATTATTCATTATAAAGGTTGTATACATTTGGAGATTAAATGTATTTAAAGGAAATCGTTGAACTACAGGTTTATCATTTTCGTTACTCACTTGGTGTCAATTTTCAAAGAGCGCCATAAAGTGGGGCTAAGCGGCGTGTGTGGGGAAACCAGTTCACCGGCAACTTTATTTTTTATAATTAATTGTTACTTTCTCTGAATAAGAAATTTTAAGATTAAAACGATTTTTTCTGTCAAATGTTAAACGTTATTTTCAATCTTGTTTGGTGCAGTTTCATGAGATATAACGAGTAAAAAGTGCATTCGTGTAAGATTCTTAGTTTTGGATATTTCTTTAGGTTGTGTTGAAAATCTCGTGAAAAACTTGAATTGTAGAAGTTTGTGGAAATTTGTATAATGGGTCATAATTTCTAGTGTCCAAATAAGATTTATGAAAATTTCCACATGAATGCATTATATTTCTCTTTCTATAGAATCATTTTTGTAAGAATTTTTCTTTATGTGGGGGAAAGCGGCTCTTACTCGGAAAAAGGTGTACTTCAAACAGAAAAATACTGTAAAATCAAATCAATGAAACTAAAATATATTTGATTGAAGTAATTTTCATTCGTTAAGCAGCCAACTGTAACGTTGATTCGATTATTTTCATACATGTGAATTAGCTACTTGAGGTCATAAGTTTCAGAAGTCATGTAAACTCGAAGCTTCACGTACACATTTTTGGTTAGTAAGAAACAGGAGAAATTAAATAAGTTGAAACCCAAGTTTCAAAAAATTACAAAAGTTTAAAAACTAATTCTGCTAGTAATTCCATCTGGTTTAGGTAGAATTACCCTATTTTAGATTAGATTAAAAAATGGATCTCACTGTGTGATTATCAGCAAGCTTGTGTATTTCAGTGTGATCTATGACTCCTGATGACTTTGAGAAGCTCTTCGCCTTGGGTGATTCCTAGAGAGATAGTGGGGTAAACTCGATCACATTTCAAAGGATGATAAATAGTTGTTTATCATATTAATTTATGTGTGTGCCTCATAGTACATCTTGCACTTCATTATATTCGCATTTCAATCATAACATTTGTTTTAATAGCATGTTTAATTTTAGTTTTTAATTTTTAATTTAGATGTTGCCCTAAAGAAAAAGCCATTTGAAGAAACTTCCGCCAATACAATTTTTTTAAACACTACAGGAGATCTCCCCACAGTGGATAGTGTAACACATGGTGAATAATTATTAATTAAAAGCACTAATGTATGTGAAAAATTAATTAAATTAAATTATTAGTTAGGACACTATACGTAGTTATAAATCAAAATTAATTATTTTACGTATATTTGTGCTTTCAATACATGGTTATGCACTGTGGGTTGCATTATCCACTGTAGGACGGTTTCTATTATATTTTTATAAAAAAATACCCAGAAAATCAGAATTTTGGTGTTTCAATCGTTTATTGCATGGAGCAGTCGCAATGAAAGGTAAAATCTTGAAGATCAATTTTGTAAAATATCAAATTAATAAATTAATTTTTCTAGCTCCTGCCAAGAGTTGAAGTGGAAGTACAAAACCTTAAAAATCGGACTTTTATTTGTATCTTTCTCACGTGATAATTGAATACCCACAGCGATAAATTATTTAAACTAAGGCTCATTCAACGCAGAATTATTTGAGTTTTACGTTTTATACAAAATATTTTTATCTGTATTCTGGGCGCGACTATCACCTTTCAAAGTCAAGCTAATTTTTAATAGGTCATCCGGTTAGTGGGCCGATATTATCGTTTGATAGTGTATATATAACTCATTTTCACCTAATTTTGACATTTTTGGAATTCTTATATGGCAATTTTCCAAGTTGCTATAGTTTCTTTGAACTTTTTAGGGTTTCATAGGACATAGACATCTGTCTGTCGTTTACCACTCCTAGCTCCAACATTATTTGTGCTAGTGGGTTGAAATTTGGCATGGATGTTAAAAAACCGTATTATACTCGAAGAAAAATATTTTTATTAGCTTATCTATTATTGATAATTTTTTAATCTATAGTTAAAGAATAAAAGAAATCAGCAAATTTGGGTTTTCAAACCCCTCTGCTGGAAGCTTTTCTTTTAGTTTGATTTTTCACTGGGCTGGCTCGAATTGAAGCTCTTGGCATGTACAATTTCGATAAAGATTACATTTTACATAACATAATCTAATTTTTTTCACGTCAGTGGTTGAAGTATAAGAAAAATGAGCAAATTTGATTTTTCAGATCCCTGTGCTGAAAGCTTTTCTTTTAGCTCGATTTCCCTCAGAAATGGTTCAAAATAAAGCTCTTATCATGTAGGACTGCGACAAATAAAATTTGATATGTTACATTCTTCTTCTTTTATATCAACGGTTGAAAAATAGGAAGTATCCACACGTACCGAAAAAATTTGGCTATTTGTATCGAAATTTCGGTGTCCACAGCCATAGCATAAGAACTAAGAAAAATTAAGAAATTTGTTTTTTCAGATCTTGATGCTGAAAGCTTTTCTTTAAGTCCGATTTCCCTCGGGGATGGCTTGAATTGAAGCCCTTGGGATGAAGGATTACGATAATAAATCAAAATCTCTAAATAAATAGGAAAAAGAAAACTTTAAATTAATCATAAAAATTACTCTCAAATCATGTAGCCTATGAAACCTTTCGTTCACGGTGCTTTCCGAACTCTTTAACTTAATTTTTGATTTTAAACCGGAGTTAATTTAAATAATAAAAACTTGATGAAGTGTGGGTAACTCAATCAACTCGCGAATTGAACTATGCAATATTGTTCAAATCAATGTTTTATTATTCTGGAAATAAAATCTCTCCATTCTTTTTATCTCAAAGAAAAGTATTGTCGTATTTTTATTGGCGTATTCAGTTTCCTTTACTTATATGGTGAAGAGGATTGATGGATGACCAAAATCGTTGAATCACTTCGAATCTTTTGAAGACCGTGCACTGCGTGTCTATTTAATTTTAAACGTGTCGAGTCACACGTTGACGCGTCGTTCCTATTCTGCTTTTGTGCACGACCGCATTATGACACAAGTCAGGTATCAATTTACAGAACTAGCAGACTCAAAAAGTATCCTAATTGAACACTTGTGTAGACAACTTCTCATTGTCATTTATTGTAATGCGAATCAAGTTATGAAACTTACTTTCTAAAAAGAATGGATGTAATATTAACATGCAAAAGGACTTTTATATCATGCTATATGGGTATTATATTTCATTTGATCAATAAAATGAAATTGCTCAAGTTATAATTAATGTATCTATGAAATTATATTTTCTTTAAAGTTTTTAACAAGTTGGCCTCATGTCCGGAAAAACCTAAAAATCAGGATAAAGTCAGGAAATCTTGTTCGTCAGGGAAAATTTTGTAGAAGTCAGAAATTTATTTAAAAAATGCAAAAGATAGCGATTTTCCGTAAGATTCACTTTAAGTTACTGTCGAGAGTAATCAAGGTATGTCAAAGTAGTGGCAATATTTAAGAGTATTTTGAAAGATTTAAATAAATTTTTAATAGGATTCAGTCATTTGAAGGGAGTCCAAAGGATTAAAAAAATGTTAGGGTATTTTTAAAAATATTAAGGAATCTTCAATAGCTTTAAAATGTTTCAAAGAATTTCAAAATATTTTCGAGGTTTTGAAAGATTTTATGGTTTTTTTAAAGATTCCAAGGCGTTCTCAAGAGATTTAAAAATGTTCAAGGAATTTCCAAGGATTTGAATTAGAATTCCGAAAGATATGGAACAATTTTATAGGACCTATACATTTTTAGGATATTTTAAAATATTCCAAGAGATTTCACAAGATTTTCGAGGATTTGAATAATTTTAAAGGATTTTGAAAGCTCTCAAGTAATTTTAATAAATTTTTCAGGATTTCAGAAAATATCAGATTGTATGTGATTTCACGGGATTTTATTATAGTTTAGTGTATTTCAAAGAACTTATTCGCAAGAATTGAGAGATTTCATAGGATTTTAAAGATTTTTAAACATTTCAAGGTATTACTAAAGAAACTTGAAGAATTTAAAAGTTTTTAGAATATTTTATACGATTCCAAGGAATTTTCAATTCATTTCAATAATTTGAAGGGATTTCAAAGAATTTTAAAGATTTTTAAAAGTTAAATTAAAATTAAATAAAAATTGCAATTGAAAGGTCAATTTTTAAAAAGTATTTTTAAAAATGTAAATGAATTTCAACAGATTTTAAAGGTCTTGAATTAGCTTCAGGTATTTTTAATATATTTCAATAATTAGATGTGATTTCAAAGGATCTGCAATACTTTAGGGTATTTTGTAATATTCCAAGGCATTTGTAAGAGATTTAAAAAAAGTTGAAAGGATTGAAAATATTTTAGGGTATGTTTAAAAATTCCAAGGAATTTTCAATAGCTTTAAACAATTTCATGGGATTTCAAAAGATTGTAAGGGATTTAAAATATTTCAAGGTATTTTTAAAGATTCCAAGGTATTTTCAAGAGATTAAATAAATTTCAAGGGATTCCCAAGGATTTTAAGTGTTTAAAAAAAAAGTCCATGCAATTATTTAATTTTTAAGAATTTCGGTAGACATGGAACGATTTTACAGGACCTGTAAGGTTTCAAGGCACTTAAAAAAATGTCAAGGAATTTGTAAAGTTTCCGAGCGGGATTTCATATTATTTTAATGGATTTTAAAGAATTTATTCACAAAAAGTGAAGGATTTCGTAGCGCTTCATGGATTTGAAGAGTTTATCAATTATTTTTTGTAAATAATTTTAATTCATTTGGAATTCACTCTGAATTCTTATTCATTTAGTCCTAAATTTTTAAAAATCCCTTGGAATTCTTTGGAATTCTCTTAACTTTTTTTACTCTAATGGCTTTTTTTGATTTTTTGTTAACTCATCTTGAACTCTTTTAAGGTCACCTTGTCTTCTAAAAGATTTCCTCAAATCCTTTCGAATTTACTTGAATTTTTGAAAATTCATTTCAAACTTACTGAATTCAATAAATTTGTTCATATTTGTAAAATGTTTCAATTTTTAAAAAATTCGCCTTGAATTTTAATGAATTTAATCAAATTCTTTTAATTTTTATTCATTTTTCTAAATTTACTCCAATTTTACTCAAACTAATGCAATTTTTTGGATTTTTTTCCAATTCATTTGAATTCTTTTGAATTTGACTCGAATTGTCTAGAAGTCTTATAAATCGAATTACTTTGAATTTCCTCAAATTCAAAAGAATATTTGTTACAGTATTAACGCACATTAGTCACTTTTAGTAATTTTTTGGGTTCGAAATTATTATCTTTTGGTAACTTTTTTGGTAGGTCACTTTTTACAAGTAAATTAAGCTATGGTAGTCCTGAGAATAATAAATTAAGAATTATAAATTCTTGTATTCAAATTATAAAAGATTCTATATTGAAAATGTTACACTATTAGAATGTCGGTTGTTAAATGTTGATGGTCAGGGAACATGAAAAAATTAGTCAGGGAAAAATCAGAGAATTTTGAAAAAAAAAGTTTTCTAGCCACCCTGATTTTTAAGAAATTGCTATACTCAAACTTTTTCAATTAATAATTCCTTTGTATTTATTCTGCACTGAAAAGTATTATTTTGGAATTTGGTAATAATAAAAAAGAAATTGAAATCTATTTTTGTAATTTTTGTACGCCACGGTATTGTTTCCATTCTTGGTTTGCAGCTGTTCCATAATTGAAATTTTCAGATACGTAGTAAAGCAAGAAACAGTGATTGATGACAATTTTATCTGATTTTAGACGAACGTTGGTCCCATCCAGGTCAGCATTAATCCTTACACGGACGTTGGAAATCCCCTGACTCTGACGAGTACGAGGGCTGTGCCATTGGCGCCCCAGTTAAATAGGGTTGTTCAGGAGGCCGTAAGACAGCAATCAGAAACTGGTTATCCTCAGGCGATCATTCTCTCAGGTAAACGCCAAATAATATTTGTGCATAGGAAGTTCTTGCCAGTTGGAACAATGGTTAAATTACTTTATCAATTAGACAAAGAAAATTCTCATTTTTAACTCACTGAATTCAACCTTTACTACCATATATTCTTATATTTTAAGGTTCAAAATTGGAAAAATGTCCCAATTAGTAATGGTTCAAAATTGAAGAAGTTTCCCACTAGAGAGTTTACATGCATTTTTTCTATCGTTTTATTTAAAAGTTTATGATCTAAATATTTCTTGAAAGCACTTATTTTTTAATCCAAAGTACTTACAGCGTATTCAAAATTGGTTAAAAATACCGATTTTGAATAGTACATTTGAATGAGTGGCCATTATGATGATGCCCGTTATACAAAGCACACAAAAAATTGACGCATGCGCAGATACTTCATTATATTTTTTTTATTTGGCGATTATCAACCATAATACTTCATGTTAATAATGCTTTAATTTTTTCTGAGGTTCTGAATAGATATTTCCACTAAAGCTTCCAAAAGACATGGACAATTATTTAGGATTTGAAGTGGTTGAACATTTTGCGAAAATGTTGAAAATAAGTTGAGGAAACCACGCTACATTAGATAGGAAAAAATTCAACAGTATTTAACTGCATCAGTTTGCAAAAATAAAGACAGATTTTCGCTTTTAAACAAAGCTTACATATTCAATAGAGTATTCTTATAGAAGAAAATATCACGAAATTAGTCAATTAGCTATATTAAACATTTTCATTAGACCCGGTCAAGGGTACGATTTTGACACCTCTATACCTCAATAGATAATAATCGTTTCTAGTATTGCTCTTCGGCATGACAGAATACTCAATTCTCACATACCTTAGACCTAAAACTGATATCTTTTGCGAGTGACTTCTTAACACAATTAAAATTGACGGGCTTTTTATTAACTACAAATTTATCCTATTTTGTTTTTTATTATTCACAAAATCTTAAATTACAATACATTACGAATCAAAATAAACAAACAAACACAACATTTAACTTGAAACAATTGCGAGACATTCGCAGAGCTGCCAATTTTGACCGCGAAACTGTTCGATTATCTACTATTGGTTATCTACTGTTGGAAAATGTAATGTTAGATAAAAAGTCCTTAATGTTATACTGAAAAAATAATTCATATTTTTTGCCAGTTTTCCAGTTAATTCAGACTATCCACTGTAAATCCTTATCCCCTATCGATACAAAAAAATTGAATTTGACACTTAATTTTTGCAAAAATACTGAATAGCCAATAACTGGCATTTAAACCTAGCATTGATTTATTTCTGGTAAGAATAAACTCCTCTTATCGTCCTATACAAGATGCAATCATTATTTTCCGTATTCATGACCCGAATAATATTCCATTTTCAATTGAAAAAGTTTTACACTGCGGAAAGTGGTCTTCAAAAATAGTCTTGTATGAGGAAATAGGAGTACCGAAATTTCAGGACAATTAGCAAAGCTTATTAAAAATATTCGACTTCTCATTCTGAATTCTTAGATCACGATTCACTGCATTAATTATTAAACAAACAACATTTTAAACTGCAAAATATCCCATTTCCAATTGGAAATGGTTCTAAATTGGAAGAGTATTTCATTTTCAGATAGAAAGGGTGACATTAAATACATATTAAAATTTTATCTGAAGAAGCTGCCAAATACAAATATTTCATTCATTAAAAATTGCAACTTGTAACAGGGATCAATTTTGAACAATATCCGAATTACAAAAAATTACAGAGAGGGAAAGCTTCCACATTCACAAATTTTTAATTTTGTTAAATTATACCCCCAAAAAATTATAAATCTTAACTCACTGCATTCAACGGTTACTTATTTTTTCTATTCTAATTCAAACTATTAAAGCTGGAAAAGGTCCCAGGTTGGACACATTTTTCAATTCGAAATGTTTCCATCTTATGAAACATCGAAGTGCAACATTTTTTGTAGAAAAAGAGTTTAGAAGTTTGAAAAATTTTCAGTTTGAAAAAGTTGTAGAATAGAACAATTGAAGTAAACTGCAATAAAGAGTTTAAATTGAAAAAATGTACAGTTTATAAACGGGTTTTACTGAGGAGATAGGAATAGGATCCAAATTAAAACAAATCGAGTTTGGAAGAGACTCCAAACTAAAAAGTATGAAAAGACGATATGAATGGGAAAAATTGGAAAAAGGCTTTAAATTTAAGAAGCGTCGAATTGGAAAAATATTAAATTTTTTATTGGAAAATGCTTTAAATTGTAAAGGTTCACACTGTGAAACATGTTTCAACAAAATGATCTTGAACAATAAAGACGATATATTATATATTAAAGAAATATTTTATTTTTAATCGGGAAATATTTAAAACTGGTAAAATGTTCAATTTTCAATTGAAATTGTTTAGAAATCAGATAAGTAAAGAAAATAATTAGGAGAGCTACAGGAATTTTTGAATAAACATTCAATTTTTAATCGGAGAAGCTTCGAAATACAAATATTCCATTCGGAAGAGATCCTAAAGTGTAGAAAATTCGAAATTGTAGAAATATTCCATTTATTAAAAATTGCAAGTTGTAAAAGAATCTATTTGTGAAAACTCTTGAAATTACCAGAAATTTTAAATCAGAAAAGTTTCTAGATTGAAAAATTTTCAAATTAGAAAAGCTGGAAAATTGTTTGAAGAGCTTCCAGCTTGAATAATATTCAAGTTGGAAAATCTTTCAAACTGACTTACAATCAGGCCCATTTTCTCTCTTTCTTTATTGGTTTTTTAAGGTCTGAAGATTTTATTTTTCTGAATTCAATTTGGGTATTAAACTAAGAAAAATAATATTTTAATTTCCAGGGACGAGTGGTTCAGGAAAAACTTATGCGTCGATGTTATTACTGAGGCAACTTTTTGACGTTGCTGGTGGAGGTCCTGAAACCGATGCCTTCAAACACTTGGCTGCTGCTTTCACTGTTCTCAGATCCTTAGGTTCTGCCAAGACTGCCACAAATTCCGAAAGTTCGAGAATCGTGAGTTCAATAAAAATTAGCATTCTGAAAAATCCGTAATGAAATCATTCAATTATATTAAAAGATTCTATTTTTTATCCAGGGTCATTTTATAGAGGTTCAAGTAACCGATGGAGCACTTTATAGAACAAAAATCCACTGTTACTTTTTAGATCAAACGAGGGTTATTCGACCTTTACCAGATGAAAAAAATTATCACATTTTCTATCAGATGCTTGCTGGTCTTTCACATGATGAAAGAGGTAATTCAATTAACTTCTTTAATTGTTTGATAAAAATATTTTATTGTTAGTACATTTAGTAAGACATAAACTATTTTTTTTAGTAAAACTAAATTTGGAGGGTTATAACCTGAAGAATTTGAGGTATTTACAACATGGAGATACTAGACAGGATGAAGCTGAAGATGCAGTGAGGTTTCAAGCCTGGAAAGCCTGCTTAGGTATGACTACAATTGATTAAATTGACTCGTGTAAAAAGTTAAACTTTGTTATTGGAACAACATATTTAATTAGAATTAGCCTGTATTTTAATTTTTTTCTTAGATTACTTATGAATTGAATCTGTAATGGTTATGTTATATTTCATAATGCCGTTTTATGAAAGGACTCGACTAACAAATTCTTCTGAATTTTGATAAATCCAGGGGTTCTGGGAATTCCATTTTTGGACGTGGTTCGAGTGCTAGCAGCTGTTTTGATTCTTGGAAATGTTGGGTTTACTGATGGCCCTGGAGTGGAGGTTGGAGTGATCGGTGAGAATGAGTTGGCATCTGTGGCGGCACTTTTAGGTGTTCCTCCGCCAGCTTTACTAAGAGGACTTACCTCCAGGACCCATAATGCTCGTGGACAGCTCGTCAAGTCCGTCTGCGATGCCAATATGGTAATCACGATTACGATTGAAATTTAAATAAAAAGGAACCCAAATTCCTCAAAATTATGAACAGAAACTCTGAAACCATTTTTGAAAAGACAACGATGAATATCGAAAAGTAGATAATAAAAAGGGATGGAATACAGATAATATCATTGATA
This sequence comes from Andricus grossulariae, assembly GCA_011634705.1. Classification (NCBI taxonomy): domain Eukaryota; kingdom Metazoa; phylum Arthropoda; class Insecta; order Hymenoptera; family Cynipidae; genus Andricus; species Andricus grossulariae. The sequence continues at coordinate 58,654 of JAABKJ010000046.1, forward strand.
TTCTATTATCAGTTGAGATCCAATCAACTGATTAAAATTCCTAATCATGCTCAATACTAAATTTGAATTCAATATGCTATTGTAAAAGGATCCACATCGAAATACTAGAGAATTAGAAAACTTTTGTAAAAGAGTATTTTAAATATATATTTTACAGTACATAATATTTATTTTTTATTTTCATATAGTCTAATATGACGAGAGATTCACTGGCAAAGGCACTTTATTGTCGAACAGTCGCAACCATAGTAAGAAGAGCTAACAGTTTGAAGAGGCTAGGTTCGACTCTTGGAACTCTTTCCTCTGATTCAAATGAGTCAGTACACAATCAAGCTGAAGTTACGAGTCAACATGCATCCACTATTGGTAGTTCAGCAGGTAAATTTCAACTAAAAAATGTATATATATATATATATATAATACAAGCTAATTAATAATAATTATAATTCTAATGAATATTATTGAATTTTTAATTACCTGATTAATTGAAAAAATATATGTTCAGGTGGAATTGGTTCAAGAAGTATGACTGCCTTAAACAATGCAGTGAGACATGCAACCGACGGATTTATTGGAATCCTGGATATGTTTGGTTTCGAGGATCCAAAACCAAGTCAACTCGAACATTTGTGCATAAATCTCTGTGCCGAGACAATGCAGCATTTCTACAATACTCATATTTTTAAGAGCTCGATCGAAAGTTGCAGGGATGAAGGCATCCACTGTGATGTTGAAGTTGATTATGTTGATAATGTCCCTTGTATCGACCTCATCTCATCTTTGGTAATTTGAATATACATTTTGATAAATAATCGACTAATTTTTTAAAAGAATTTTTAATCATGATGATTTTGTCTACAGAGAACTGGATTATTAAGTATGTTGGATGTTGAATGTTCGATACGTGGAACAGCAGAGAGTTACGTTGCTAAGGTGAAGGTGCAACATAAACAAAATCCCAGGCTTTTTGAACCAAGGGCTGTTGACTGTAGATCATTTGGAATCCAACATTTCGCTGGGAGAGTCACGTACGATGCCTCAGATTTCCTAGGTAAAGGATATAAATATAAAATTATGCTATGTATTATTTTATCAAACCTGTGATCGAGTGACTTTTGAAATTTGTCCTTTTTACATATTCGTTACTCCTTATTTCAGATACGAACAAGGATGTGGTGCCTGATGATCTAGTAGCAGTATTTTACAAACACACCTGTAATTTTGGGTTTGCAACACATTTATTCGGAAGCGAGCTGAAGGCACTCTATGCAAGTGATACCGTTCCCAGAGGAGTTAGCTTTCGAATATCCCCTACGTCACATACTGATCTGTAAGTTACGAGCTTATTGCTAGTAATAAATTTAGGTTTTCAATATTTATTATTAAAATATATAGAACAATATCGTGATGATACAAATAGAACCTTTGCAATTTTAATATTTAATATTCCTGCTTCTAGGCTGAATGGAGATGAGCCAATTTCGACGTTGACTCAGGATTTCCATACTCGATTGGATAATCTTTTGAGGACTTTGGTGCATGCAAGACCTCATTTTGTTCGATGTATTAGAAGCAATGCTTCAGAAACACCTATGCATTTGGATAGGGGAGTGGCTATGCGTCAAATTAGGTCTCTTCAAGTCCTGGAAACTGTAAATTTAATGGCTGGAGGTATGTTAAAAGCAGTTTGAATCGTTTTCGGAAAACATATTGAACCACTTTTGATCTAACCTTTAGACATAATTTTTTCATTTAATGTATGTATTTTAAGGGTACCCTCATAGAATGAGGTTTAAGGCCTTCAACTCTAGGTACAGACTGATCGCTCCCTTCAAGCAATTACGAAGGGCTGAAGACCAAGCAGTTGAAGACACAAAATTAATTTTACAAAATGCTCAACACGTTAAGAGTAAATTCAGTGCTAGCACGAGTTGGGCTCTTGGAAAGAGACACATTTTCCTCAGCGAAGGTATTCGGCAGCAGTTGGAACATCTGAGATCTGAAACCAGGAGAAAAGCTGCAACTTCTATACAGGTACGTGATTATTGATCTACTTTCAAGGACAAGTAAAATAATGATGCGAGAAGTTTTCATTGTATTTCTTATTTCATATTTATAATTTTTATTCTTTTGATTTAATTCGCAGGCTACATGGAGAGGCTGGAGGGTCCGGAGAAGATGGCCTCTGCGAAGAACGAAAATGGGGATGACCTCTTCTCTCAGTCAGAAGCAAAATTCACAACCACCAAGTAGTAACACTGGTACTATTCAGAGGAATTTGACTGTTGGATCTGTAACCGGAAACGGAGTTCGGCCAAGGCCCCAACCTATTACGGGAACCCCGCCCCCAGATCCATCCGAAAAATGCGCAGATCAGAAGATGATTCAGCAAACTTGCACTCTCTTCGGTCTGGACTTGGTGAGTAAAATTTGTTTAAAGTCAATGCACAATAAGTTCTGGGTTCTTTAGACTTCTTTTATGATTAGCTTCGTTTCTTCCACTTTTTTGGTTGCATGTATTTTAGAATTTGCAATTTTTTTCAACAGAAAAAACTAGACAACACATTTATTTAGCGCCTATAAATTCTTTCCCTTTCGTATCTAGTCAATTTATCTGTAGGTACTTCTATCCCTTCTTGTTTAATCCTTTTCAAAATTCATGAATACTTCTCCATCATAAACTTCCTTTATATGAAATTAGGTTATTCATCCTTTATTCCACTCTTCCAAAAATCTCTCCTCCTTTTTTCTTGGTCTCCTTTATAGCTTCTTCTGTTGAAGTCCCTGTTTTTTTACATTTCTTCCTGGATTTCCTTTAATTGTGAAAATAGAAGCACTTTCCTTTCCACTCCTTCGTCCGTAATTTGGAAGCTTTCTTCTTTTTGTTTTCTTCATGATTTGTTGTTTCTCCATAACATTATTAAATTTGTCAGTTTTTAGATAAATCCTTTCATGCCCCATCAACATTTTCTATTTCCGCAACTAATTCTTTCATTTTGTTTCTATATTCAATTTTCCAAATACAATTATTTTACTTATTAGCTCCCTTAATGATTACTTTTGTTCTTCTATTTTTACTCTTTCCGCTCCATTGAATATCCTTATTTTTGCCTACCATTCTTGTTGGTACTAAGTTTTGTCCTCCATCATCTTTAAGAACTCTTCTGTTCTCTTATTTATCCTCTAAACTTTCCATCTCTTAAACCAAATACTAATCCCATATATTATTGCCGCTAACTTTGTCTAATTTGTTGGTCTCCATTCTTTTCTTCTATCGATGGTTCTTTTAAACATGGGCCATGAAAAATGCGACCTAAAAACGTATATTTTTTTCTCAGGAACGACCTCCACCTGTACCACCAAGCAGATCTTATACTGTCACAGGAAATACAAAGTTAGGCTATCCTCAAACCCGAGTGATGAAGACACCTTTCCCTGGTAAATATACTTCACGACCCTAAACTTTGTGAATATTTGTATTTAAAAATACATTTTTAGTTTCTTAATTCTTCTTTTTTTCTATTTATTTATTTCAGAAGAAGGGGAAGGTGAGGTAGTCCTCTTGAAAGGAGAAACTGTCCTCGTCGTTGGAGCTTCATCCAGACGAGGTCACTTACTCGTTGAACACAACAACATTACGTTACACGTGCCTTACCAGTTCATGGAGTTAAAACCATGCAACATTAATGTCTAAGCGTTATTTATTTCTCGTCTAATTATCTGAACCAAAAGGTTCACTGAAATCATTAAATCCATGTACAAAAGAGATTAAGACATCATCAAGATGTTGGCGATTCCCTTGATATTACGTTTGGTCTGAGTATTATAAAATTCTCTTGTCCTCCTTACTGCCGATGAATTGCCATAAAATAGTCTTAAAAAGATGCCCTATATACGTTCTGATTTCTGAATTAAAAATTAAAATTGACAGCCCGAAGCTAACCTTCTCAGGTATTTGATTGAAAATCAACTCGTCTTTCAGTGAGAATCTCGGAAATTCGCCCTTGTTTTATGACTATTGTCTGAAATTGTTTTTATTTTATATTATTTCTTATACAAGTACTCCTTCGTTATACGATTCGCTCAAAAACCAAGATTTGTCTTCCATTTAAGTAGGATCTACCTTTAAGTTGTAATTGTATGTTACGTTAGTGGAAAAATCACAATATGGAGATGGTAGTTCATAAGCTATTTTTAGGATATTATTGGAAATTGTAAAATATTATCTACTTTATTTTAAATTGTGATTTTTTTACTTACTAGTTCGTAGGTCTCTTGACTGGAGAACTCTAAATATGATAGTAAACAGATTATAAAGTACATAAATATTATACCGGTGATGTGCATTTAGAGGGTGCTACAGCAGATTTATTACTTTGATTTTAATTTTTCTACTATTTTAACAGGTACTTTTATTCCTTTTTAGATTTGACTTTTTTCTAAATTCAATTTTACTTCAGATTTACAATCGATTAATTCTCAATGATCAACAAATTTCTAATATCGATGAATACACATTTTTAGTCTGTGAACCCTATGTAAAAAGTAGCGATACACAAGCAATAACATAGTATCCTAAAGCCCCAATTTTTACCTGAAAGGTATTAACCAACAGTATTCTCGTCTGTCATTGAATTCTTAGTGCCAATCGCTAGAACGAATCCACTACACAATTTATGTGTAGGTATATGCACTTATTCGTAATTGTCATTAACGTCGTAATCATTATATATGATCACTGTCACAATTATAATTCCTCCGTAATTATGTCGTACGAAGGTGAAGGTATTTGCTTTGTAGATACGAGTACTCGATTAATTGCAGGCTAACTCTCTGCTACTTGAATACCTTGCTACTTTCAAAAGCAATACGTTTGCGCTTTTGAGGGCTTCAAAAGCTTTCGAGATTATATATGTACATATACACATACATACGTGTTACCTACGTTCGATAAAAGAAGAATTATATTTAAAATGGTTGCGACCACTTCTATATGTTAAAGTGAATCAATTTATTTTTAGTAAAATAAATATTCCGAGGTTGCAGAAAATTAGGGTCATTCTTATTTTAAGTATTTCACAATACACATTTTCCGGTCAAATTTAAAAGTATTGCGTTGATTTGCTTTAATATAGTGGTCTCGATTATTCTATTAATGGTAAATTGTAATATGTATAGTTGGGGAAAATTTTAATTGATAAGGTTACCCAGAAGAACATGTAAATAATTCGTACTCATTCTTTTAGTAATGATAAATACATTTTAGAAAGATATGTAGAGTGTGTTTTTATTTCCTTATTCATAAAATGCAGGTTTTTCTTGTGGAATTAAAGTCAGAAATTCTTCCGAATAAATAATTTAAAAATTTCGAATTTACTTTTTATTGTAATTTTAACATTTTATACTTAAATTATTTCAAATTCAAAATGTTTAAAAATATCCAGTCTTGCATTTTATTTCATACATTTTCGGAATCAAGAATCTCGGCAGCGAATTTCCGCCAAGTACTAAAAAAAAGTGGAAAAATATTCTAAATACACATGCGAGAGAAAAAATCTTTTAATAAACGTTATTTATTATTTTGTATTGTTATTATTAGTTATTATTATTATTATTATTTTATCTGAAACATAAATGATTTTAAATACTAAAAGTGGAATATCTCGCAAGGATTTTTTAACCAAACGAACGCCAGATTATTTTTTACAAAAGGACGCACATCGATATATATTTTTATGCCAAGGTGTTGCAATCATTTTTTTTCAAGGGTGAATATGATTTTTTCAACATTTTTTTTTACACAGAAACTTTCAAGTGAACTAACTTTCACTGCATATTGTACTTTTATTAGGAAAATTAAAAAATAAAGTTGACATGTTTTGTGGTTTTTGAACAATATTCGTTGCAAATTCCTACAGTTAATTTATTGCTTTTGGAAAATTAATTACAATATATGCTTTAAAATTTGATCTTGGAACGCTTATTCTGACATATATTTTTCATTAGAAAATTAAATAACGTAAGTACCCTCATTTTTAGGAAGGTTGAGTACCCACATGAAATCTATAATATAGTTATATGCCAACTTTTCACTACAACACAATTATGTTTTTTTCATTTTTAATGCAAAATATATGTCAGAATAAGCGTTCCAAGATTAAAATTTAAAACGCATGTTGTGATTAATTTTCCAAAAGCAATGATTAACTGTAGGGAGCAATCACATTTGAAATATTAAAGCAAAACTGTTCGGGGGTTAACTTAAAAGGTGGTTTTCACCCCTTAAATCGACGAATTAGCACGTCAATAAAATACGTATCTATAGACACGTATTTTATGTGTATATTTTACTATTTTTTTATGGTACTGCAACATATTATATAATAAAGAAAATCGGTGAGGCACCTCGGAAAGCAATAAATTAACTCAAGGGGTAAATCACCCCTCGCAATGAATTTTTCTTCAAAAACCCCGAAACATGTAGACTTTAATTTTTAATTTTCTCAATGTACAAGGCACAGTGAAATTCAGCTAATTGGAAAGTTTCTATATAAAAAAAAAGTAAAAAAGTCACATTCACCCTTGTAAAAAATAAGGATGGCAACCGCTCGACATAAGAAATATATCCCGACGAGCGTCTTTTTGTAAGAAATAAGCCAACGTCTGTTTGGTTAAAAAATTCCAATTCGTTTTTGAGATAATAAAGAAAAACTGTAAATTGGTGAGGTACACTTCGAGTACTTTTCTTGTCAGTCAATTTATGAGATATCTTAACCAAAGTTGGTAGGTATATAGAACACACCAAAGTAAAAAATTCTGTAAGTTTGGAAGATATTAATCAAAAATTTAAAAAATGGGCTATAATCGGACTTTCAAAAAAGGAAAGAAAAGAAAACATCGCTTGATAATAATTCATCTGCAGGCTATAATTTTATTCTAATAATTATAAAACTTTGACAATCACATCTCATTTTACGATTTGACATATTAATCTGGACGAAATGCATTCGCCGATGACTTAATTGAGTAAAGAAGACTTTAAACAGCGTCATTTTTGAAACGTAGACCAAGGTATAGGTTACACGCTTTATATACTTTATTTTTATTACAATAGATTTCAATGAAACTTGGTATAAATATAATAGAAAAGTTAAAGTTAAATATTAAACATACCACAGATTCAGGTTTGAATTTATATAAAAAATGGAGAATTTTCATAACATGCAGACACGAACCTATCATCGAAAAACAAAAATCACCGATTTCCGATAAAGTTTTGCAACAGCTTAATAGTACAAGTAAACACTCTAAATTTCGTAAAAAGAGTTGACCTGAGCATCTTCAAATTACCCCTGAATTCTAGTAAGTTGAAACTCTTTTGAGTCCACATTTTATAAGAAAATCACGCCCTTGTATCTTAAGTAAAGCTTACAAGGTATCTTGTGGAATTCAATTACTGTTGGGAGTTTCATTCTCTATTAAATATTGCCTATTGTGTTTGCAAAGCTATCATTTTACTTCTTAAAAGAATTTAGAACCGCTGATCACCTTTGAACGTTGCAGGAGATTGTTCCTGAAAATGAATGTTACTTTGCATGTGATTGATTGTGAGTTAATTTCAATTACTAGGACCAGCTTCAACTATTGTGGTTAACACCTGCGACCACAATATTCCAAGATATTGTAAACTTTTTGGAATTTCATTATTTGACATTTATCTCTCTTTCCAACTCAAACAATATTTAATTATTTCTTTACATTATATGTGAGAAGATATTATGCCACAATTACAATATTTTATAAACATATTCTGTGCATTGAAATATCGATATTCCTTATCTAATAATCATGAACTCACAACGACATAAATTGGCTGCTCAAATTCAAAATACTCCAGCCCATCCAAAATAGTGTTTCGTACTAATCTAAACAAGAGTAGCAATACGGGCGTCCGCATGAAAATCGTTATTTACAAACCCTCGCTTAATTGCCCTGATGTTATTACAAATTCAACCATATCAATCATGATTTGGAAATTTAGTACTTTCTAATGTAAACATTTTTCAATGGGTATTCATGTCCCACTAATAACTAAACAAAATCCATGAAATAATAGTAAGGAGAATAAACTTTGTTACGAAAGCATGACAAGTTTTTGGGAAATATCCAGAGGCCAATCTCAGCTCTTGCTGATATTTGCCTCACAAGTCTGGAAAGCCCCTTGATCTATTGCTTGCCATACTTTTCTGCAGTAAACACATTAGCGTCGTTTCTCCTTACTATTACACTTAAACTGGGATTGAAGACCGATTTCGTTGCAAAGGCCTTCAACATAAATCCATACAGTCCAAACGTAAGCAGTCAGGGCCGCATTAACCATTTCTGTTGGATTTGGACGCATGATAACAGCTGACGCAACTAACGCGCTGAGGGTGCTGCGCTTATGCTGCTTGCCACGCATGACTGAGCACCGCCTCTCTCGGTCGCGCGGATCCCCTCGTCACAAAACTTCCGAGGACATCAATTCTCGGAATATCGCAAATCCGGACTCCTTAAATCCAAGTTTGAGTGTACTTCGTGACTCAGAAGTTCCTGATGTACGTGATGTAGGTATATTTTGATTCAATTTAAGATGTATATATGTAAAAATGGAGCTTTTCTCTTTGGAGTTGTCATAAATTGTAAGAGTAGCTGATCTCGAGTTTTAGATACGAGTTTCGGTTCGTGCAGTGATGCGAGTGACTCGCGACAAATAGCAAGGCGAAAGTGGATGGCAAGCCAGTTTTCACATATGGGAGCCACTCGGTTGGAGCAGCGACTTTCAAACGTTTCAGATGTTTGACGTCAAAGGCGGAAGAAGTCGCATCGCATCGCGTCGCGTGTCTCTCGAGCCCGACGATACCAACCGTAAAACGGAAATGATGAAATTACGAGCGGTAGTACGAGCGAAGTTATAAAGCCACCCTCTGCCTCTACCTCTGCCTCGTCATCCTCTTCGAGGGAAATTCGCTTCCTTTTGCAACGGAACGCAACGTATGGCTTGCACGTCGCGTCTCGAGACAGGCGAACGATTTTCCTCTTCTACTCGTGCTTACGAGTATGTAGTACTGCCATAACAGCGACGCGTCGCGACGCCTCGTGTACAATGAAACATGAAACAAGAACTTGATACGTCAAGTGCGATGTTGACGTGTTGCTTTTAAGAGCTGAACAACACCTGACGTTGCGATTCTCCTTATTTTGCGCAAAAAGTGAAGCAAACACTGAGAAAAAAACAAGTTACGCTAACAGAAAAATTTTATTGCGCAGTTTTTGATCGTTTTACAAAACTTTGGTTGTGATTTCTAAAAAATTGGTTGGTGCAACAAAACAATTTATCAGGCTTAAACAACATTTTTTATCAAGTAACGTTTGTTAATTGTACATGACTGTACCAAAGAATATGGTAGCTCGTCACAAACACGTGAACGCGTATGCGCAGATGCCCGAAACCCAATGTGGGTTTGGCAGCTGATATGCCAGAGAAAGCAACTTATTGTTGTCTTGATCTGTGAGGATTTTAAAAGTCGTTGAAAATACAATAAAGTTTCATTTTATGTGATTAGTGTCAGGTATTCTTCGGGGAAATTTTATGACAGGGCTGATAGTGATTTTCCTCGACTTGAGTTTAGAATTTAGTGTTATGTACTTTGCTTCTCCATCTCATTTACCAAAATGAAACCGAATATTCCTTGTCTCATCAAGATGTTAGAATAAGAGAAAATGCTTTGATTCTGTAAAATGCATTAGACCTGAGAAGTCTTTCGGTTAGTCACAATTTCGTCCACAATAATGCATTATCCTGATGAAGTATAATTGTGATTAATGTGATCAATTATTGTTACTACAACCAAATAATTTTATTGCTTTTACAAAAATATGGGTAATTCTACAAAGTATATTTGTTCAACGAACAAAATGTTTTTATTGTGGCCACAAAAAAATGTCGTTGAGCTTAACAAATGCTTCTTTCGTATCAAGCCATCGATTCAAAAGGGGAACCTTAGTAATTCGGTAATTTTAAATAGATAACGTTCAAAATTGAATAATTCCATATTTAAATTTTTACAATTGTATACAAGTTCAAAATTTTATTATATTCTCCTGATAATAGTTGCACGATTTGAAATAAAAAGCTTTGCAAGTTATAATTCTTAATTTAAATTTTGCAAATCCTCGACATCTTCAGAATTATTTAAATTATATTTGATAGATATTTAATTTCGATTATATTGCGTCTACTTTTCTCAGAAATCGTCAGTATACACGTTCTTTGAAATCTTCTAGATGCTCTTTATCTTAAATTCATTGCAAGTTCCATGGACATTTAATAGAAATTCCGTTCTAATTCCAGAGATACTGAAGCTACCTTGCTCAGCAATCAATTGCACTATTCTTCAATATAATACACTGGAAACTATGTCCCTATGTCGCATTCTTATTCAAAAATAATATTTTGCGTTTGAAAAATAATATATTCTATGAACGATACACTTATCAAACAATTTTCCACTACGAAATTACGAAATCATATAAAATATATTTCTGGATTTGTTGTGTAATGCATTTAATTAAAGAAATAAAGACAATAAGAGCTTCATTTGGTTGTGAAATAATTCTTTTATCCAAAAATAAAAACTCAAAACGATTTGGAAAAGTTTCCCATCAGTTCATCAGCTTAAAAAAAAATATTTTGACGTAAAAAGCCTTCAAATTAAATAATTTTTGTTTGATTTATTTATTGATAAACGAATATAAATGATCTTCTATGATAATAAAAATGATATAATAATTCTCGTTTTACCAAGCTTAATATTGTATATACATATACAAGCAATTACGAAAATGTACTCCTGACCTACTGCGAATCCTAAAAAGCTTTTTCGTTTCTCTCATTTACAAAGAAGAAGCTTTCCATCGTCACTTTTAAAGAAAAGGATCCACTTATGCACGAAACTATTTTCTCGGCTGTAAAAGCTCCCTCGCTTGTACGCATTATAGTATGCGATGTATGAAAAAATCTGTATCTGTACTTTGTGTCACCGTTTTACTCACACTTCTACAGCACTATTAACCCTTGCTTGCGGTATGATTTTTTATGATCCTGATTGTGACACTTTAATAGGAACTTTTATAATAAAATTGATAGGTATATTTCAAGTAAGGCGTTAGGAGCTTTTGCCGGACTCATCTTTTTAAATTACAGCCTGTTGTGCTTAATTTTAATGAACAGAAACAAAAATAAGGTGTCCTACTGAAATTATTTCTTTCACTGCTAATTTTTTAAGCAAAATTATATTAACATAAACCAAACTCGTAAAATACAAAGCCAAGTATCAAGATAAAAATGGACAAAAAAATCTTCAGTAGCTCAATTTGAAAATGAGAAAATTAATTTTATCGTTTTCAAAGCACAATATTTCTGTATACGATCAAATTTCATTACAGCAAATTTAGATCCTTTGAGGTATAAATTGTTTCAATCCCTGATTCATCACCACATACCCTCCATCGATTTTGGATGTGCAGAGATTACAATCTCGGTTGGTATCGTGCCTGAAAACCGCAAGTTACAACGAGCCGAATATTAAATTTCTATCGATTCGACACTTCTGAAGAGTCAAAGCCTTTACACGATGCAGTCGCTTAGAGAATTTAATTAGCTTGAACCATATTCGATAATCTTGATGAATTGTAGTGGCATAACAATTATAAACCAATTTTCAGAATGTCTCAGTGAATTCATTTAAGAGACTTTTCTCGCCTGACCAAACACTACCACATCTACTAATTCTGGGTTCTGCCTGACTAGATCGACTTATACTACTTGCAATGTTAGAAAAGTCAGTATTTGTAAAGAAAAGTAGAGTAGAAGAAAGAAAAATTATAATTACAATTAGAATTGAAATAAGAATTAAAATTCACCTTAATAGGAACGTAAGGTCTAATTATTTCAGCCTTGCGATCAATTTAAATTAAAAAAAATACTAGGATTATTCCGAGTCAAACACTTCAGTTAATAAGAAGTTACATTTACGACATTTCGACCTCAAACTGTCGGCTATATTTAGGCAAAATTATACCTATAAAAAGTTATAAAAATTCTTTTATCTAATTCAAAGAAATTAGAATGTCATAAAATCAATCAATTACAAATAATAAAATTCAATTTACCTCAAAAAAATTGTGTTCCGATGAAAAAAATTGAAACGGAATTCCTAAAATTATAATTGGGAAAACCTTAAAAAAACAAAAGAGGCTCCCAATAATTAAATGGTTACATTTTTAAAAAAATTGTTGAGTGAACCGTAATAGTCAAACGACGGACGAAGTAATAGTGACAGGAAACAAGACGAAGGTTATGTTAGAAGTATTGTACAAAATTTCTCATATAGTGGGCGCATTCAACTACAATGAAAAATAGCGCCCCAAGCCATTGGGAATTTGAAAATTCAATTTATTATATTGTGATAACATTTATTTATATAGAGTATTTTCGTTTTTAAATTTATGGAATAATTCTTGAACTTGTTTATGAAAATCGATTCAAAAATTTTTCTTTTATAAGTATTGTTTTCTTTAGCTAAAATCTGTGTATTATCAAAATTGAAGTCAAAAAGTGTTGTGACAAACCTGTGTTTAAATTACCAATTCTACAATCTCTTTTATGTCCAGAGAGATTAAAAAGTGCTTAAAAAAATTTTACATTAACGTGTATTTTAGAAATAATCATAAATTGGAAAATTGTCTTATAAATAAGAAAGATTCAGAAGAAATTGAAAATTAAAGTGTTTAACTCGGAATAATCCTAGTCTCTTTTTTTTTATTTAAATTCATCGTAAGACCGAAATAATTAGAACTTATGTTCCTTTTAAGGTGATATTGAAATCGATCGAAGACAGTTTTTTTTTCACTTCTTAAGAAATTGTTTTTAAAAATTTGATTGTTTTTTATTAAAATTAAAATGATTAAGTTATTAATCAGTTCTTATATTTTTCGGATATATTATTAGGCTTGTTATTTTCATTTTCTCAAAGTCTTTAAAAGGCATGTATTATATTTTAATACATATAGAATTATCTTCTTCTACATTACCATAATTGTAAATAATTTAGTGAAAATTTATTAACTAATTTTGAAGGAAAATAATAATTTTTTCTTGTCTTACATTTTTCTATAATAAGTCACTTTTATAAATTTACTTAGTGTATTTTATAAGTGAAACATGGTATATCAAATTCTAATAGAAAAATGTGAAACAAGTAAGATAAAATTATTATTTTCTTAAAAGATGAGTTTAAAAATTTCCATTAATTGATGTACAATTATTTTAATGTAAAAGGGGCGCGGCGCTTCGATGGAGCGTCATGGGCGCTACACGTCGTTAAATGTTCAAACCCGCAGGCTATAAAATTGTGTGCGCGATGCATTTCTTTTCGCTCTTTATTTTTGCCGTTTTTGTGGAAACTTTTGAATACTTTAGAAATTTTGTGTGTGCGTAAATGTAGTTTTCAATGACAATCAGGACTGTGAAAATTTTTTGCGTGATCAGTGCTTATTATCAAGGAAAAAATTGGGCGGGCCAACGTTTACTGCTATCCATTGAGAAAAGACAATCATAAATGCGTTGAAGTAATTTGTATCTATACAAATCATAAATGCGTGACCCATTTGTTTCTTGATAATAAGCTCTGGTAACATACAAAATTTTTACAGGCCTGATTGTTATTGAAAACTACATTCACGCCCAAAAAAATTCAAAAATAATCAAAAGTTTCCACAAAAAAATGTAAAAATGTATATCGAAATGAAATGCATTCCACATGCAATTTTTCCCTTCAGAAACTCGAAGCTGAAGATTCATTCCACATGTGTGTAAAATTCTAGCCCAATCGCGCATGGAGAACACATAACAATTTCCAATTGTTTATAAAATTGTTATTAAAAATGCGTTTTTTACACAAATTTTTCTTTTTTGTCTGGTTCATTTGAAAGGAAGGATATTTATCTAAAATCCATAAAAATTTCACTGGATTATCATCAAGAAAATTTGACTTATGCTTTTTGCAAGAAAATAGTGCCCAAATGTTCATGTAACAAAATAACAAACAAAAAAAGGAATATGAAAAAATTCTTCAAAAAACTTTTTTGTATGTTCGAATACTTCACAAATACTTCATTTATTTCATAATTTAGGTTTTCATGGAAAATTTTGTGATACGGTTGACCTGGTTTGACTCTATAATAGAAAGCGCTAATATATGAGCAATCTGAAAGTAAGCATGTTCCAAATTAAATAGTTTTTTATTATCTTCAAATAGAAAAATAAAAATTTTTATTGGATGCCTTAGAATTTGATATTTTATGATTGTAAGTGTAAAAAATTCAAAATAAATAATCTTCATTCGTTCGCAACATTCCATTCGCAGTAAAAGGAAATAAACTCCAGGTCCCATAGAAGCCAGTCTGGTTTTGTAATTCCTAAAACCGCTAGCCCATGCAGTTTCTCATCGGACAGGACGAGAGGCGGTTGCGACTCTCGCCTCGGAAGGGCCGCAGCCCGCAAGTACTCAGTCGAGTATATTGCGCAATATTATGCATTCCAATTGGAAACAGATCAGGTGGCCCTGCCTTTTTACGTTTCGAGGGTATCAATTTAGTAACAAGGTGAGTGCATCAGAAATAAATAATAGATAACTAATAGTTTTTAAATGAATATGTTAGATGTTTTACTTAATATTTTTCTTCAGTTTTCTTTTTCAGCCAATAAGTTTTTCATTTTTTTATTATTCCAAATACTTCTCATAAAGAAAAAGCCTTTAATATTTTTGACTTCTAATATTAGTTTCAGTAAAAATAATTAAATGCCTAAAATCTATTACAATCACAATTTTTTAATTTCAAGGAGTGGAGTGCTTAACCTTCTTAGTTTATTATATAAAAAAACTAAAATGATTTCAAGTGTTATAAAAGTTTAATTAACTTCTCCTTTCTAAATCTTTTAAAACTAATGATTTAAAAATCTTAAATCTTACTTTTTTGTCAGCTTTCTGCTTGAAACTTTCAAGATTTAGTGATTTCAAACTGGAATCGTTTAATACTAAACAAATTTTAATTGAAAGCATATATCGAAGCATTAAAAACGGTTTAAATTAATTTTCAGATCTTTCATAATTATAACGTTTGAAAATAATTACATCTTATAATTTAATTTAGACTAATTTTCAAATAATAAAATTTATAATCACGCCAGAAAATTTTTTAAACTTTTGAAATTTTTGAAATTTATTCTAAAGATGAAAACATTGTTTACAAATTTTTTTTGGTAGTGTTTTAGGTATCAAGTAAGCATAAAAAATTGAAAATAATGACAAATATTCCTGCTGATCACAGGAATTCTTTTTTTATTGAAGAAAAAATTACTTTTTTGGATTCGGCTAGATTAAAATTGATTTGTATAAAGTTTAAAATTTTGTTCCCTGAACCTTATTTAGTTCAAATTAGAGTAGCCAGCCATAATTGTGTTTTGTTTACCCACAGTATTTGTGTTTGAAATAGCAGTTTGAAAATCACAAAATAGGTAAAATCATTAAAATTATGAGTAAACAAATTCGTTTTGAAAATATAAAATGATCTCGTGTTATTTTAATTTAAACTAAATAACTTTTAGGCAAAATATTTGTTAACTTTTTAAAAATAAATATTAATGTAGCTCAATCCAAAACCGGCATCACTAAAACTTTTTTTTTTAATTTCAAGAAATTCCAGTGAATTTGTTTCACTAAGAGAAAAAAATGGGTAAATTCAACTTTTAATTGTTGAGCGCCGCTAATTTACAAGAGTGAAATTTTGTAGGCTTTCAATATTTTCAACTAAAAGCTTGAATAAATCAATTTTCTGATGCTGATTTTTATCGAATAGAAATATTTGTGCAATTTCCAGTTAATATTCAAACAATTTTAAATTCAAACATCCAAATTATAAACTTTCGAATTTAAATGCATGAAAGCTATATCATAGGCTGAATAGATTCTACAATTTAAAATTCACAGCTTTTGAAAAATAAAAATTGAATTTCTTTTATTAAAAATTAGGAGTTTTGTATTCAGAACACTGAAAATTTGGCATATATAAAATGAAACATTGAAAATTCTTCAAAAAAAAAAAAATAGGAACGTTTGAGGCTACATATTTTTTAATTAGATATCATTAAAATTATAAAGTTTGATTTTAAATCTACAAAATTGAAAAAAACTGTTTAAATTTGTAACACAATATCATATTTGAAAATGTCGAAATGAAACATTCAAAATTAATAATTGAACACTGACTATTGAACTATATAATAGAATCAATTTTAAATCCTGCAAAATTTTAAAATTCTGAAGAAGCATTGACCACTGAATTTTTTTCAAGGAGCTTTCCAATTCTACAAGCCCCTTTCCAAATTAATCTGTGAAAAACTTAAAATAATTTTCCAAAAAAAAAACATGCGAGCACTAGGCAATCAAAATTTAATTATTTAAAATTTCCTATCAGATAATATTTTCAAGTAAATACACTATACAATTAAAATTTAGAATCAGAGTAATCTTGTTTCATATTTTTATATTATTAATTGGCGATACAATGTTTCCCGCGCGCTGTAGCGCGCGTCTTATGTTGCTTATATATTCATAATGTCTAATTAATCATAACATTTATTTAAAAGTATGATGATTACCGAATTTGGATCTAACTAATTCTCAAAATATTTGCTGATATTAGACGTTAAAATTAATAATGCAATAAAATATGTTAAAATGTAAGCAAAAAACTGAAAATAAGTTCAACCACGCAAAAGGGCAATAATTTTAGGAAATTAAAAAGTAAAGTTAATCAGAAAATCCTTCAGTCCCATTGTCAAAAACGGATATAAGTATCATAAGAAACCAAAAACTTCGATAAATGACACAACTGAAAATGATTAAAATAAGGTTAAAACTTTTCTGACATAAAAGCATTCAGGAAAAGTAAAATAATATGCAAAAATAAAGGTAAGTAAAAAATTGTGTTTAATTTTTCGAAAAAGCAAACAGAATATTCATCGTGTAAAAGGGACCTATCAGAAATATTTGTTAGATCATGTTTACCCTGTAAGGAATATTTTGGTCCATTTTTATTGACGATCACATTTAAACTCAGTAAAAACGACATATAAGAATTTATTGTCCTGATTCTGAAGTATCTATAAGATTATTAATTCATATTTATGTTTATTCACTCTTATTTTTCTCGAAATTGATATTTTAATGTAATAAATTGTTACGTCTTGCCTTTACGGTTCTTATCTACTTATTGAGGGATATGGCTGACTAAATCGACGTTTACTCCTTAAAATTTTATAAAGGCCGTAGCTAGACGTCCAGCTTTTAGGACGAATAACAAAAATCTTGAAAACTTGATTGGCGAAGCTGGAAAAGGGATGGGCCCATCTCGCTAGGACTATTTGTCAGAAAAGCTGGATGAATAGACACTGCGTTTTATAAAAGCCGGTATTTTCTTAGGGAGCGTTCAATATTGATCCAAGGGTGATATTTGGAATTTTAGACCCTATTATATTCAACATCAAATAATTCCAACTTTTTCATTCTCACCTATTTATTGGTATGAATATTTTATCTGTTTCCCAGAAGTACGTTTATTAATTAACTTATTCGTTATTCATTAAAATATATTCTAAATAATGTGGTGGAAATTTATTCTCACAACAAAATGAAATAAATTATAATAAAGTACATCAATGTGAAAATTGTACTTTCTAGTCAAATTATTTTAGCAATTTTCCGTTTTTTTTTCAACAATCGTTAAATCTGCTACAAAATTAAAAAAGAGGATTCCACTAGAAATTATTTTTACATTTTCATCCTAATGAGAAGGTATTGGTTTTATGAAAAATTTGACTTAGTCGGTTTTCATCAAATCTCCACATTTTGATACCCCCTGAGTCAGCTCTACAAGATTATCATAAGAACTTTTTTAATTTTTCCAAAAAATCGAAAATTCCATTTTGCGGTCAAACTATGCAAGATACGAAAAAAAGTATACAACAAAAATTATTAACTCAAAAAAGAGCTACAAATTTGTTAATAATAATTTTTTAATAGGATGCGTAGGTTTTGTTTTATTCTTATGAAACAACATTGAAAATAAAAACCTTAACTTTTTGGACAAACGACATAAGCTATGAATAAAATGAACAGCCAAAAGTTACTCTTCCAAAAAAGAGTAAAAGCTAATCTAAATTTGACATAAATAATTTTTTCATAGGACGCGTAGTTTTTGTTTTAATCTACAAATTTTTTATTGATAATTTTCAGATAGGATGAGTAGATTTTCTTTTAATTGTAAAAAATAAGATAAAAAATTAAAAAAATATCTTTTTGGAAAAAGGACACAAGCTAAACTAACATTATATTAAACAAAATTTTTTGCCTACATTATATCTACATATTTGCTCAGAACCACCTTACGCTAGTAAGTTTCAATACCAATTCATATTATGAATAGTAATAATGAAAGTTATCGAAATGATACATTTTTCAGGGTATCTGGGAATTAAAATTAGTGCAAAATAAGGAGCAAATACTGAAGTGATCATGAAAAATGAAATTTGTACTTTATTTTGTAATGTCAGAATAAACAGCCGCATACCGAGGTACAAAAATAAATACAATATACATTTGGTATAATAGAGTTGAACATAATGTAGAAAAGTTCGCATTTTCGACAAACTCGAGTGCGAAGCACGAGATAAGTGATGAGAATGTGTTCGTTGAAGCCGAACGAGCTTTAGCAAAAGACAATTCACAATCACCAAATTACAGTTGTCGATGCTTTGACCTTTAATTTGAAAAGGCCTGCGCAAAAATGTGGGGGAGTCACAAAGTACCAAGCGCCTAGAGCAAGGAAAATAAATTATCGAGCGCGAAGCACGAGACAAGTGCATCACAAGCGCGAAGCACGAGATAAATATATTATCGAGGTTTAACCACTCAAGTTGAAATAATTATAAATTTAAACGTTCAAAAGTGTCTCATAGGCTATATAATAAACACAGTCGTTTTTAAAATTAATAAATGTCTTATGGGTGGCAGTACGAAGCCCTAGAAAATACTTGATGAGGTAAAAAATTAAATAAAAATATCTGGCAGATAGTTGAAAACTGAAAATTGAAATGCAGTGAAGACTTAGACAAAATGATGCGAATTCATATTCGATCCTCTGTACTTCGCCCATGGGAAGGAATATGCGAATGTACACATCCCTACATGCAATTCGGCTTAGCTAGGACCCCAAGCAGCGTCTGACGCAGGATAAGTCGTGTTTTCAATTACGTTAAAGCTCGGCGACACACGAGGCTATGTACACAGGCGAAAGTGGAAAGTGGGAAAGTTTACGCCTGATTTCCTGCCAGACTTGCCATTTCCCTCAGAGTATTCGTAAAGAGCGTATGCCCGTGTAAACTCTACAGTACTGCATCCTTGGGGCACTCCTTCTAGTATTCTGAACATTTTCTCTTGTTTTCATGAGAAGCGTTGAAGATAATATACGGGTGAAAAAAATCAATCTTGGCCATTAAGTTGATTAAATGTTATATTTTTCAGAGTATGCAAAAACACAATTAAAACAGAACAGCTAAACGATGCTAAGTCCATTTTTGACGAAACTGAGTTTTCTTAAAAAATCTAACTTTCTTGACTTTTCACACATATTTCAGTGAAAAGTTAAACTTTTGCAATTTTTGCCCCTTAAATTTGGTATTTAAATGTATTGAAATATTTAAAATTTTAAAGATTTCACACTAAATGAATTAAGTGTATTAAAATATTCAACTTTTTTTACCAATTCTATGGTTATTATAGAATTTTAACAAGTATTTAACTCTTAAGGAAGCTAGATATTTTATCTGTACCTGAGACAAAGAAAAAGGGATACGAAAGTAGAAACATAGAAAATAGGATGTTGAAAGGTGGTTTTGAAATATCGTCAGGAGTATGTAGTAAATCGCATGGTAGTCAAGGGGTTGGTTTGATTATGAATAAAAAATCAAGACAGCATCTCAAAGATCATGATTTTGTATCTCCCAGATTGTTGTGGGCTAGAATGAAGGTAGGAATCAGAAGATTATTTATCATAGCCTTCCACACACCAGTTAATAGTGATCCGAAAGATGTCAAAGACGCATTCTGGGACACTATAAATTATACAATAAGTACTTGCGATCATGGTGAAAGAATCATTCTGCTAGGAGATTAGTTAGCTTATGCTTAGAAAAGGGCCTATTTCTTACAAATACTTAGTTTAGACATAAAATGATCCACATGTACACCTGGTATGAAGGAAATAGTCACAGTATAATTCACCGCGTTATTGCGGATGAAAGATAAAGAGAACTAGTACAAGATACAAGAGCCATGAAGGGTTCCTAATGCAATACTGATCATTACCTTCTAGTCTCCAAAATAAATTCAGGTCTGGGATGGAGAAGAAAGAGAACCAAAAAAATGAAACAAACGCGAATCAAGATTGAGTAGAGATTGATACGGCAACTTGGGAGGCGCTCATAAACAATAAAGATATAGAGGGCGCATGGACTATGTTACGAGATATCATTGTTAAAACTGCGACTGAAGTATGTGGTACGGCGGTTATAAAAAGAAAGTCTGGTGGTGCTTGGTGAAATGATGACATTCAGGCAGCCTGACAAGAAAGCGTATCTAAGAAAGTTGCACATCACAAGCCTTAGCGATGAGGAGAGAAATAGACTTAAAAATGATTAGAGAGACACAAAGAGGAAAGTTAAACGACTAGTCAAGGAAAGTCAAGATAAAATCAGAACAGAAGAAGAGAAGAAATGAGAAAACGACTTTCAAGGAACCATGAAACTATAGTATTTGAAGAGATGAAGGGAAGTAAAAGTACAGAGTTTGTCAGCATGAGTAACAGCAAAGGTGAATTTCTATATGATACAGACGGGATAATAGACGCTTTGAAAGAGTCTTTTGAAGAATTATGAGGAGATGAAGCTATATAGCACCAGAACTGCGATATAGAACATAATGCATTAGAAAACTCAATTGAGAAAGTCTGTATCATTGAGGTTAAGGATATAATTATTAATCACGGTTGTGCGAATTGATAAATTTATGTATCGAGGTAGGAAAAGTTCCGGATGACTGGAAGAACGCGATTATCGTTCCAATATACAAAAGAAAGCGAGATAAAAGCTACTGCAATAATAACAGAGGTATCAGCCTATTGAGCACCGTAAGTAAAATATACTCAAAAATACTTATTCGTAGGGTAATGAAAATAACAGAAGAAAACATGTGAGAAGTCCAAAGTGGATTTATGCCAGGAAGATCATGTACTGATCAAATATTTAGCTTATGACAGTTCACAGAAAAAAGTTTATGAGTAGGAAAGAAAGTTTACATTTTTTAACCGAGAAAAATCATTTGACAAGGCCAATAGAAGTAAACTTTGAGAATTCCTCAAAGATTACGGAGTCAATGGATTCCTTCCTTACCGAGTGAGTCACGCCTACCCCGAAATATAAATTACTTAATGGTATAATATTAATTTAATTATTAGAAATATTATTATAAAATTTTGTTTAAATGTAGTAGGGACCGTTCAAAAACTACGTCACGCTATTTTGAAAACTGTTTCCATCCCTCCCTTTCTTCGCCACAAGTCATCGCACAAAGCGACACATATATACGAAGGTGTATATGTATTACGATCCGAGGGGGAAATGGACATGTAACTAATCTAACAGGTGGCGCCCCGATCAGGTAGTCTGGCTTTTGCATTAAACTGCATAAGGAAAAGCAAAAATAATTAAAAACTTAATGCTGTTTACAAATAGAGAGAAAAAAATTATGAAAAAATAAGAGCGTAGAAAATTATAAAGAATCGAAATATCACTATTAAATTGAAATCATGGGGTTGGAACTGAACGAAAAATCGAAATAAAAACTATCTTGACCTTTTTTTTTTGGTCAACATTTTGAAAAAAGTCGAGCCTCAAAATTTAAAGTCTCGTAAGTCCAGAAATTTTAGAAATTTTTGACAACCATTTAGCCCAGAAATTTCCCTCACCTAACACTAATGTTTGGCCAATTTGCATACAAATTCCAAAAACCTTCTTTTGAAATATTTTGAAATATTTAAAAATCTCTTCAAATCCCTTGAAATCCGTTAAAATATTTTTTGTAATCTGCGATAATCGTTCTCAATTCTTTAAAATCCTTCAAAATTGCTAAAGTTCTGCCGAAATTCTTCGGTATTTCTTGAAATCCCATAAAATATCATTAAACTCCTTGAAGTTCCTCAAAAACCTGTGAACTCCCTTGAAAAATAAGGATTTTCTCTGAAATTGTACTGTGATTGTAATGTGAAAACTCTCATAATACCTTTGAATCGTTTGAAATACCCTAAAATTTTTGTACTCCTTTAAAATCTTCTGAAATCACTTAAAATCTTATGAAATCCCTAAAAAGCTTCAGAAATCTCGTTGAATTCCGTAAAATGTTGTAATTCTTTGAAATATTTTCCAATCCTTTGCAATGCCTTAAAACCCCTTGAAATCCGTGAAAATCCTTTTGAATCACTGAAAATCTTTCAAATCTTTTTAAATCCCTTGAAATTTGTTGAAATCTGATTGACAGTGAAAATAATTGATATATTGAGTGAAAAATATAAAATCTTACGTAAGAAGAAGGAGGTCGTCACAAAACTCTTACGGATCCTTGCAATATGGTGTATAAAATTTTAAAAATCGTCCCCACGTAATTAATGGACGTTCCCTAAATATATACCAAAATTGAATAAGAATTCCACATTTTCTATGCATTTTCTCTCTCTCAAATACAACAGCTTCTTGACATTTGCAATGAGAGATGTGCATTTTTATTAATTTTGTGAGAATCATACAGTTGTAAAAAAATAATAAAAACTAATCGCTTTTTCGTCCACGATGAAGTGATCCAAAGAAAACAAAGGCGATGCAGATTTAAATTTTATGAGGATAAGGGTAAAGAAAAATAGAGAAAAATAAGGCAAAGGATTTGTAGCTGTGACACAATAGATTAACGTGGGGCGAGTCGGGGAGGTGGTGGGTCGCTACGGCGGCGTTTGCGGATGGGAAGAAATGAATATTAATATCGAGCCACGTGTATTACGGAAGTAAATTCGCCGTGAAATATAAGAGCGGAAACGACGTGTCCTCTTTCACAATTACAGCGAGTAAAGACGCCTTTGCTGTTCGTGGAACCAGGGTTCTTTGTTGTTCCTACCTTCTGATTAACATCCCATAAATATTTTCCAAATTTGTCCCTTTATACCTAATTTACATAAATTTTCGCATATATTTTTTGCTTCAAAATGTATTTTTATATTCGCATTCATTCTACGATTTACCTTATATTTTTTAGAGTAAAAAATCTGCCCGTCGCGCGGGCACATTCTCATCGCGCGCTACACGCGCGGTTCGCTTTGCTCACGAATTTGACCGCGCCTAGGGCGCGCGAATGTTGGTTCTCGCGCTTCGCGCTCGATAATATATTTATCTCGCGCATCGCGGTAGATAATGTATTTGCCTTGCGCTGCATCTCGGTCTCTGTACTTTCCCTATATTTGTGGACAGACCTTTCAAAGTTAAAGGACAAAGCATCGATAACTGTAATTTAGAGATTGTGAATTCTCTTTTGCTAAAGCTCCTTCGGCTTTAACGAACACATTCTCATAACGTGGCTCGTGCTTCGCACTCGATTTTATCCAGAATGCAAACTTTTCTACATTAGGTTCAACACTATTATATCAAATGGATATTATATTTATTTCTGTACATCAGCCTGAGATTGCTAATTCAGATCATGCAAAATAAAGTACAAATTTTATTTATCATGACAGCTTTAATGTTTGTTTCTTATTTTACGTTACATTTTATTCCCAACTACTCTAAAAAGCGTATCATTTCAATAAATTTATATTATTAAAATTCATAATATGCATTGGTATTAAAACAAACGTATTCGCATTGTCTTGTTTTTATAATTAAAAAAAGTACGCATCCTATAAAAAAAATTTTGTTAATTAACATTTTATTGCAACTCGCGTGGTTTTTCCATATATTTAATTTGTTTATTTTCAATGTTATTTCTTACGATTTGAACGAAAAATACGCATCCTAGCGTAAAAAGGTTCTAAGAAAATTTTTATAACAAAAGTTTATAACAAATTTGCAGACCATTTTTGGCAGAACAACTTCTGTCTATTAATTTTGTTCGTCTCTTGTGTGGTTTTTCCAAAACTTTACTTTTTTTATTTTTAATGCGATTTTTCATGATTAAAACAAAAACTACGCATTTCAGCAAAAAAGTGATGAGTAATAAATTTGTACATCTTTTTTGAATACACAATTTTTCTGTCTTCATTTTTTTACGTACCTTGCGCTGTTTTGCTAAAGATTTAATTTTTATATTTTTGATGCTATTTTTTACGAATCAAACAAAAACTACGCATCATATCAAAAAGTAATCAATAACGAATTTGTAAATCTTTTTTATATGCATAATTTTTGTTTTATCATCTTTTTTTTATAGCTCGCACTGTTTGACCGCAAAATTGAATTTTTGATTTCTTATTATTTTTGGTGTGATCAAAATTTGAATTTTTGATTTTTCAAAAAATTCCAGAAGTTGTTATGACAGTTTTTTGGCTTAAAATGTTCATTTTCGTTTATTTTTTTGCAATTTTGTAAATGCTATAACTTCAGTAGCTTTAATTTTATCAAAAAAAGTTATTGAGATAAATTGTTTGACTTTTTTAGTACTACAAATACCGCTGTATAGAATTTTTGAATTTGAAAAAAAGTGGTCTCAAAAATGTTGAAAACGCGCTCACTTTTTGAATTTTAATGCAAAATGGCTGGCTAACGAACTTGACCATACTAATATATGTCATTATGGAAATTAAATTAAATTGATTTGTGAAATTAAATGAATATTAATTTTGTGCTAAAAGAAAATAAGTTTCATAAACAATTCTCCACGCAGGACATGAGAAATGAGACTTAAAAAATCTGACTTTCACTATAAAATTTTTAAAATTTTGTAATGAACACTGATTTCAATTACCTCCACAATTTCCGATTTTGATATACACGATAAAGTTTAAAATTAAACATTAAATACATTGTTCCAATAAATAAGTCACATAGAATAAGTCTTTACATTCAGTTGTTTTAAAAAATGTTTCAAATATTTTTCGGAGAACGTTCCAATTTTTTGACAAATCTCTGATGCTAGAATACTTTTAAAAAGTTTACTCTTCGTAATGGTATTTATGTAGGAAAGGAAATTGATCAATGATTTCCAAATTTAGGTTTAAAACCATAAATTTGAAAAATTTATATCTAATATTTTATTCACTATTGAATATTTTCAATGATACATTTTTCTAAATATTTTAAGGCTTCTATTTTGAACTTCTACAATATTGCGAAAGTTACAATTTTCAAGTTATTCAACTTCGAAAGATTTGAATTCAAATCCTTTTAATATTAAGGCTATCATATGAAATCATTCAATTTTGAACTTTTTCAGTTTTAAAGCCTCCAACTTTAAGACGTTTATTTGGAATTTTCAATAATGAAAATAGTTGAACCAACATGTCTCGAGGCCAATTTAGAACTCGTCATCAGTGTAATTCTGATAGGAAACTATGGGTAAACATTTTGGTTTTCAAAACAAATAAATTAATAAATAAAAAATTATATATGAAATTTAGATTAATTATTAAGATACTATTTATATTATTTTGTATATTATGTGCTGGTATTCAATACTTTTTTGAAAACCTTTGTAAATCCTTTTTGTATTGTTTAATGAATAAAACCCAGAAATTCCGAAATATTACTTTTACACGTAAAAAATTTATAAAACAGGTAAAAGCTTTATAATGAAGACTTAGCTAATGAGTCCATTGAAGTGATTTTTGGATACATACTTTTCTCGTTTCGATGTTTCTTGTCTATTACACAACATGATTTTGTTAGAGACCACGTGTTTAAAGATTTTTTCAAAATATTCCGAACATAGCCATAGAATTTGC
Source organism: Andricus grossulariae (assembly GCA_011634705.1). NCBI lineage: Eukaryota > Metazoa > Arthropoda > Insecta > Hymenoptera > Cynipidae > Andricus > Andricus grossulariae. The sequence goes on from JAABKJ010000046.1 coordinate 84,853, forward strand.
TTTCGTTCGTTGAAGTTTGGTTCTTGATCAACTCTATAACTACTTTTAATTTTGATAATAATTGTAGTAAAAATTTCTGGCGTGGAACTTATTTTTACATTCTCATCTCAATGAGAAGGTATTGGTTTTATGTGAAAAATGACTTTCGCGGATTCAATCAAATGT
>JAABKJ010000047.1:0-84598 GCA_011634705.1 Andricus grossulariae
CCAAAAGTTGTTGATTTTATCTGGCCCTGGCGCTAAAAAGTTCTTAGTTCTAGCGATAACTTTCTTCACTTCTTCAGTAGTAATTAGTGGACACTCTTCCTCTGGACCTTGTACCCGTCGCTTTTGGCAAAATTTACGAAAGAGTGATATATCTGAAGCCTCTTCATTTAGCTGACAAGTATCTATGTACATGCACCCAGAAGAGTAAATCTCTTCTCGACTAGGCGGATTTTTAACGGCACGTGACTTTTTATTGAACAGACGGGAAGGATGAGTAGATAAAGTGGAATTTTCCTGAATCCACTTTACTCGACGTTTACACTTGTTCAGCATGTGATTTGTTTTCCTTAAGTTTCGAGCAAGTGACCTAATTTTTGGAGTGAATTTTTCATTTGATGTTATGTAGCCAATCACGCACTGAATATTTGATGCATGCCGTCTCGTCGTTTCAATTTTAAACTAAAGCTGTGCAATACGCTCGCGAGACTTACTGATGCGTACTGAAGTCTCGTTACTTCTATCGTCGCTAAGTAGGGACACCGCCTTCTCGTAAACTACACAGTTCAGATTCCAGAGATTAAAATCTTCGGGGAGCAAATCGGGGAGAGCAGTATTAGCAGTATTATTAATATTCAGTTCACATGCAAGCGAAAAACAAGAAAAAGGGCAAGTTTATTTAAAACGGGGGGGGGGGGGGGGTTAAAAAGGGAGAAAGAGGAAAATAAGGGAAAGATTGTGAAGTCTGTTAATAGTTTCAATCATTTGGAGGCTTATTAAGGCCCCAGGACCGCAGTCTAAATTGTTTTGAAAATAAAACAAGAATACTCATTTATTTTTTCACCAAATGGAACAAACTTAGGGGGTGGGATATAAAAAAAATGTTATTTTTTGACACCCTTCTCAGTAGTTATACCATGGAGTTTGGCAGTTTTAAACTTTTACTTTTTCTTGAGAATTCATCAATTAAATAAAAAAGATTCTCAACTTTTTGGCAATGACCTTTATGATTTTATACAAGCTACGCAAGGAGCCATCGTTCTTCGCTTTTGGATCAAGCTATATTTAAAAAGTCTTCATAAAACCTTCACTCTCTCGGTTCACTTATATTTTTATTATTAGATCTCCGATCTTCTTAAATCAGTAAAAAACGGGATAAAAATAGAGCCGTAGGAGCTCGGCCTCATCATTACAAGTCCTGACTTACAATAATAATTCGTTTAAATATTCAAAGCATACAATGCTCTTTTATTTATCGCTTTACTCCCTCACCCACTTTAAAGTAACATGGTCCTCCATATCACGATAGAGCCACCTGGGACCAATTTCATTAAAACTTATAAGTCAGGAGAGATGGGCACGTATTTAAAATACATTTTCAGGCAAACTGCATTATAGGGGATCTTTTTCCAATAGGGGAAGCCTCTCTACAGTGGATAATCATTACTTCACAGCGCAAATATACGGTAAATAATTTATTTTAAATTTAATTCATTGGCACGTAAAATGTGTCTTAAATAATGATTAAATTAACATAATTTTTCACATACATTAGTATTTTAAATTAATTAATATCCACTGCAGGGAGGTTTCCCCTACTTTATGAATTAGGGTGGTCCAAATTTTTTTTCTGAATTTTAATGCATATCGACCCCAAATTTGTACGAATACACAAAAAGAAATTTCCAAAAAATTATATTTAGTGTCAATATTAAGTGAATTGAGTTGGAACTTAAAATTTTTCTTGAAAATTAGCCATAAAAAGGAATCAGAAATTATTTTTATCATAGCAGCCCCATAAGTCTGTTTTATAGGGTCTTAAAAACCCCCATAAGTGAAAAATGAGGTTTTCCGAGTTTTTGGCTCTAAGCGTGATTTTTTGCGTTTTTTTCAATTACAAATTGTTTCTTATATGTGCAAACTACTTTCTACTGTTAATTTAATGTTTAAATAAATTGCTTAAATAATTTATTATTTTTTTTTAGCAATTTTCTCTTAGAATAGAGTTAGAAAGTCACGTTTTTTCCCCGATTTTTCAACTTTTCAGTCAGAGCGAGGCAACAGTCAATTAAATTCAATATAAATAATTTTTTAAATTAGTTATTATTATTTATAACCATATTCTCTTAGATTAATGCTAAAAGTTTGCAGTTTTTATAGAATTTTCCACTTTTTGCCTACTTTTCAATTAGAGTGTGGTGATAATCAAGTCAAGGTAATAAACATAATTATTTAAATAATTTATTATTATTCACAATAATATTCGCTTTGAATAATGGTAGAAAGTTGCAGTTTTTTTTCTAAAAATTTTCCCTTTTTGTCCACTTTTCAAGTACAGTGAGATCACAATTAATTAATGTTAACAAATATAATTGATTAAATAATTGATTATTTATTATCACTGTCGTCTCTTAGAGTAATCCTAGAAAGTTGCATATTATTCTAAATTTGTTCACTTTCTGTCCACTCTACAATAACAGTGAAGTTACAATTAATTCAATTTAATAAACATGATTGTTTGAAGAATTTATTATTATTTTTAATAATATTCTCTTTAAATAATGTTAGAAAGCTTCAATTTTTTCTAATAAATTATTATTATAATTAATCATAACTATCTTATCCTAGAGTGATGGCCGTAATGAATTAAATTTCAAGAAATGGTAATTGTTTAAATCATTAAATATTACTTATAATAATATTCTCTTAGAATGATGCTAGAGACTTGCAGTTTTTTCTCCAATTTTCCACTCCTAGTCCACTTTTCCATTACAGTCAAGTAACAATTAATTCACGTTAAAAACTATAATTGTTGAAAAAATTTATTATTATTTGTAATAATTTTTATTTTTAATAATGCTAGAATGTTGCGTTTTTTTTTTGCAATATTCAACTTTTTATCCACTTGTCATTTAGAATGAGGTAATAATGAATGCGACTTATTAAAAATTATTATTCCAACAAATTATTATTATTTATAACTATCTTCTCTCAGAGCAATGCTAGAAAGTTACGGTTTCTTCTGCAATTTTCAGCTTTTCCTTGACTTTTTAATTAGGAACAAATCATAAATATTAATACTTTATATTATAAGGCTCTCAGTAACTACTTCAATGAAAATTCACATTTAATATGATCCTTATCGAAAATTTGAAGAATATTTCAAATATCTCTTTTATTTCAGATATATATATATATTCACAAAAAAGAAAGAGATTGTTTAAAAATGGTTCTCTCTAATGTTTATTTATTATTTTTCCATAACTAAAAAGCCAAAACAAAGTTTATTAGCTTGCATTCATTATCATCTCACTAAGTGAAAAGTCAGTAGAAAGTAGTATTTTATCTATTAGAAACAATTTGTATTTAAAGAAGCGCAAAAAGATCATAACTAGCGCCAAAAACTCTCAAAACACAATTTTTTACTTATAGGGTTGTTTTGGGATCCTATAAAACAGAGTTATAGTAATGATATTTAAAAAGTAATTATTCATTTGTATTCTATTGTTGATTGTGAAGAGAAATGTTGAGATTCGACTCGTTTCACCTAATATTGACGATTCTGAATAAAATTTACAAAAACGTCTGTTTTATGGAAAATACGAGTTAAACATTATTGAACTTGTGGAACGTCTAAGTATTATTTTTGTATTTTTCTTGTAGATTAGAACAAATTTCAGAGCGATATCAATTAAAATTCGAAATAAGAATATTCTAATGTATTTCTGAACCACCCTACTATGCATTCATGACAAATTTACGTGCAAATGAGAAGCGCAAATGTATTTTTGAAATCCTCAAAAGAGAGATTGCAGAATACAGATTCATTCGGGTTCATAAAAGATTTAATTGAAATAATAATATTATAGGTCTCAAGCAAATAAAAAACACTTGAATGTCATCGACGGTAGTAAACCCGCGGTAGAAGACGCGAGTTTTATTACGTACGAGACCTGAATTAAATAAATGCTTTGATTTTTTTATCATTTTAAAATCTGTTTGAGAAGATGCTGAAGAATGGTATAAGTTTAATTTTAAAAAAATTACACGTGTCTAGATGACAAGGTTCTATTTTGGAGAGGGCGCACAGTGGGGTAGAAAAATTTTCCGTGGACAAATCCATTTTTAGCCTACATTATGCATTCGATTTGGACGGTTCTTTCTTAGAAAAGGAGTTTAAATTTAGAAAAGATTTGTGTGCTAGGATTTTTGATAACAAAATTGGTTATTTTTGTATTTAGCAACAAAATAAATTTTTTTTCTAAATTCTTATAAGTACTAATTTTTTAAAAAGATTTTTAGATTTATCTTATAGCGATATTAAAACTATCTAGAAATAATATTCAATGAGTGAGAATAATTTTAGAAAATGATTTATTACGTTACAAACAAATTAATGAACAAAATTTTTTTTCGGGATTGGCAATATTCAGCTCATTCAAATTCAAAGTTTTGGTATAAAATTTTCGAGGAAACAAATGTTATAAACAAATTTTTAGTTTGCATGTTTCGCAATGAATAGGGTTAGTTTTTTCAAGGGATCAACTCAGAGTTTCTATGGATCAACATAAGAATGATACCTTATAGATTTACAAAAGTTATTAAATATTTTAAAAATTTATAAAATGAACAAAAGTATAATAGTAAAGATTCATCGGAAACACATTATTATTCGATTAGATAAATAAACATTGAGTGTAATCGTTGTAAAAAACCCAAACTCCGAATTCGTTTACGAATATTGTTTGAGTAATCAACAAATGTTATCAATTCAAAAATTATCGTAGCAAAAAGTTATCGAAAAAATATTCTTATTTGATTACTAACAAAAAATTAGGACTAATTATTGAGAAGTAGCCCAACTCTGAATTCGCTTCTGTAAATTATTTAAATAATTGATAGTTTTTACAAACTTCGTTGAAAAATAGCCAAACTCTGAATTTGGTTATGAAACTTGTTTAAGTTATTAATAATTCTTGTAAATTTGCAAATTATCATCACAAAAAGTCTTTAGAAAGACATTTTTAGTTGATTCTGTACAAAAATATAGCCTATTCGTTATAATATCCTATCTGTGAATTGTGAATTCAAATAAAAAATTATCAAATTTTTATCAAAAAATCTTTGCCCATTAAAACAATCTTTTATTTAAAAAAAAGTCCAACTCGAATGAATAGTGGACGTGTAAATTTTTAAAATCAGAATACAAAACTACGAATGTGCATTAAAATGTAAGATTTTTTATTAATAATTATGACATTTTATGATTTTGTTAGCAGAAAAAGAATTTTGTAAGAAAAATTAGAAAAATATATAACCGCAAAATGCAATCTTAATTTGTACCAAAAGTACAAATTTCCATATAAAATTATGAATAAATACAATTTTCTAAAAAAATATGAAAAACAATAATCCAAAAATAAATATTTAGTTTAAAAAAATTTTTTAATCGGTTTTTGTAGAAAATTACGCATTTCGACAAGAAGTAACTACAATTTATAATTTGTAACTTTTTCCATACTTTTTTTTCAATGCAAATTTATATAAATAATTATAAATAAATTTAATTTTCTATACCAAAAACTAGGAGCAAAATACTATAAGTGTTCATAAATTACGATCAAAATTAATTTTTTTTCTATTTGTGCTCTCAATTAATGATTATCCATTGTAGGTTGCATTATACACTGTACGAAAGGTTCCCCTAATACTACAAAAAATAACGAAAATTTACGATTTACAAAACAGAGTTTTAGTTTTTCATAATTTTTTTTTCTCAATTAAAAACTTGTACACGCAATTATGAATAACTATAATTTTATACGTGAAAAAGAGCAAAATGATGTTTCAGTTTTTCAGAATTTTGAATAAATTTTCATAGAAAATTGAGAATTTCTACTAAAAATAAGAAAAATTTACGATTTGAAAAGTTTTTCATTTGTTTTCTGCTAAATTACAAATTTCTACACACAATACTATTTTCTTGGAAAAATCAGGAAAATCGTCTACCCCAAAATTATGATTTAGTTTTTTTTTTAAATTTTTAATAGGTTTTTATAGAAAATTATATTATTACAAAATTACAATGATTACGTTATTGTACTTCATTGTAATTGACATAGAGAACATTTGTTTAAACCATTAAAAATTGTAAAACAATTACATAATTGATTATAGTTGCGACTACAATTTTATTTCTAGAATTCCGAATTTTTAAAAGTAATTACAAATTTTTACAAAAAATTGCAACTTTCAGATTGTTGTACTGTTTCTAATAATTTATCGTATTTTATTGTAGAAATATATTTCAAGGGAGGTTCAATTGATAGTTGTAGTTTTCAATAGTTTTTTTGTTGTGAAAATTACTAATTTCTGCAAAAAATAATGATAAAGAAAGTATCTCACGGGATTCGGTATTTTATAGGATCTCTAAGAACTTTCAAGGGTTTACAACATTTAAAAATATTTCAAGAGATTTTACAAATTTTAGACTAATTTACGAGATTCCAATTAAGTTCAAGATTTCAAACATTTCAAGCGGTTTTAAAAGGGTATCAAATTTATCAAAGGATTTCAAAGACTTCAAGGGATTTTAGGGAATTTCAAAGAATGTACAGAGAACTTTAGGGAGTAAAGGAAATAGAATGAAAATTTAAGGGAATTTTGTGGATTTCGACGGACTGTATGGGATTTTATGGGGCCTCAGAAGATTTTAAAGATTTTAACATTTTTAAAGGAATTTTAAAGGAAATTCAACAATTCAAGATGTTGTACATGATTTTACCAGATTTAAGAGATTTTTGACAATTTGTAAGGAGTTCAAAGAATATAGTGTATTTTATAAAGTACCTAGGAATTTATTGAGATCTTAAAGCATTTTGTAGCATTATGAAGGTGGCTGCTATACCGGGGAATGAAAGTGAATTTATTTGTTGACCAGAAGTTTTTGCAAATTTTGAGAAGAAAAATCTATCCAATCACTTAAAAGATCACAAATTTCATATCAAATGATGTAATGTAATTTCAAATACGTTCGGTTTTAACTTTTTGCCAATGTGAAGTTCAATTGTGAACTTTTTTATAATTATGAAATAATATAGTTTACAATGCGTAAATCTAAAATATTTCACATTACAAACTTTCTATTTTAAGTCTTCATTTTATGGGTACATTTTCAATTAAAAAATTTTTTTAATACAGTTTTGACGACTTAAACAATTAAAAATTGATAGCGTTTCAAATTGAAATTTTTTGATAAAAAGAGTTTTGAGTTCATCAACTGTAAATTTAAACTTACTTATGATTTTTAATATTGAATTCTGTTTCGAATACTAAAAATAGAACAATAATGAATTTTACAAGACGATTCTGAAACTATTCAAAATTAGAGAATTTGAAGATTATAGTGTTAAAAATTGAACTATTTCAATTCGAAAGCCTTGGTAGTTAAACAAATGTAAATGTCTGATTAAAATTCTTTGAACTCTTTAAAATATCAAAATAATATGAAATTAACAGATTCATAATTAAACACTTTTATCCAATTTCAAATCGTATTTAAATATTGTTTAAACTGCCTTTTTTAAGACATAACGAAATTAATCGTCTTCTAAAAATTAAATAGGGAAAATAGGAATCAGTCTCAATAACTCTAACTTTTATATTTCCTAATTAATTATTTTAAAATGCTGATCTTTATTCTTAAATTGTTCAAATTCTAGATTGCTAAATTTGAACTTGGAACGTTACAATTTGAATTGCTGCAATTTGAACATTTTTGATTTATCCAATGTACAAATTATTTAGCGTTCAAATAAAAAATTTTGGAATCAAAAATGTTTTGAGATTCAAAGTTAAATGTTTTTTATTATTCAGAAGAACTCAATTTGAGTGCTTTAATTTTCAGTTTAGTTTTGATAACCTTAAAGAAAAACTTTTCCCAAATTGTATATGTATTTCAAAAAAACTTACTTTTCAACAAACTTTCATAAAAGTGGGTATTTTCCAATGCGGTATAACTTCGGGCGTAAGAGAGATATAACACTTTTTTTAGATTTCCTTTTTATTGAGTTTGCCTTAAAAGATTCCAAGAGATTCTAACGGATTTCCAAAGAACTTTATGGAATAAATTAAATTAAATTAAATTTCAAGGGACTTGTAGGGATTTATTCGGATTTCAGGCATTTTAGAGATTTTAAGGGATTTCACGAGATTTAAGGGATTCCAACGGATTTCAAAAGAGATGATGAAATTTTCCAGGAATTTATATGGATTTTATGGAATGTATAAAGATTGGTAAGTTTTTCAAGAATGTTTAGAGAATCTTAACAATAAATTTTAGGCTGTTTTGAAAGGATTTTAACGGATTTCAAAACTTTTAGAATAAATCTGAAAAGATCCGAAAGGATTTCACGAGATTTCATGGAAAATGTAGATTGCATATCGGATAATAAAAATAGTTAATCCCTCGATATAATTTTCAAAAAATTGAATTATACACTAGAATCTACACTATTTTCCTACTATTTTTCAAAATTTATGCTACTGTTGACACTATATTGAATTTTTCAAATGAGTCCAAGGCCTGTCATTTCATCTTTAAAATTTTTCAAACATTTGCAAGAAATCCAAATTTTGTCACCAAGATAGACCGTTTTAATTCGGAATCCCGAGATAGAACTGTTCAATATGTATGCACCGGGATAGAACTTTGTTATTTGGACACGTCGAATTATGCAAGGAGCAGGCCTCACAGTCCCTATGGGATACAATATAGCGGCCAAAGGTTACTTTTTGTCACGCTGATAGGGTACTTTTTTCGCGCTAAAAGGGTAACAAATTCACGATAAATTCATAAGACTTCAAAATGATTCAAGTTAAATTCAAAAGAATTCAAATGAATTGGACAAATTAAAAAAAAATCAAATGAATTGAAAACGATTGAAAAATATGAAAAAAAAATCTCTTGAACTCAGTGAATTTGAAATAAGCTCACAAAAATTTAAGAATGCAAAAAATTTTAATGAAATACCTAAGAATTCAAGGTGAGGTTAAAAGAATTTAGGATCAATTAAATAAAAACTTTTTAAAAAATCAAAAAACTCCATTGAATTAAATAAAATTGAGTGATATTAGAAGAATTCAAGTACATTAAAAAAATTGAAGAGAATTTAAAAGAGTAAATTCTTCAAAATCCACAAAAATATTCTAAAATCCCGTGATAATCTATAAAATCTGATGATATTTTCTCAAATCCTGGAAAATGTATTAAAATACCTTGAGAGCTTTAAAAAACGATTTTCTTCTTCTCTTTTTCTTCTTCTTTATCCTAAAATATTTAAAATCCCTTCAGATTATTGAAATCTATTGAAAAATTCTCGAAATCTTTAAAAATACCCTGACTATAGTGACTTTATCTTCAAAAAGTAACTAAGAAGTGAATTGAGAAAATAGCGACTAATACTACCCTACCTGGAAAACTTGGAATCGCCAGGGAATTTTTATATACCTGAAAAAACATGGAAATGTCATGCAATTTTTTGTAAAGTCAGGGAATTTTTTCGAGAGCGTGCTTATTTTTTTCAAATTCCAATATAAAATTGAATAACAATAATTCTTGATTGGCAGACGTAGCTTTATATTACTGTATTGAACAAATGTTTTGAAAATTCCTTTTTTTTTGTTTGAAATTAATTTTTTCAACTAAAAATGTAACTATTCTATTTTTACTTAAAAATTTATCGTTTTCAGTTGAAAATTCAAATATCTGGTGGAAAATTCATGTATTTTGCTGCAAAATTTGTTCCTTTCGGTAAAAAAATTTTCTTGATTAAACATTATTTAAATTTTAGCTTAAAAATTCAACAGTTTTTTGCCATTTTCTCTCTCTCTTGACTGGAAATTTCTTCTCAGTTGAAAATTCAACTCATGTTGAAAATTCGTATTTTTTGGTAGAATTTAAATGTTTTTGATTGAAAATTAAAATCTTTTTTTGTTGGAATATCAGCTACTGCATTTTCGTTCAGAATTCACCTTTTTTGGAATGAAAATTCAATTACTTGATTGAAAGCTAAACTCTTTTGTTAAAAATTAAATTTTTGGTTGAATATTCATTATTTCAATTGAAAATTCATCTCTTTCATGAAAAATGAGCTATTTTATGGAAAATTCGTTTTTTCTTTGGCTGAGAATTAATTTTTTTACTGCAAATTTAACTATTCCAGTAAAAAATTCAAGTATTTTGTTTAAGATTTCTTTTTTTTCAAATTAATGTTTCTTTCCTCAACTGAAAAAGTTAACTATGTCAGTTGAAACTGAAGAATTATCTTTTTTATTTGAAAATTCGTATTTTTTGGTAAATTTTTTTGTTTTTTTGTTTAAAAGTCAATCATTCCAGGTAAAGATTCATAATTTTAGTTTACTATTTATCTTTTTGGTTTAAAATTCAAATATTTCAGTTGAAGATTTATCATTTTAGTTGAAAATTAATCACTTTCTTTGAAAATGTATATTTTTTTTAATTTGTCTTCTTTAGTAGAAATAATTCTCCTGGGTTGAAAATTGACCTTTTTAGTTGAAAGTTCAACTATTTTAGTTGGAGATTCATAATTTTAGTTGAAAATTCATCTTTTTGGTTTAAAATTCATCTATTCCACTTGAAGATTCATCATTTAAGTTGAAAATTCATCCGTTGTACTGATCTTTTTTAGATCAAGATTAAACTATTTGGTTGTAAATTGATATCTTTTTTTTTGACAACTCAAATATTTGATTGAGAATTCAGATATTTTGTTGAAAAATAGTCTTTTTTGTTATAAAATTAATCTTTTCGGTTAAAATCCAATTATTCTAGTTAAATATTCATAATTTTCGTTGGGAATGTATCCTTTTGGTTGAAAATAAAACTTCTTAGTTGAAAGTTAAACTTTTTTGTTAGAAATTCATCTTTTTGATTTAAAATTAATCAATTCCAGTTGATGATTTATCATTATAGTTGAAAATTCATGACTTTGTTCAAATTTTGTTGTCAACAACGGTCAAATATTTGATTGAAAATGTATGTATTTTGTTGAAAAATAGTATTTTTTGGTAGAAAATTAATCTGGTTGAAAATTTAACTATTTGGTTAAAAATTTATCTATCTTGTTGAAAATGCAATATTTTTACTCTGAAAAGTTAAGAATTTGAAGCGGTTTGAATTGAATTTAATATAGTACCCTTAATATGCACTAAATTTCAAGTATTAGAAGATAAAATAAAAATTTGTTTGAATTATTATCAAATTCATGGGCGTTAGGGACAAATTCAAGAAATTATTAATTATGTTGTAGTATTATTCAATTATTTCAGTAATAATAAATTTCTAAATTAAATATATTAATTGAATCCCTAGAAACTAAGAAAAAAACATTAATATAATAAACTCAGCAAACTGTATGCATGTTCCGAGCCGATTGTTTTAAACAATGCGAAATATTTGAATTGCTCCGTAGTATGAAAAATTATACATGGAAAAAACTTGAGGTACCTAACGAAAACCTGGACTTGTCAGGGAATTTTTTTCCAGCATTTGAGTAGACACCCTGGCTGCAAATCGGGTACCATAGGGAGTAAATCTTGAAAATAAGGTACTTTAGGGACGTTAACTGAATAGAATTTACAATAGGGGATATAGTGTCCGGTCTGTAAGGCCTGAAGAAGTTTTAAATAGAATTTTTTTCTGTACAGAAACACGGACCACGTCTGAAGTGTGCAGCTTGTAGAGTCGTGGCCCACATCCTCTGCGTCGGAAATTTGAATTTTGATTGCAAATCAAGTTTCCGGGACGTTGGTGTTCGACAATATCGAGAGCAGACCCAAACTCACCATCACTGGGTCCACCGAAGATCCCAGAAGGGCAAGTGCTCCAACTGTGTCAAGTCATTCCAATCAAAATTGAGTTTTTCTTCAAAAGAAATCGTAGCAGTCTGCTGCAGTTGGTGCAAAACTGCCTATCACAATAAAGAATCCTGCTTTAATGTGGAGAGGATCGGAGAAAATTGCGAGTTGGGCCCACAATCCTCGATTATTGTCCCCCCATCTTGGATAGTCAAACTCCCAAGAAAGGGGAGCTTCAAGAGCAGTCTTCGAAAATCCCCCAGGAAGAAAAAATCGGGAGGAGGATCTTCTGGCGCCTCCAGTCGGAGAAAAACAAAAGACAAGGAGAAGGAAAAGGACGAAAAGGATGAAGGAAAATTTTGGGTTGTGAAACCAATTCCGACGACCACTGTCAAGCCAGTTATAGTCTTCATCAATCCGAAGTCTGGAGGCAACCAAGGAGCAAAGCTTCTACAAAAATTCCAGTGGCTCCTGAATCCTCGGCAGGTTTTCGATTTGACCCAAGGAGGACCAAAGATGGGGTGAGAATCTAATTTGAATGCTTTGCATCTTTCAAGGGAAGGGAATAGTGAAGTTCTAGTCAAGTTTAATAATAATGAAATTGCCGAGGGGTGAATATTTTTGTTCTCGAAAGAAAAAGGATCTTCTAACTTTAGAATTCTGAGAGTAGATAATAAAAAAACCTGTGACGCAAAAATGTCAAGATATGAAAAATTACATATAAATTTTGTCTTTTTATGAAAAGATACAAATTATTTGCCGGAAATTTTTTATATATTCTTGCATTGAGCATTTTCTGGCGTCATTATTGTCCAAAAGGATGAAATCGAAATAGTTTCTAATTAATATTTATTTTAAAACCTACCTGCTACTGTAGTTTTATTTATTTATGTATCACAGTTTTCATGTGTATTTCGAAGATTCATTAGGAGAGAATTCTCAGCTCCTTGGTATTTTAAAAATTAATTTTTTTTCTCCTTTTCAGTATCATGGTATATTTCCTATTTTAAAATTATTCCAAAAAGAAATTAACAAACCTGGCTATTATCCTGATTGCATTCATATTTTTAGTAACTTTTAAGTTCGCTTAATTCATTTAATTTAATTTAAAATTAATTTTCATGTAAACAAATGACTTGATTTTTAGTTCCGTTCCATTTACTCAAAGTAAAAAATTGTAATCCACTGTAATTCACCGAAGATCACATAATCTGAAATGGCTTCAATTCGATGTAATTGACGTTAATTGATTTTATATTCTCTTGCATTAAAATTTTCTTTCAATTACCCGGAATTGAAACTTACTTGAAATTTACTTAGAATTGTTTTAAATCGAAATTTACTTGAAATTATCTTGAATTAAATTTTATTTCAAATTGACTAGGATTGAGATTTATTTGCATTGCAATTATCAAGAAAATTACTTAAAATTTACTGGAAATTCACTTGAATTGAAATTTACTTAGAATTCACTTGAAATTGTTTTAAATTAACCTTTACTTGAAATTTACTTAAAATTCAGTAGAATTAAGATTCGCTTGAAATTCACAGGAACTAAATTTTACTTGAACTGAGATGTTCTTGAAATTCGCATAAATGTTTAAACTGCAGTTTTCTCTAAAAATTCACTAAAAAATTATTTTAATTGATATTCCTTTGAATTTCAATATTCTTTATATTCATCCAAATTGCCGATTTCTCGAAATTCACTTGAAATGTATTTTTCTTCAAATTCACTCGAATTGAAATTTACTTAAAATAAACTTAATATTGTTTGAGATTGTTTACTTGAAATTCTCTTAAATTGGAATTTTCTTGAAAATTACCTGAAATCTTCTTGAAATTGTTTTAAATTGAAATTCTTTTGAATTCAAATTTACTTGAAATTCACTTGAATTTAAATTGTCTTGAAAATTACTTGAAATTAAATTGAAAATTACTTGAAATTCACTTGAATGGAACATAATTAAAAATTTACTTGCAATTTTCTTGAAATTTACCTGAAATTGATTTGATTTGAAATTTAATACTTTAAATTAACTTTAATGACGTTTTACCTCAAATTCACTTGGATTTCAAATTTTCTTGAAATTCAATTAAATTGAAACTCACTTAAATTTCACTTGAATTGAAATTTACTTGAAATTGTTTTAAATTGAAATTGACTTAAAATTTTCTTGAATCCAAATTGACTTAAAATTCGCTTGAGAATTTCTTGAAATATACTTAAAAATTGATTTGAGTTGAAAGTAATACTTGTAATTAATTTTAATTGTATGTTTCTTCAAATTCACTTGAATATCAAATTTTTCGAACTTCAATCAAATCAAAATTTTCTAGAAAATCACTTGAATTTAAATTCACATGCTTGAAATGAAATTTAGTTAAAATTTACTTGAAATTAACTTGACTTAAAATTCTCTTTCGATTGTTTTAAACTGAAATTTACTTTAAATTCGCTTGAATTGAAATTTACTTGAAATGGATTTGATTTGAAACTTAATACTTTGAATCCACTTGAATTAAATTTTTGCTTAAAATTTACTTGTATTGCAATTTTCTTGAAATTCACTAGAATTTAAATTTTCTTTAAATTTACTTGAAATTAATTTGATTTGAAACTTAGTACTTTAAGTTCACTTTTATTGCTATTTTATTGAAATTGACTTCAATTTAAGGTAATTTGCATTCAATTATATGCAGCAGAATTCAGTGAAATTGAGTTAAATTCATTTTGAAGTCATAAGATCAATTCGTCAGGAATTTAACTAAATTCACTCTAATATCAACTTAAAGTCACTTAAATTAATTTGAAATCACCTTAAATTTAATTGAATCCAAATTCAACAATTATTATTTTGATTAATTAGAATCAAATTGAAATAAATTGATATCCCTTCTAACTTTATTAAACTAATTATCTATCAGTTTGGTTGTTACATTAAATTCTTATAACCTCGAGTCAATTTTTCATGAATTCAAGTCAATTTACCTTCGATTCGATGGAGTAACCTTAGAAATGCACTTGATATTAAAAAAAAATAAATACAATTCTTCATATAAATATTTTCAAGAAACTTCTCCGATTCTATTCTAAGCTTCACCAAATTCTTAAAGCTCTCTTTCGTTTCTCATTTAGTACCCTTTCAGGAGTATAATCTCTTTCTGAATAGAGACCGGGTCAGGGTCATTTATTCATTTTGTTATTTTGGCGTTTCCTCAGTTAAAACTTATGCTAACATCTCTTTTCTTTACTAACAGCTTGGAGCTTTTCCAAAAGACTCCGAATCTTCGAGTCCTCGCCTGCGGCGGTGATGGAACCGTAGGATGGGTTCTCTCAGTCTTAGACCAAATTGGTGTTTCTCCATCACCAGCAGTGGGTGTTCTTCCCCTGGGTACCGGAAACGACCTTGCAAGGGCCTTAGGCTGGGGAGGTGGATACACAGATGAACCAATCAGCAAAATTTTGGGCAACATCGGCGACAGCGAAACAATCCTACTTGACAGGTGGCAGTTGACAGTCGAGAGAAATCCGGATGCTAAGGGCGATGAAGACGCCAGCAAAGGCAAAGAGAACCTTCCCTTGAATGTGGTTAACAACTATTATTCCCTTGGGGTTGATGCTCACATCGCTCTCGAGTTCCACGAGGCTAGAGGTGAATAAGTAATATACATCCTCCCTGCTACGTTCTTAAAGTGTGCCACTGGGATCCCTCTTCTTAAACTATACCTTTCAATAATCTAGATCGAAGGAACATCGACTTTATGGAGTCAAAATCTCTCAAAATGCTCACGTCATTTACCCTTTTAGAGGGTTATCCCCTCTTTTATTTATTGTAATTTATGTATCCACTGGCTTCTAGCTTCAGCTTCTAAAATATGCAGGAAAGAATTTTAGATTGGGGATTTTAATGATCTTGATTAATTGTTGAATGTTGCAGAGGCTCATCCGGAGAAGTTCAACTCAAGACTGCGGAATAAGATGTTCTATGGTCAAATGGGAGGGAAGGACCTGGTGCGTCGAAAATGGAAGGACCTTTCTGAATTTGTGACCTTGGAATGTGATGGAACAGACATGACTTCGAAGTTGAAGGAACATCGGGTGCACGCCATAGTTTTCTTGAATATCGCCTCGTACGGAGGTGGAACGCATCCCTGGGGAGGTGGAGTCGGATGTAAAGAACCGTCAACTGAGGATGGACTGATTGAGGTCGTGGGGTTGACAACGTATCAGCTTCCTCTTCTCCAGGCTGGTGGCCATGGCACTTGTATTGCGCAGTGCAGCAAGGCCAAACTTGTCACGACCAGAACCATTCCGATGCAGGTATGCAAATATTGCAAATACTCAAAACGAATTAGCATCTGATAACATCTTTTCCCTGATGACCTATACTGAGAATATTAAGTTTCTCAATCGGGGTCACATTTACCTATCTAGAGACATCTGCATTTTTCTAAAGGTGGACGGGGAAGCTTGTCGTCTGCTTCCATCAATCATCAACATGAGTTTGCTCAACAAAGCAACGATGTTGGCCAAGCGAAGGAGTTCCGGAAAACCTCATCAGGACGTGGCCAAGTTGGAGA
The DNA here is from genome assembly GCA_011634705.1 of Andricus grossulariae. Lineage (NCBI taxonomy): Eukaryota > Metazoa > Arthropoda > Insecta > Hymenoptera > Cynipidae > Andricus > Andricus grossulariae. The sequence goes on from JAABKJ010000047.1 coordinate 16,459, forward strand.
GGCTAAAGCTTCCAGTTATGAAGATCAAGATGTCTGACTATGAAAGCTTCCACTCTGACAAAGAAAGATTGAAGAAATCAGCAATTCCGTGGTTGATGGATCCTTTGGATTTGGATGCCACGATGGATCTGGAGTCTTTGAGGAAATTGTTGGCTAAAGATCATTCGATGGAGTCTTGTTGCTTCTTGGACTGTAAGGATCCTTAGAAAATAACTAGGTATAAATAGATATGAAACTTTTGAGATACCTAAAGATGCTTATTTCAGCTTGCACTGCGGAGAGGTTCTTTAGGATAGACAGGGCTCAAGAACAATTGCACTACGTCACTGACGTTGCTGTTGATACTGTCTATGTCCTCGAGGAAAGTTCGTCCAACCAAGGTTCTCAAGAACCTCCAAACAGTAATCAAAGTTCCGCAAACTCACAGCGTTTGCCAAGGTATGTTTTATCTTCTAGTAGAGACTGATCAGGGAACATTGGGGGATGCTGAATTCTTCAACAAATAATGATAATTTCTTTCTAGCGAAGATCGTCCTAGAGCTAGTCGACCCTCCACAACTGAGAAGTTGCGTCCCGAGACTCGATCCCGTGAGCCTTCAATATCGGATCCGATTTCTGAAAGTGGAAGATCACACTCAAGACAGGAATCAGTTTTGAAAATGGAATCAGTCTCGATAACTAGGAACCCCAGTAGACCAGCATCTAGAAATTCGCAGCTGAGGTCTAGGGATTATGAAAATGAAGATATATTTCCCCAGGGACCTTCCAAGCAAAGTTCCTCTAAGTCAATCCCTTTAGCGTCTGCTGGCCAGTCGCATAATGTAACATCCTTCATCACGTATGTTCCTTTGTCTGATTCTTGATATTACCTATAATGACGAGATTTAATGTACTCAAGATAAAAAATTTTCAGCCCTCAAGATAGACTCTTTGGCCTAGAATCAGAAGTTCACATGTTCAGCGCAGGAGGCTTGCACCAGGCCCACGATGATATCATTCTAGCAGGAAAAATGGGAGATCTTACTGCTTTAAAAGAACTTCACCATCAGGGATATTCTCTTTTGACAACGGATGCAAATGGACAAACTGCCCTTCACCTGGCTGCCAGTCTTGGTTACAAAGATGTCGTTAGGTACCTGATCGCTTGTGCCCCTACAAAGATTATCAACATGACTGATAAGGACAAGTGAGTCGAAATAAAAATTTTTTTAGAATTCTTTCATTTTGAGATTTCTTGGAGGATTTTTTTTATTCAACACTAGAGCGACAATTGAAGGTTAGCCGTGCATAAGGGCGTAAGTGCAATTTTTTCGAAAATGCAAGTTAACAGCTACAAATCTATTTTGATTATACTTTTTTTAAAATGAAAATTCGTCTAAAGTTGAGAAAATATGAGCCTCGAGCGAAAAAATATTTTCCTTGAATTTCTTTAAACTGGATAACCTTATTTAAACAAATTGCTCACGTCTCCATTTAGCACTTCCGTATCTCGGCCCTAGGGGGCAATTTATCTTTGTAAAATGAAAATTGGGTTTTTAATCACCGTCTGAATTTGTGTAAAGTTGAAAAACGCGTGAAAAAATATTATGAAATTTTTATAAATTCTAAAATATTATAAATATATCAGTTTCTAATCATCAGCATTGATGTAGGTACTCGTATCTCGGGAAAATTATTATTTAAGAAATAAAAAAATGAGATGGTACTTCTAAGAGTTTCTGGTGGTATATAAATATATAGAAAAGAAGTTGGAAAAAGTTGTGCATGTGCACGACTCAAAATAATTCAATTTTCAAATTGTACAACCATCAATTGGAAATTTAATTTAGGAATATTTCAATTTTTAATTGTGAAAATTGGTATATTTTAATTAGCAATTTCCAAATAGTCAAGATACCAATAAAAAATTTTCTACACTTGGAAAGTTTTTCATTTGAAAATATAATCGTAAATTAAATATTTTACTTACAAATTGTACAAATTAGAATACATATTATAAATTTAAATTTAAATTATTTAAACTTTGATTGTTATTTGATCAAATAAATAAGTATTGAAGTTTGAAGTTCCAAAAGCAGACAGTTTTATTGAAATTTCCAAATTGTTTAAATTCCAATTCAAAACAATTTCGATTTGAAACGTGATCAATTAGAAAATGCAAGTCTGAATTGTTATTTTGGTATAAATATCAACTTTAAATTGTTCAAATTAGTATATTTCAATTCGGAATTTCCAAATAGCCAAAATACCGATTAAGCATTTGTTCGTTGGATAGTTTTGCATTTTTGGAAATTTTAACATAAAATTCTGCAAACTGAGATATTTATTTAACAATTTGAAATTTTTTAATATAAATATTTCAGTTTCAAATGTGCAAAGTAAAATATTTCAATCAGGAGTTTCCAAATTTTCAAGAGACCGATTAAAAATTTGTTCCATTCCGAAAGATTTTAATTGGAAAATATAATTGTAAATTTAATATTTCACTATTTGAAATATTTAAAATTAGAATCAGTATCATAGTTTGAAACTTGTAAATTCAAATTAATTCAATTTGAAGTGTTAAAATTCTTTACATTCAAGTTTAAAAATGGTCGGATTTGAAACTTCATCAATTTCAAAATGCAATTTCCTAAATTCAATTTTGAAACCCATTTCAATTTTTAATTGTAAAAATTAGTAAATTTCGATTACAAATCGTTCAAATTAGAATAAATATTATAATTTGGAATTGAAATTATTTCAACTTTGATCCTTATTTAATTAAATAAATAAATATTGAAATTCAAAATTTGCAACGTAAATTTTTCGTTAAGCTTCCAAATTATTGACATTCCAGATAAACAATTTTTTTTTAATTTGAAAAGTCATCAATTAAAAAATGTAATTCTAAATTGTTATTTTGGTATAAATTTCAAATTTTAAATTGTGCAAATTCGTATGTTTAAAATACAATATTTCCAAAGAGTCAAAATACCTATCAAGCATTTGTTTCATTCGAAAGTAATGAATTGGATGATAAAATTGTTAATTGATTTTTGAAAATTTGAACATAAAATTCTGCAAACTGAGATATTTATTTAAGAATTTTACATTTTTGAATATAAATATTTCATTTTCAAATGTGTAAAGTATTTGTATTCATCAAATACAAAATGTAATTCTAAATTTAATTTTGGAATAAATTTTAATTTTGACTCGTATAAATTAGTATATTCCAATTCGCAATTTCCAAATTATCAAAATACCAATTACTAATTTGTTTCATTGGAAAATAGAATTGTAAATTGCATTTTAGAATATGTACACGTAAAATTGTACAGTTTAAAATACATACTGTACAGATTTAAATTATTTCCATTGTAAATATACAAAGTAGCATATTTTAATAAGAAATTTTCAAGATTACAGATTACAAATTTATTCCATTTGAAAAGTTTTTATTTGGAAAATACAATTTTATATTAATTTTTGAATATTTCATTTAGAAAGTTTTTCAATTAGAACACCTAATTCTAACATAATAAATAAAAATCAATGGGAAATCATTTTTTCAAGTTCACGTCTGAAAAAATTAAAAATGATTTTGTAACCTGACATTCGAAACTGAATTATTTATAATTTGGAAATGTCCTAAATTTAAAATTTCAAACGCAATACTGGTCAAATTAAAGAAATATTTATTTTATTGACTCACAATTGTATCTATCATTGTATCTATAAATTGAATTTCTATTATATGGTGGTCGGAGGCCAGGGAAAACCTGGAAATCAGGGCAAAGTCAGGAATTTTGGGGGAAAAATTGCAAAACCACTGTTGAATTCAGGTCTATGCCTATTTCTGAATTTTCTTAAATTCTTTTGAAATATTTTAGGGTATTTTAAAATGTTTAACAGCTTTGAATAACATGAAGGAATTTCAAGGGTATTTTTCAAATTTCTAAAAATTTCAAGAGCTTTGAAAAGTTTTCGAAGGATTTGAAATATTTTAGGGTATTTTAACACATCCTAAGGAATTTTCTATTGATTACAGTAATTTCATGAGATTTTAAATGATTTGAAATATTTTAGGGAATTTTAAAAGATTCCGCGGCATTTTCAAGAGCTTTAAAAAGTCTTGAAGGATTTGAAGTAGTTTAGGGAATTTTAAAAGATTTCAAGAAATTTTTAATTCAATTCAATAACTTAATAGGATTTTAAATTATTTGAAATAATTTAGGGAATTTTAAAAGTTTCCAAGGTATTTTCAAGAGCTTTAAAAAGTTTCGAAGGATTTGAGATATTTTATGGATTTAAAAGATTCCAAGGAATTTTCAATTCATTTCAATAACTTGAAGGGATTTCAAAGAATTTGAAATATTTTAGGGTATTTCAAACAATTCCAAGGAATTTTCAAAGAAATTTAAAAAGTTTCAAAGGATTTTACATATTTAAGGGAATTTTAAAAGATTGCAAGGAATTTTCTGTTTATTTTACTAATTTGAAGGGATTTCAAAGAATTTGAAATATTTTAGAGTATTTTAAACCATTCCAAGGCATTCTCAATAAATTTAAAAAGTTTCAAAAGATTTTAAATATTTTAGATAATTTAAGAAGATTTCAAGGGATTTTCTATTTATTTAAATAATTTGAAGGGTTTTCAAAGGTTTTGAAATGTTTTAAGGCATTTAAAACCATCCTAAGTAATTTTCGATTGACTACAGTAATTTAATGGGATTTTAAAGGATTTTAAATATTTTAGGGCATTCTAATAGATTCTAAAGCATTGTAAGAGCTTTAAAAAGTTTCGAAGGATTTTGAATATTTTAGGAAATTTAAAAGATTCCAAGGCATTTTCAAGAGCTTTAAAAAGTTTCGAAGGATTTTAAATATTTTAGGGAATTTTGAAAGATTCCAAGCAATTTTCAATTCAATTCAATAACTTGAAGGGATTTCGAAGAATTTGAAATATTTTAGGGCATTTAAAGCTATTCCAAGGCATTTTCAAGAAAATAACAAAGTTTCAAAGGTTTTGAAATATTTTAGCGGATTTTAATACATCCTGAAAGAATTTTCTATTGATTTCAGTAATTTCATGAGATTTTAAAGTATTTGAAATATTTAGGGTTATTTTAATAGATTCCAAGGCATTGCAAAAGCTTTAAAAGGTTTCCAAGGATTTGAATTTTAAAGGGAATTTTAAGAGATTCCAAGGAATTTTCAATTTATTTCAATAATTTGAAGGGATTTTAAAGGATATAAAATATTTTTGGGCATTTTAACCGATTCTAATACATTGCAAGAGCTTTAAAAAGTTTCAAAGGATTCACAAATTTTAGGGAATTTTAAAAGATTCCAAGAAATTTTTTTAATTCATTTTAATAATTTAAAGGAATTTCAAAGGATTTGAAATATTTTAGGGTATTTAAAAAGATTCCAAGGCATTTTCACGAGCTTTAAAGAGTTTCAAAGAACTTACAATATTTGAGGGAATTTTAAAAGATTCCAAGCAATTTTCAATTCATTGCAATAACATGAAGGGATTTTCAATAATGTGAAATATTTCAGGGTATTTTTAACCAATCCAAGGCATTTGCATGAAAACAAAAAGGTTACAAACGATTTGAAATATTTTAGCGCATTTTAAAACATCCTAAAAGAATCTTCCATTGATTTCGGTATTTTTATGGGATTTTAAAGGATTTGAAATATTTAAGGTTATTTTAATAGATTTGAAGGCATTGCAAAAGCTTTAATAGGTTTCAAATGATTTGAATTTTAAAGGAAATTTTAAAAGATTCCAAGAAATTTTCAATTTATTTCAATAATTTGAAGGGATTTCAAAGGATTTCAAATATTTCAGGTCGTTTTAAAAGATTCCGAGACATTTTCAAGATACTGAAAAAATTTGAAGGGATTTCCATGGATATTAATGATCATAAGAGATTTGAAAATTTTTGGAAATATCTTAAAAGATTTTTAAGGGCATTTGAAAATATTTCCGAGGATTCAATTGATTTTAAGATTTTTTGAAAGCATTCAAGGTATTTCAATCAATTTTCCAGGATTTTAGAAAACATCATCAGCTTTCATGGAATTTCGCGATATTTTATAATATTTTAATCGAGTTCAAAGAATTTATTTTCAAGAAGTGAGGAATTTTTTAGGGTTTGAAAGCTTGGAAGAGATTTTCAAATATTTTTGGCAACTTATTTGAATTTATTTGTAATTCACCCAGAATTCTTATTACATTATCCTTAATTCTTTTCAATTCTTCAAAATTCACTAAATTGTACTCAATTCATTAGATTTTTTTTAGTTCCTGTCTAATTTATTTTAAAGTCTTTTAAACTCACCTTGAATTCTCAGGCATTACATTAAATTATTTTTAATTCCCTTGATTTTTTCTAAACTTATTTCAAACTTACTGAGTTCAATGAGTTAAATTTTCTTTAAAATTCATTTGATGTCTTTTCACCTTGAATCTCTATGAATTTAATCTCATTCTTCCTATTTCCCTTAAATTCGTCTGAATTAATTCCAATTTTACTGAAATCAATGGAATTTCTTGTTTTTTTTTTCAATTGATTTGAATTATTTTGAATATAACTTGAATTGTTTTGAAGTCACTTTTTTAGGTAATTTAGGCTGTTGCAGCCCTGATAATAATAAATAATTTTATAAATTAAAATTTGAAATAGTTTAATTCCATTTATAAAATATTATATATTAAATATGTTATAAAATCAGAATTTTGATTTTTAAATATTAGTGCCCTAACGGACCTCATGAACGAAACGGTTACGCCATGGTGTGACCGTAAAGTGACCACTCCGTTTACTGACCCCGCTATGGCATATTTTTATCATTTTCACATTTATTCGATATTTCACATAGAACGTAACACTCTTTTTATCTTTCTACACATTTATATTTATTTGTAATTATTCATATGCTAAAAAATTGCAAATTTAAAGCTGCGTGTGACAACCCGGTGGACAATATTTCACGTCGGGTTGTCGCGCACAGCTTTTAATTCTTAATTTTTGAACATATGAATAAATTCAAATACATGAATAAAAATGTGTAAAACGATTAAAATAGTCTTGAGTTCTATTTGAAATTGTGAATAAACGTGAAAAAGAATAAAAATATGCCCTAGCGGGCACATTGGACAGAACGGTCACTATGTGGTTACTTTACGGTCACGCAATTTCGTAACTGTTCCATTCACGTGGTCCGCTAGGGTGGTCAGGGAGAGTAAAAAATTAGTCAGGGAAAAGTCAAGGAATTTGGAAAATGAAGATTTTTGGCCACACTGTTTTATTAAGGTGCTTCAAACGAGTCGGTTTTTAGAATAATACAAAATACGGTTACAAAGATGAATTGTTTGATGTTATATTTTTACCTAGAGCCCTTTTTTTCGAAAAATGGTCTTGTTCTTGTTTTTTTTTTGTTAATTGAAACGAACTTTGAAACGGTGATCGCCTGTTTTCGGTTCACCATGGGTACACTCTCAGTGGCGCTTTGCCCGCTTCCAGACGAAGAAAATTCAGCATATTTTCAATTAACAATACAAAAAAACAGCAACAAGAACATTTTTCGAAAAAAGGGTTCTAGTCATGCACATGTATAAGCCTTCAGATTATGTGATAAAAATATTACTTCAAACAGTCCATCCTCATAGCCGTATTTTGTATTATTCTAAAAACCGACTCGTTGGAAGCACCTTGATAGTAAATTCAATATATAATAATGCTAGTCATTTGATATCAAATATTCTCTTTTTCAGAGGGCAGACTGCACTTCACAAAGCAGCTCATAATAAATTCCGTTCAATTTGCTGTATGCTCGTAGCAGGTGGTGCAAATTTGACTCTTCAAGATCGAAAAGGCAATACACCAAAAGACGAAGCTTTGACGGCTGATGATGCTGAACTCGCAGAATACCTTCATAGTACGTTTATTTATCCCAAAGATAAATAATTCTATCAGATTATTTAATAAAATATTATGAATTTTTTAGGTCAGGAACAATTTCAACTGGTAACAGGAGACATGGACAATCTTCCATGACCTCGTGAAATTTACGCGCAGGCGTAAACCAAAAACCGCCATGGAGAATAGCTTCAATTAAGATTTTCGAATTTTTCAGCGTACGTCACAATTTAATTCAAGAGTGGCAAACACACGTGATAATCCGAATCTTTAAACACGTTTCAAAGGCTCTTTTAGCCTCTCGGTATGGCAGCGGTCTCATTATAGATAATCTCATACGACAAAAATACGAACTTGGTAATTTTTCAATCGCTAACGAACTACGCATAACACATACACGTATTTTAATAACGGCAATCGTACACGTTTCCTCTCAAGATTCACAACTTATTTCAGAAATTAACTCTCGGTGAGAATCTAAAGCCTGAAACAATGTCAGTTAAATTCACAACGAAGAACTAATCTTTTTCTAAGAGTTTCTCCTCAAAGAAATGTCCCCAAATCGGGGTAATGATAGATATCCAGGTTTGCCCCTTTTCGGGTTAAATTTCAAAGTTTGAAAATTCTTCGTCGCGAGACTTTCTGGCTTTATTAGCTTCTGAAGAAGAATTAAAAAATCTGCGATTCTCGATCTTGGTGAGCTATAACTCGCCAGAAAAAAAAGCTTAGCGGACTCTGATAAAGGAGCAGTCCACAACTCGTTTTCACACTTTTACCTCTCTAGTTTTTTCCTTACATTCATTCTGTAAAACTTTAACATTTTGTTGTCAAAAAACTACTTTACCTGACATTTTAAAACTTACACTATCACATGGTCTTGCTTTCCTGTTACAAATGTTGCAAACGACTGTGAGATTCTGTGTATATTTCGGATGAAAGATTTTACAGATATTATTCATCTTATTATTAATTCATGGATATAGGTTGTCCCAAGTAAGAAAAAGACTGTGCCTACGATCTCGACGTGAAGTAGGTGTGATGACGAGTCGTGGATCGCCCCTGATGAAGGATGTATTATTCTATAAGGTTTTCTGAATCAATTCTTATTTTAACTAATTGTAAAATGATTTCGTTCAGGTTTCCGAACATTGGACAACCATCTAGTTTTTATCAAAATCCGCTGAGATTTTTTTCTGAGGGGGGCCGATTTTTTAATCCTACTAGTTGGGGATTCAGGAAAAGTTCGTTGGTCGCTTCAAGGGTAAAATTTCGTTGGTGGTTGAAGGGAGAAAAGTATTATTGCATCGGGAAATTTAGAGGTATATCCTAACGATCGAAAGGTATACAATTTACATATGTCTATTCGCTAGTCGTAATTAAAAGTTATGATATTCGGTACCAAAATGAAAAAGGGGATCAACGTACTAACACCAATTAGTTTTTAGAGGCGGTCTATCGCCACTACTGTTACTACTATTGCTACTATTACTTAATCAAGTGCTATCATTAGCCTAAGGTATCGATGCGATACTCAGTCCTATAAATAAATTAAAAATTATTTGTTTTGTGATAAATTGACAAACTTCAGACTCTAAAGGTTTATGCTAATTATCTTTAACGTAAGGCCAACGAACGCAGAACGGGTGTTTTTTCTTTCAACGTGCATCGCCACACTATCGTTAATTACTCTAATTAGCATAATTTCCAATGACACGATAGACTTTAGGAAATGGCTGGCACACAAATGTCATTGTTCATTTTTGAAAAATTTTTCTTCTGAAAAAATTTTTGTGCCAAACTGAAACTTTGGATTTTAGATGAAGACTTTTTTCTATTTTCAGTAAATGAAAACTTGACATTTGTGGTGCGGATGCGTCTGGAACGTATGCAGTTCATTGTGAATAACTGTAACTGTTAAAAAAGTCACTATAATAGGAACAAAGCATCATATCGAATTATAAATATACTTAAAATATTATATCAGCCTAGGTGGGGTCTTGTCTCTACGAATTTCGAGACTTTGCTGTGGCTATCACTGTATATTATAACACAGTTGCGAGATACTAGACGCATGTATAATTAAACTGTATTCTATAATTAGTGTGGGTTGAAAAACGAAAATTTTGGAAATCAAGAATTCCCTTATGAAAAGTTATTTATTTGTGCGAAATTGGAAATTAATTGATCAATATTGCGGGCAAAATGTGGAAGGCAGCTATGCTGGGGTCGCTCCATGTAATTGAAACCAAGCAATTTATGCGTCAATTTTAAATTGTTTCTGATTCAGTTTCGGCTGTTGACACTATTCAAATTGCTCGATTTTTTGTATTATATTTCAAGTTTAAAAATTTCAATTTTTAATAGTTAGGTAATGGAATTTTTAAATTAAAATTTTTTTAAATCCGGAATAGTTAGTTAAAAATGATTAATTTTCTAAGGCTCACAACTCATAATTTTTTTGTTTCGAAAGCTTTCAATTTAAATTGTAACATTTGGACTCTTTTCAATTAAAAATTCTATACATTGTTTTGTCTATAATTAAATAATAATGCACCATTTAGAAATTTTAATTTTCAAATTGTGTAATTTACAAAATTTTAATTCATACTTTCCGAATTGTTAAGATTCCAATTTAAATTTTCTAACATTCCAGTTTGAAAATTATTTAATTTGAAACGTCATCAGTTGGAATAGGAAATTCTAAATTCAATTTTGGAATAAGTTTCAATTTGAAATGTGTACGATACTATATTTGAAATAACAATTTGTCAAATACCGATTACGCATTTGTTACATTGGAATTTTTTAAATTAGGAAATACAAAATTGTAAAATAAATTTAATTTTCAAATATTTCAACGCAAAATTGTGCAAATTAAAATATTTATTAAAATATTATAGTTTTAATTGTGCAATTTAAAATATTTTGATTTTAGAATATTTTTAATCAAAATTGCGAAATTGTTAAGTTTCCAGTTTTTTCTTTTTTATCAAATTTCAGTTTAAAGTAAATGTTGGAATTAAATTTGGGAATATTTAAATTTCTAATTGCCAAGATACCAATTCAAAATTTGTTCAATTTGAAACGCTCTTAACTGGAATATACAATTGTAACTTGAATATTTCGGTATTTAAATTTTGAATTGCACAAATAATAACATATTACAGTTCAAAGTTATTATATTATTTTGGATTATTTCAATTTGAAATATTCAAATTTTCGAAATAACATTTTAAAAATTGTTAATTTCGAAATTTTTTTCTATTGGACCATGCAATTCTTAACTGAATTCTAAATTGAATTTAAGAATATCACCATTTTTAAATGTACGATTTGAAATATTGGAAATTTCTTATTTGAAAAAAAAAATTGGAAAATAAATTGAATATTTAATATTTCAACGCAAAATTGTGCAAATTGAAATATGTATTCAGAATATTTGAATTTCCAATTGTGCTATTTAAAATATTTTGATTTTAGATTATTTTAAATCAAAATTGCGAAATTGTTATGATTTCAATTAATTCTTTTTTCGAAGGCCAGTTTAACCCTTCGAGTACACACCTATTTTTTCAAACATCTCCTACACTCTGGGTCAATCTGACCCTGTTCACTTTTTGGTCGTCTATAACTTTAGAACTACTGAACATTTTTACTTACCGTAATTTAGAGGTATACTTTCAAGTATGTTAAAGTAATTTATAAGTATTATAAGTATCTTTAAAGTCTGTAACATACTTGAACGAATTCACGAAAAAATTATTGTTTTTTTTTTTTGAAAAAACTGAATTTGACGAAAAAAAATGGTAACTTTCTTAATCAAAAATGGTTTGTTGGTCAAATTGATCCAGTGTGTACTCGATGGGTTGAAAATGATTTTTTAAACTTAATTTTTGAATATTTTAATTTCTAATTGCCAAGATATTAATTCAAAATTTAGTTCAATTTGAAACGTTTTTAATTGGAAAATACAATTGCAAATTGAAATTTTCAATATTTAAGTTTTAAATGGTGCAAATTCGAATATATATTACAATTTAAATCTATTATATTATTTTGGATTGTTTCAATTTGAAAGATACAAATTCTAAAGGTAAAAATAAAAAAATTGTTGGTTTTGTAAATTTTGTATATTGAACAATATAATTTTTTTTAATTTTATATATTTATATATATATTTTATATATTTTTTAATTTTATATAGAATATTTATATTATCAAATTATTGATTTCCTCAGGCTTGAAAATTTAATTTACTTCTAAATATTGTTATTACCTTTGTAGAAATTAGAAAAATTTTAATTGGAATGCTCAATTAGACAAATCTCTTAATATTTTAATTGGTTTAATCATAACTTGTTAAAATTTCAAATTATTGAGTTCCAAACTCCTCAATATCAAACAGTCAAGTTTTGAAAGTTTTCGATTAAAAAAAGTTTTTCGTAAAATCTCAAAAACTTCAAAAGAATAGCTTGCAATTTTTTTATTTTTGACCATATTAAAAAAATGAAAAACTTGAAGTTTGATTATCACCCGATTTCAAATTTTGTACAGATTATAATAAACAAATGAAACTTTTCACTGGGGAGTTTTTGGTTTAAAATAATGTTTATTTTTCGATTGACTCTATTCTGTAAATTCGAGTAATGATTCTCAAGTAGAGAAAATTTATTTATCGAATTTTGCGAGTACTTAACGAAAAATGCCTTCTTCGGTCCACATACATAATACTAACGATTAGTAGGTAGATACCACCTGAGGGGATGATTATTTATCGAATGTGTGCTTGTGTGCTTGCTCAGATAAAGCAAAACTACTTTAATAATTTATGTAAACTGGAAAAAATGTCTGCGAGAGAGAAAGAGAGAAGAAGAGTAAAAAACACAGTATTGCCTTCCTAAGGACGAGATTTCGGTGCGTCGATTTTCTTTTAAGTTCTAGAGCAATAAATTGGGGACAATCACGATTTTCGCGCCGAGGCCTCGCCTAATTAGTTTTCGTCTGTCGTTGAGTTTTTCTAGCGAACCGACAATCTTACATTTTTCGTGGGTTCGCTTTTTAATACGAATATTCTCTAAGCCTTAGAGAATATTCGTCTAAGGCCCTGTCTACAGTGGGATACGTTCACGGACGCATGACGCAACGCGTACGCATGACGCAACGCGTACGCTTCATCCATGTGCTACATAGAATGGAGCGTACGCGTTCTATACTCAGTCCTATGTTAGCACATGGATGAAGCTTACGCGTTGCTTCGTGCATCAGCGGACGTATCCCATTGTAGACAGGGTCTCATGAATGAATTCCCTAGCGGACCGCGTCAACGGAACGGTTATACAATTGAGTGTCCCGCTAGGGCATTTTTTCATTCTTTTTCACATTCATTCACAATTTCTTATAGAACTCGACACTCTTTTTTATCTTTTTACACATTTATATGCGGTCAAAAAGTACCAATTAAAAGCTTTGTGCGATATTACACACGGGTTGCCGCAAACAGCTTTTACTTCTTAAATTTTTAGCGTATGTGTAAAAAGATAAAAAGAGTGTTGAGTTCTATGTGAAATTATAAATAAATGTGGAAAAGGATGAAAATAAGCCTTAACGCGTTCACTGAACGGATCGGCCACTATGTGGTCATTTTACGGTCACGCAATTGCGCAACCGTTCCGTTCACGAGGTCCGCCAGGGCGTTCCGTTGTCTGGGCCCGCTAGGGCATATTTTCATGCTTTTTCATATTTATTCTCAATTTCATATAGAACTCAAAACTCTTTTTACATTTTTACACATTTATATTTATTTGTATTTATTCATGTGTTAAAAAATTAAGAATTAAAAGCTGTGTGCGGCAACCCCACGCACAATATTGTACGTTGGGTTACCGCACACAGCTTTTAATTCCTAATTTTGTAACATGCGAAGAAATACAATTAAATATAAATGTGTTAAAAGATGAAAAGAGTTTTATCTGAAATTGTAAATGAATGTTAAAAAGGATAAAAATATGCCATAACTGACCCAGTAAATAGAACGGTCACTATGCGGTAACTTTACGGTCACGCAATTACGTAACAATTCCGTTCAGGAGGTCCGCTAGGGTTTCGCTCATCCTTCTGAGACCCTATTTGAAAGAAAACAAATTACTTCCAGATCTGAAGTATTTTTGTAATTTAACCTGTACTTCAGATCATTTGAAAGTGAAATTAATTTTCTTTCCCCTTGGGTCTCTGGTGCCTCTTGCTAATTGTGCAATGCATTCAATCTGCATTTCGTTTGATTCATTTTAGTGTCGGTTGTTTTATTTACAAGAAAGGGCAAACTTTAGTGGACCGAATTTATTTCAAAGCAGGAAAATGTGTTGTTTTTTTAGAGTATAGGCGATAAGTATTTTTCCAAATTAAAAAAAATCCACGAAGTTACGAGTATTGGAATTTTGAGGCATATTAAAAAAAAACATACATTTTTTCTTGAAAATCCTATAGTTTTGGACTACCGCCCTCTTCTAAAATCCACCAGAAAAATTGTAAAAAGTTTAAGATTACGAAAGTGGAGACGACTTGTTTGAAAAAAGAGTTTCATGGACATCTGGAAAATTCCTTCTGCTCTTTTGCCACATCTTGTTTCGTTTATGAGAACAATTTTTACATTGAATTTTCAGAAAAAAAAAACTATTTTTCCGGACTCATAAATGATTAGGCCGCCATAAAACTGACAGGGTGCCTTGTATAAGCTGCAAATGTTACAAACTATTGCAAAAAAAAATAAAAAAGATGGGATTTTCCAGAAAATCTTAATTTCGTCTTTTTAAAAATCGAAGAAAAAAATAAAAAAGATTGTCTGGAAAACGCCGCCTTTTTTTATATTTTGCAACATTTCTTAAAAGCAAGAGGAATTTTTTTGGATAACTTTTCTAGATGTGCAAACTTTAATCTTAATTTTTTTGGTACGTTTGGTTCCTTCTGAGAAAAATGCGAAAATACGATTTTAAGAAATTTTCCGATAGATTTTGAAATAGGACAGTAAATCTCACCAAAATACAGAGTGAAAATTGGAATATCTGTATCAGGTAAAAAATATAAGAGTTTAAAAAAATTTGTTTGACGCCAAAATTCGATTACTCGTAACTACGTTGAATTTGTTCAAATCAGAAAAATATGGGTCACCTAATTTCCTCTAAAAACAACATATTTCGTCAATAAGAGATTCTGCGATTTGAAGTGTAGAACCTGCCTGATTTGAAATGGATTCGTATAGTGGATAAATGAAACTTGGTTAATTGGACAAGGAAGTAAAATTGTAATTGAATATTAAAATTTTTAAATATAAAGAAGCACTTAAATTTGAACTAGTTCACATAAGCAAGATTATAATCAAAAAATTGATCAATTCTGAGTGTACAAAATTTTGAATTGTTAAATTCCCAACGTTTTATACTTCAAATTCTTAATTTTAATCGCTTAAATTAAAAAGTTTAATAATTTACGTGGAAAGTCATCAAATTTAGGAGATTTTAATTTGAGTGTTTGAAATTTGGATTACCGAGTTGACGCGCCAAAAATCTGATGCCTGAAAAAAATATTTTTTCTATGATTTTAAGAAACAAAATAATATTACTGATGGTGTTATTCAGGATAAAAGACATTATTTTTAATGGAAAAATTTTAAACTTACAAAAAGCATTTATTTGACAATGTTTTTTTGCAATTGAATTTTTTCTTACTATCGCTTCTTACCAATTTTTGAAAAATAGTTGAACTTTAATGAATGATGGCTCAATTTTACGGAGAAAACATTCTCCAAAACCTCACTGTTTCCAATCTTTAAAACAATTTAATCACAATAATAATCTTTTTTAACTTTTGAACTTTTTCCATAAAAATTGATGATTTTTCTCTCATAAGACATGACTGATAATATCAATTCAATTCTTAAAATCATATAAAACTCTTTTTTCCAGCGACCTAATTGTTTTGACGACAACTACCTTAATTTGTAATTATGTAATTTTAAGTGATTCAAATCAATTTATTTTTTATTAGAATATTATAATTTGCAAATGTTCCACTTAAATCATTCCCTTTTGAAGTTCGTATGATATATTATACATATTATATATTTTCATTCAGAAATTCCATCAATTTCATAATTTCTAATTGTACAATTTCGTATATCTAAACGTAAAATTTTCCAAAATGTTGCAATTTCAATTATAAAATTGTTTGATTTTGAACGTTAATTAGAAAACGAATATTGCAACTTTATAATTTTACAATCACTACTATTACTACTATTTTCAATTGTGCATTTCAGAATACTTCAAACTTAATATTGCAAAAACTATCAGTATTCCAATTGAATGATTGTATCATTTTGAGTATTTCCAAAATTAAAATTCAAAATTTTTACCAATATCGCAATTCAAAATTTTTAAGGTTCGAATTGCTTTATCTATAAATGCCACAGTTTTTAAGACTTCACTATAAATGGTTTAATTATAAAGTTCCATATTTAAATGATTGATTTATAACAATTTCTATTCGGAAATTTGTCGATTTTGTACAAAGTCAATTACAAAATTTTCACGATATCAAAAAATGGTTCAAGTAGGATATCTTTAATTGTGAATGGTAACAATTTTGCATGGTTGAAATATGTAAGCTTCAACTTCAAGTAGTTAAATTTTGCAATTCACATTTTAATATTTTTTATTTCTAAACTCTAAAATTTCATTTGTGGCGGAGAATTCAATTTGAATTGAATTTTCAACTTCGACCTTTATATTAGAACTTGTTCATTTTGAAAAATTTAAAATTTGATAAGAATTATATTTACTGCCCTACCAACATTTAATTTATTCACCGATAGTTTAGCCTTTTCAAAACATGAAACGCCCTACACTATTAATTCTTTGTACAGGGTAAGGAACTGGGGACGAGCTAGGTAGAAAAATTAATTTTTGTTGAATCCATGTAATTATTGAGTTTAGCCAATTGTAGGAAATTGTACATATAAATTATATTTATTTTAGAAAATTGAATTCGTTTCAAAAGACTCTGCTTGTGATTTCCTGGGAGAGCTTGACTTGATGAGAAAAAAATTAGTGCTTCCACGGCTTTAGAATGCAACTGTAGCTCGTCCCTCACAAAATGAAAACTCCAAGGGGGTGACGAGCGAGGATCGGAAAGTCTAGAAACTTTTCAGAAAATTTTTGAAAATCGCGGTCAGAAAAATAATGCATCGTGCGCGAATGATTGCGAGAAAGGGAGAGTGAGAGAGAAGACAATTGTTACGGGTTTGGATCAACCCGCTCGACACCCACTGTGATATATTTTTAATTTTTTTTCACGTTTTTAAAACTCGCTTTCGGAAAGGAGATCAATATCGTAGAAGATAATATTAAGGTCAAGAACTAAGAAAAGTCCCTTGAGAAATTTGCAAAAGAAAAGATCGGGAGGAAAAGCGAGTTCCTTCTATTTCTATACGACTCTTTACTGCAACACCAAAATAAAAAGGATATGAATGTAAATGAAGCTTAGCTAATAATTCTTATGTGCACCACGTATTTTAATGCGCGGCCTGTTGATACAATTATAAATATAACGTCATAAGAGATTGCAATTATTATGGCATCAGTGCCATGTTAATATATTACAATTATTGTCCTTTTTGATTACTATAGAAAATTTTATTCTACTCTTCTTAGAGTTCGACCACTTCTTTTCTACTCTCTGTTTTTCAACCTAAAAATACAGCGTCGCGTTTCACCAATCGCCTTTCACTCCGAATTTCATAAAAAAAATATTTTTCACAAAATGGACAAATCTTCAGGAAAGGAAACAGAACCAATTACACGAAACTGACGCAATTCGCTTTTATTAATACTGTTTTTATTGCATATCGAGATTATTGTACAATGTAATAAAAAAAAGAGAGAGACGCCCTGTATCTTTTCGAGTAGAATCATCAAATCGATTCATCTAGTTCTATTAATATAGTTATTGTTATCAATGTTATGACTATTGGTCACTATCGTTGCCATTTCGTCATTAGGACCAAGTCCATTCGTTCGTTATCGCAAATTCTTTTTAGAGTTTAGTATCATTGTCATTTTAAGGTCCAGATTTTCTGAAGCTGTACATTTTTAAATTTTCAACAACAGAAAATCTTGGACTTTTTATCATCGATCATCGAAAGTTTGTCGGCAAGGCGAGACTCGCTGGGCGACAAATCGTCTCGGTACTTTCCAATGGAATCTCAACGTACTTCGTATTATATATCTATTTATGGTACTCGTTATAGTTACTACGATATTGAACCGCTATATTTTCCTCGATTAACGAAATTCGTCTCTAAAGTTTATTAAATTTTACGAGAATAAAGCACTTTACGATAGCAAACGAGTATTTCATTCAAAACCTTTCAAATTATATCCCACTCCACATTAAATATTCAATACATAAAAGTTGCTTTTTAAGACGATCTTAGGTGGAAAGCTATCCCTCGACGAAGCCAAGTGTCTTTCTCATCTTCAGGACACCCAACCGGAAGTGAACATATCAGTGAATTCCTTTGAGAATCTGTATATACAGGAACCTCCAACCAATTATTATTTTCTGACTCAAAGTCTGTATCCATCTTCCAATTTTCTTCTGCCAGATTCTCAAGATTTTTTAAAGGTAGGTATGCAATCTGACAACCTGGAACTGCCACAACTGGTGCATCATCAATTGCAAGTTCCTTCAAAATCCCTTCCTTTATAGCTGCACCTGTTGAAATTATATTATTAAACAAAATAAAAAAGACAGAGATTATATTGATGAATGGATCAATACCTGTTAAGAGAAGACCATCAATAACGATTGAAGTCTTCCAATCCTCAATTTCTGATCCTTCAGACCAGTTAGCCCGAAGCCGAAGGTTTTCAAGAGGATGTCCTGATTCTCTTGCTGTGTATTGTTTCAATGCAGCTAGAAATGCTCTAGGGCGTGCAAACCAGAAGAAATTAACTCTTGCAGGGAAATCAGAACCTAGCAAATTTAAGGCTTGATGTCTAGATAATAATCCATTCACAAATGATACTATTTCCACTGGTCCTGATGACCATTCAGAGATCCAGCCTTCAGGGACCTTGGTGCCTTCCAATCGCAGAGCATCAATATTCCCTTGAATGATTTTCAACAATCTTGTAGCCATACGTCTTTCATCTTTAAGGAAACTTTCCAATGGATTTTTACTTTCATCAGGACTACTCTTCAAGATTTTAGATAGTCCCTGATCTATTAAGTTCTTCAAATCCCTCTCAGTTTTGGTTTCCATCTTTCGGTCTCTTCTGTATTCTTTCGTACTATGGGCTCTCATCACAACATCTGCAAAAAAAATTTGAGTTTCCTTCTAAAAGAAGAGATAATATTTAGACTTACCTTTCAGTAATTCCAAGGCTCTTTCAGAAGCAGATTTTTCCCAAATTCTGTGAGCATTAGCAGGTAATCCAAAATAATCCTGAGGAGCCTCAAGTTCATTGAGACGATCTACAGCACGGATAGGATCTCCGAGTGCAGCTTCCTGAATGTTGAGAAGACCACCTAGTTTTCGACGACCTTTATAGACATCCTTCGACCAGATGTTTCTTAAAATTGCTCTGAGAGCTCGCATATCATAATCGTCTTGCAGACGACCTCCATAAACTGCAACATCCAGAAGACCTCTTCCTGCTTCCCAATCCTCATAATCTCCAGAGGTTGTCTTGACTACCAGCTCACAAGCTGCTTCAAGATCAGCTTCAGACCAGTCGTATTCCTTAATCCAACCCTGTGGAACAAATCTTCTTCTTTCTTGAAGAATAGCATGAAGCCAAGAGAGAAGAATCGTCTTCTTCACATTTCCAAGCTCTGACTGACGCTGTTGAAGTTGTTGAAGTGATCTTCTCACATTTCTCTTAACTCCTTCTGGAGGTTCGTAAGCCAATTTGAAACAAAGGCCAGCAAGGCCTGAATAAAATCCAGTACATTCTTCAGTCGTGAGCCATATTCTGGTACTAGGATTTTTCTCAGTCGTACACATTGGTGATCGCAAGAAACTTTCCAAGCGGGGGAGCCAGTTTAGAGCTAACTGGAGGTTACTCAGTAAGATCCAGCTTCCGTTCCTACAAGCAGCTTCAAGAGCAGCTTCAGCTTGAGCCACCTGACCTAGACCTAAAGATACCTCCATGAATCCTGTAGCCTGAGCTACGTGATTTGAAGCAAGTCCATTTAATTCTGGACCAGGATCTGCTCCTGGAGACAACAAAAGTAATACCGGATAGGTTCCTGAATCTTCTGCTGTCTTTTTTAAAGTCCAGGCTGGCGGTGCTAAACTTCGAACACCTGAAACATCAGAGCTATTAGATAACTGATGACACAACTAATTGTAAGCAAAAATTGAACTTACCCAACTGTTCAGATGCCCACTTAGATAGTGCCGTGTGAAGATGATCAGGACGAAGAGCTTGGATGACTAAAACCTTCTCAAAGGGGCTTACAGTATTATCAGCGTAAATGTGTGATATATCTTCAAACCAAACTGCTTTCATCTTTGACGCTATCTACATTGTAAGAAAGTTAAATATTCATTCTCATCTTAAGAAAAACCTTTGCCTACAATAATAATTTTACCTGAGGTAAAGTAGATGTAAGAGCCCTGAGAGCTGGTTTCCTCTCCTCAGGAATCCACTCAGGTGTCTTAAAATCTGCAGTACTCCCTACAGCCAAACTTCCTCCATTCAAAAGTAAAGTTCGTTCAGCTTCAGAAACTGGAGTAACTGATAAAGCCAAATGCAGAGCCAACGGAAGCCTGTGTTTCCTGTATGCAGCTTTGGTGCAATGATGAAGCGTCAGTGCAACGAGACTGAAAAATAGAGACTTTCATAAAGAAAAGGACTTACCTCATCGTTCTAATACATTAAATCACTCACCTCTTTTCTAAGTATTTATCTCTCTCAACTTTATCATCTGATTTCAGTGAGTTTCTATCTTTCTCCGCCTCAAGGTAAATATCAGTCAAAGCTTCATTCGAAAACACGTAGAGAGGACTCAAGGAACTCAAAAATTTGACAGTTTTGAAGAAACTTGCAGCAAACTTAGCTAATTTTTCATGTTCTTTCATTCTTCTTGTGACATCTTCAAAACTGTGACGACTTTCTTCTAGTGCAACAGCAATCTCCTTAGCTTTAGATTGGGTAGCTTCAAGAGACGATAACAATCCACCTTGAGATCCTTGTGATTCTTGCAGAAGATCCTGGCCCCTGGCAGCTCCCAACTGGGTCAAGAGATCTAATCTCGCAGCATCCCTTTCTCCAAATAATTTCTCTTCACACTCTAAAGTTTCCCGCCGCTGAGCTTCTATCTCAGGAGTCTCCTTTAAGATGACTTTTTCAATGAATTTTTCTGCTAGGCTTCTGGTACCAGCACCAATAGTAACTCTAAATAAAAGTGCATCAGCTTCGTTTGATAGTCCGTGGAGGCGATCTCTCCTAGTGGCTAGGAATAGCTGAAAACCTTCCTGCGCTGGCAAAATTCTGTCACCTAGTCGTAAAGGTCTTCGTCGAAGAAGTGGAAGCAAGATAGAAGGTAGTTCTACTATTTCCTCTACCAAAAGTGGTTTTCCAAAACGAACTGCTAGTTCTACCGTCATTACGAACTTAGTATCATCAGGTTTTGTAACTTCCAGTTTAGATCCCACATTTGATCTTAACCAAGAAACAGCCACTCCAGAGGAATCCATAAACATGGGTACAAGAGGTCCTCTTAAAGCACAAGCTGCTCCCACTAAACTTCCTGTATCAACTGGCAGGCCTTGAGCTCTCCAAAGAAGACGCTCCCTTTCATTAATCAACAGATCCAGAACGGACCTTCTCCAATGATCATCTTTACTGGAATCTTGATAAACCAAAAGTGAAGCCGCATTCGCTGCTTGAGCACCCAAAATCATTTTCCTAGCAGTCAGTATTTCAAATTGCTTTTGCCAGTCACTATGTTCAGTATCCAGTTTCTGAAGAAGCGCTCTCGCAGTTGCTAAACTAGCTTCAGTAGCTTCTGTTCTCAATTGCAACGCAGCAGCTGCTCTAGAATGAGCTGCCAATTGTTCTTGAAGTTGAGCTACTTTACTCTCCACAGTGTTGAGGCCTTCAGCCAATCTTCCAAGTTGAGCTTCAGCAGCTGCTAGACGTCCTGCCAGAACTCTCTGCTCTTTTTCCAAAGGTGCAACCTGTTGCAGAATTTGTCCATACTGAAGATTTGCCGAAACCCAAGCAGCTAATGGAGCAGCTGCAACTGAAGCTCGCTTCGCAGTCTTTTCTTCAAAGCTTTCAGGTCGTTCCATTATTAACTTAGCAACAGCTTCCAAACTTGCTGGTGTACTGCGTCTTGCATCCCATGATCTAATTTCATCCTTAACTCCTCTTTTAGCCAAGAAAGTCTTCATGCTGTTCCAGGAAGTGTCTCTAATACCCATTAATCTTAAAACTCCTTCGAGAACATCTCTCACTGGAGCTGGTGGTGCCCTCAACGATCGAACTTCCGAGAGTGCATCAGTTCCAATTCCAGCCACTGCTTGAGCAGCTTGCTCAACCAGTGGCTCCACTTTACCTAGCTCACCTTCAATATCAGCTTTTCGGCGGGCTAACTCTGCACTCTCTCGTTCCGTTTCAGCTTTCAAGCTCGTCATTTCTCCTCTTTGGCCAGTAGTTCCTCGCATTGTTGCAGTAATTTGCTCCAAAGCTGCGTTAGCACGTCCTTTTTCCACTTCCAATTCTTCTCGCTGCTTGTCAGCTTCCTCCTCCAACTTAGCAACTCGATCTCCAGCCTCTTTCAGTCTACTAATCCCAGCTTCGAGACTTTGAAGCTTCTCCTCGATTTCCATCATCCAATTTTCATGAAGGTGCGTCCAAATATTTAGGGAAGCTAAAAATCTCGCAGGAGCTTGCTGTTGACGAGGTGCTTGCAAATGAGCATTAACAACATCCTTTACACCAGATGATTTCTCCTGTGCTGCGTTCATAACTCCACTATGATATATTGCAAATTCAGTTAATGAACTCTCCAAGGACCACCATTCTTTTCCTGGCCCCTGACCAACAAATATGCAATGTCGCAGAAGACTTGATCGACTCAACCAAGAAGCATTTATGTCATTCACATCTAGGATAACTATCACTCGCAGAAGAGTTCGTAATCGATGATAAAAATACTGCTCTAATGTTCCAGAAAAATCTTCTGTCCTTGCTAGTTCAGCTAATGGAGCAACTAGACCATCCAGCTCTTCTGGAGTCAGCAAACCTGGAATTTCTCCTTGAGATACGAGAGCACCAGCAAGAATGGCCAACCCCTCTTCCCTGATGTGATGATCTTCCAGTAGAAGTATTGTTGATTCCCCATCTATTGCAGCTGACTGAGCAGCTGCTTTGATCGCTCCTCTACCTCTACCTGGTCCAAAAGAGACTACATGCATTGAAGAGTAGGTGCTGACTAACTTGACTGCAGATTTTCGACCAGCACCAGGTCGACCTAGGAGAATAATCCCACGTTGTTCATTTCCCAAGGCCCAGCTAATTCCAGCAGCTATTTGCAAAAGATGTGATGAAATCGCAGCCTGCAAAGGTTCCCCTTCTCTTGCACACCTAGCAGCAGCTGATTCTATTTCCTTCTTCCAGAATTCCTGCTCCAGGGGTGTCAATCCAAAACTTCCTCCTCTCCAAACATAAACATCATCCGTATTCTTATTATTTGGGACCCTCGAAGCTATAACGGATTCCCAACGTTGTAAATCTTTCGCATTCAATCTAGGTCCAAAGAGTTGCCGTCCTGAGAACAAAAGATGAGATGTAATAGCATCTTCATTCTCAGCAATTGGATAATATCTCATTGAGTCTGCCCAAATTGCTAAATCCTTATATGACCATATTGAAGATGATTCTTCTCGAGAGCATATAGTTCCAAATGCCTCCACCATTGCTGGAGCCATTCTTGTGACCCAGGATTGAACCATAACATCATCACGTTTCAAAGCACTTCGCAGGTGAAGTTCAACAATGGATATCATGTCTTCGGATGTTTGACGAGGTAGATAATGAGTCATCAATTGAGCATTCAACCTTGGGTGAACTTTAGTGTGCGAGTCTCCTGTGCAGACAACTGTTAAAGGAACACTGGCAAACTCCAAGTCATCTTCATGAAATCCCCCTTCTTGAATTAATTCTCTGACAAGTTCTTGTAATTCCCTCGATGCTAAGTGTAAGTCTTCTAGAATCAATATCAATCGAGAACCATTTCTAGGTCGATAGTTTCTCCCTTGTGAGGAAGACTCCATCTGGATGCAAGCCCTTTTAAGTCTTGCAATCAGGTCTCGAGAACCATAAAGAGAAGACCCTTTTATTACAGACAAGTATTCACCGGCACTATCTCTAATAGATAATGAGATTATCCCTATCAGAGAAGTTTTTCCACATCCATCAGGTCCACGAATTAAGACCGATTTGTTGCTTTCTATCCAAGGCAAAACTATCGCCATGGCAATTTGAGTAGACCCAGAAATGTAGACTGGCCCAGCATCAGTCGTTTTTGATTTGGTGGAGTGTCCTAAAGGTTCCAAGCGATCCGTTTCTGGATTGTACAAAACAGAAAATGGGTTTTTTGGATCAGGACACCAACCATCTGTCCACTGATAAATCAGCCGAGCTAGCTGATCTTTCCTCTCTGAATCTTCTATTTGACTACATAGAGAAGCTAAAAGTGCATAAGTACCCAAAGTTTGGGTATGAGCCTTTTTTAAATGAGGTAGAGCACCATTCATCAAACCAGATGCTGAGGAATATTCCTTATTGATCTTCAAAACCTCTTTGATTCCATTACACAAGTGGCTATTAGCGATATCCTTGGCAATTGTTGGAAGACCTTCCAGGAGGTTGGCTGTAATTATAGCAGAAATAGATGTCGATCCAAGGTGCAGAACTCCAAGTCGTGAAACTGTTGCAGGACTTGCTGCATCAAGTTTATGAGTCTCGAAAATGAAACGAGTGCCACTTCCAAGTCTCATACCAACACCGTTTGGAAGTGTCAGTATACGATTATCATCTAAGGCAGAGTTTAAAGCCTCTGCCCATCCAGGTTCCACATCGCCGTTTAGAACAATCCACGTTGATTCTTCACCAGCTGATGATACTGCATTTGCCAATAAACCCTCTTTCCATTCCCTCGTTTGAGGATCAATTTTTCCTAAGAGTTTGGACTTTGGAACTGCTCCAGGATAAACTACAAACTGTTTAACTGTTTCTCCTAATTTCGCTAAGGCTTCAGCTAACATCGTCCTTACCAAAGTCTTTCCACTTCCTTGTGGTCCAACTATCGCGACACCAGTTCGACTTCGTAACTGATCATTCAACTGGATACATCTGCTCACTAGATCATCTTGCAAACCTCTCGATTCACAAAGTTCCATCAAGCTAATCTGCAAATCTGGCTTCTCTGTTGAATCAGCTAAAGATAGGTTCGTTTTTGAAAATACGTCATTTAATAAAGCAAGAAACTTGGTCGTATCTTCTTCAGTTAGCTTAGGTAGTGTAGATGCCTTGATACCAATTAGAAGTCTGAAATAAAGAAAGTTCATATCAACTAAAGGAATAAAGAGACTTCAAATTAATTTCTTTCCCCCCTTACCTGCTACTTTCATTCATATCTGCAGTTTTGCTATGAAATGGAATAGCATCCAAAACCGATCTTAAGGCTCTAAGGCCCCAATCATAATGCGGCTGTTTTGATGACAACTTTTCCGCAATATCAATCGTCTCAACCAGCTGATTAGCCAAACTAGAAGCCTCTAGAAAACCCGCACACTCTAGCATTGCCCGGACGATGTTAGTCTTATCAGGATGAGCCATTCCAATTGGCCTGAACAATCGAGCTAAAGAATCAGGTAACTTATGTCGACCTCCATAGTCATTACTGGCAGGATTCATCGTGATGAAAATACAGCAATGTGGATCCAGAGTAACATTTTGAGTACCTAAAGCTACGGTTCTTACTCTATCCCTAACTGCTTCTTGAAGTGGTCTAACTAACATCGCTACAGCACTCAACGTTTCCTCCTCGAGGCGATTAAACTCATCGAAGCAACCCCACGCACCAGCTTGTGCAAGACCTCCCAGAATTCTACGCATACTTCCAGCATCCATGCCTTCATCACAATTGAAGACGATAACAAGACGACCTAAAATTGCACCTAAAGCTTTAACACTCTCAGTCTTCCCAGTACCAGCTGGACCAGTAGGACTTCCACCAAGACCTAATTTCATAGCCTGGGTTAGTGCTAAGAAACATCTTTCAGTCAGGGGAGTTCTAACCAGACCAAGAGCAGCCCCTTGATATTCGAAGCGATATGGAAATTCTGCTCCAGCACATCTAACAACTGCTCCATTCCCTCTTCTATAGCTTCTCAGCTGCCTGCTCCAAGTCCAAGCAACACTTTCTTTGTCTGCAATGATTCCAAGAATAGTTCTAGTTACTTGGAGATGATGAACTGTATCCAAAAGAAGGCCCCGTGCCTTTAAAGCTGTCAGTTTATTCCCAGCATCTTCCAAACCTCTGTACTTTGCTCTTTGAATTTCTAAGTATTCCACAAGCTTCTTCACTGCATGCTTTCCTTCCTTCATAGCAGCTTCACATCTCTCTGTGAAGAGGATTCTTCCAGAAAGAAGTAGGATTTGAGCTGGGTATGATGAAGGATCTGCAGCAGAGTCAGAAATACACTTAGAGAGATTTTGACGCAAAGCGTTCCTCATTCCTTCTTCAAGATTTGTTAACCATTGAGGGAGAGAATCAGTCGTATCAACAGGTTGCGGCAGTATCAGAATTTCACCTTCAGGAGAGACAATACTTTTTATCGTGTTCTTTTCCCTCTCAATCGAGCCAACACCTTGGTACAGTTTCGGCAGTTGAGTTTCAAGACCTTTTCCTGTTCCTGATACTAATTCCAGGAGATCCTCATCACTCAAAAAGTATAATCGTGGGTATAATGATCTTTTTTCTTCTAGAAACTCATCAAGACTTCTTTGACATCTGTCCAAAAGGTCTTTTAAATTCGTGAGTGCTGGTAGAGGCAGCTTCCTCAGAGAAGGTATTCTCGGATCTTTAATCACCTCGTTCATCATATATCTAAACTCCTTGTCAGCTCTCAACCATTTACCAGAATCGTTTGGTGAAGCACCTCCTCCGTAGACTGGTTCCAGATAAACCCATTTTCTTTGAAGCATGCTGAGTACTTTTATCCTTTCTTCTAATTCATAGAGAGCAGCTTCACATCTAGCAGCTCGGGATGCAAACCTCTCATAACCTGATGCACCTTTAGCTCCTTCTAACAAAAGTCTAAGTTCACCAGCTCTTGCCAAAAGAGGACCATATTCTCCAACTAAGTAAATTTTCACATTCTTGCTGTCTGTTGATTCTTGCAATGGAAGTGCGGTTGATCCTTCCCACGCTTCCAGTTCAATTAGAGCCTGGCGAATTCCACTTTCAGCGGCAGCTCTCTTGACAACTTCCTTGACACGTTCTGCATTTTCTTCAATTTCCTTAGAACATCTCAGCAAGTGTCCTAGGGTGATGTCCCTAGGATGAATAACATCCTTCAATTTTAAAATTGGTTTCAACTCTGCCCAATGTTCTTCTGCCACATCATCTCCCTTAAGAAACTGGATCCACTCAATCCCTTCTCTAATCTCCCTGATTTTTTTCTTAACAAAAGATTCATTTTCAGCAGCCTTTTGTTGAAATTTGGTTGCACCCATTTCTTTATCCTTGGCATGTAACTGTAGTCTCGTCTCCCAAGAATCTAACCAATCATGAAGTCTGGGTAGCCTTCTTCTAGAGACAGACCACTCCTCATCTTCTTGCTTCTTTAATTCATCAAGAAACTCTGACTGGAACCTGCAATTCAACCCCTCAGCTTCGAGTTGAGCTTCCAAAATTTCGGAAATATCTGTGTCTTCTTCAAGAATTTCATTTAGTTCAAGACTTATCCTCTGACAATCAGACTTTAGGGAAGTCTTTAGTTCCTTCAGGGTTTCCCATCGTTCCTTCATGGAATCGAGCCAATCGAGAGTAATATCTTCTGGCTTTGATGACCATTTGGTTTCCCACCTTTCTCTATCATCGCGTAGGGCTATTGCTCTGTGCCGAAGATTCACTTTAGCATCCTCTACTTGACGAGTCATAACTGCTTGATGCCTTTCCAATCGCTCTGTCAGACTTTCCCATGCCGCATGTGCGCCACTGATTCCTGGAAGAGTATGATAAGAATACGAAATATAACCATTATTGATCTATCAAGAAAGATACAAAACCAAAGTTACCTTCTAACTTTTCTCTTGTCCAAGCAGCCAAAACTCTAGCAAACCCTGTTACAGCTTCAAATTCTTGAGCAGTTGCTTGAGCCTCTTTTTGGATCCGAGAGTAAGCTTCATAAGCCAAACCAATTTCCTCAATATTATGAGGTCTCTTGTCCAATTCTCTAGCGGATGATGATAAGAATTCCACAATGGCTACCAATCTCGATGATGCTTCTGAGCGTAAATCAGAAGACATCCTTTCCCAATATCTACGAGATGCTGATTCCAAATCATTTCGAGCAGTTGCTGTATCAACAACAATGCACCAAATCTTGACATCACTACCTCTTAGTTTTCCAACTTCCTGCGCCCACTGCTTCGCTTCTTTGAAAGATTTTTCCCACACATGTGGACTTTTTCCTTTAAGTCTGAAAATAATTAGTTAAGAAAAATAACAATCGGTTTTCATAATTTAGAAAAAAATTGCTCACTGTTCTCCAGCATCAATCCTAGCTGGTGCAGCCAGAGGTATCCATTTACATCGAAGAGCTTCCACAGCGCCGACAACCTTTTCTGCTTCTTTGTACACTCCTCCATAGAGATAGGCAGATCTTTCAACTAAGGTGTGAAATTCTGCATCCGCGTGATCCCCAACACCTCTGAAATTTGTTGGGATTGCTAGGAATCGACGAATTCCAGAGTACAGTTTAGCACGAATCTCTTCAAGTGGTGGTCTCCATTGAAGAGATCCATAACGAAATGTCAGCTCAATTTTGATCTCTGGTAACTTCTTTAGCAGTGTTGGAAGAGCAGCTCTGTTGGTGACAAGATGATTCACGTTAGAACAAAATGATCAGAAACAAATTAGAGCTCTGCTTAGAAGATCTGACCTGTAAGCAACACCCAAAGCCTTCAGCAACTGACGATCCCAGTGCAATTTCCAAGCCTTAGTGTTTCCATACTCAGCTTCCACAGAATCAACAATTGATCGCATGCTTTTCAATATATCTTTCCAAGTGTTTTGGTTCACTGCTAAGGTAGCAGCATCACCTTTCAACAAATTCGACACCAAATCCCTTAAAGCGGAATGTTTGGCAGCAAGTTCGGCATTCTGCTGAGCAAAGAGTTTGACCTAGAAAAGACGACCATCATTTTAGTTTCATCAAATACTAGTGTTTAGCGATAGGGGGATCTTTTATAATCACCAGACGATTTAATCGAGCAGTATAAGCATCAACAGCATAAGGATCAGACCAGACAACTCCAGATTGTTCTTGAACAGCTCGAGCAAGTTCTAAGGCAGCTGATAACATTAAAGGTCTCTGTGATGGAACCATACGATCTCCTATGGTGTTGTGAAAATTCGCAATTTGCTGAAGAGCTCTGGCTCGAGATGCTAAAGAACTGGCTCGTTCTACCAAATCTTTGACTTCTCTTGGTAATTCCACACCTTGACCTGCTAAAGCTCTTGCTTCTCTGATTAAGGTGGTTAACCTTGGATTATAATTAACTCTCATCATGCTTGTTCCGGTCAGTTCAACTACTGATGAATTAGTTCCTAAAGAGAGCTCCTTATTAGATATTGCCTCTATAGTTTCAGAAACCTTTGGAACAGAAGATTGATTTTTTACAATGGTGGATCTTCATATAAAAATGAGATGTATAAATTAATTATTACCCATGAATCTACTAGTTGTTGGCGTTTTATTTCAACATCCTTGGAAGCAGCAATCACTTTTTCAGAAACTTCTTCATAACCAGGCAAATCAGACAGTAATTCCTTCCCTAATTTTTGCAAACATTCCAACTTTAATTCAGATGCCCTTGCTGTCTGGATTTCTTGTAAAATTGGTGGAGTGTCTAGAAGAGTTTCTGTATCAGGTCCAGCTCTACATGATTCTGAAAAATATTAGAAATATTTAAGTTTAGTTACGTTTAGTTTAATAATCAGCTAACTAATAATTATTAATATTACCTATGAGGTGACTAAAAGCAGATAAAAGAGCTTCACGTTCACTCCGAAGATCCCTTTTAATTCTTTCCCTTTTCATCAATTCACTATATCTTCTAAATTCTGCGGCCATGGATGTAGAATTTTTCGCATCTGCTATTTGCCTCTTCAGTTTCTCAGCCACTTTTTTCTCTGCAGGTGCCAAACCATCTTCAAATTTTCGTTTTAATCTTTCCCAATCAAGATCCTTTTGATCATCTCCTAATCCTGAAAAATTCTTTTTAAATAAGAATAAGCTCTTAATTAAACACTTTTAATCTAATAACAATATTAAACCTTGGATATCCTCAAAGCTCTGGAGTAACGCATCTGTCCCAAGACCAGCTCTTTCTTTTGGTGTCAACAATCTAGTCAACTGACGATGTTGAGCTCTAAATTCTGAAATTTCCCTGTAATATATATATATACAATTGAAAGAATAGTTAAACAGGGTCCCACTGAAAGCAACTGTCATCCAAAAATGACACCGGCTCCCAGTAGAACCGCGTTACTAGATTGAAATTTTGTTATTCCAAATACCTGCAGGAAAACTTACTTTAATCGTTTTCCTAGTTTTGCACACTTCTCTGGTGAAAAAGCGGGACCTTCCCAAGGATGAAGAGAATGATGAGGCCAGAATAATCCTGTAAATCTTTCGGATATGGTGATCCATTTTTTGCAAGTTGTGGCCCCTAGTTCAATAATTTCGTCCTTTACTCGTCCTTCAGAAGTTTTTACCTGAATACATAAAGAAATAAATAATATCTCTTTAAGCCTTTATGTTATCACAAGTTCTCGGCTCTGCAGTATCAAGAAATAAAGTTAACCACGCCTATAGCCTTTGTCTCAGTAACATCTTTCGATACGTCTCCTAACATCGCTCTATTTATTTATCCCTTCTGTTTAATAACGCCCGTAACTACGCCCAGTTTCTTAGACCACGCGTTTCATACACACTCTTGACCACGCATATTTCATTGAAAGTGCCCAAATGGTATGCCAATGACATAATCAAAAAATAATATTAGTAATATATTTTGTTGGGCGAAGGTCAAATAAAATAGGCACGTCCATGGTTTGGTTAAGGCGCCTGGATAAGTGGAGTGCTAAAGAAAAATGACAAAGGTGCCGCAGCAAACACGTTCTGTAACTGCTCCGTAACAAGAGGTTAACATTGTTATATCTGATTATATAACAAATGTTACTGTTCAGTGACGTACTTGTTCTATAAATAAAATGTAACAAGCTTGAGTAACTTTTTTACCGAATGAAGATGTATCATTTCCATAAAAAATAGTTCTAACAATTCTGTAGCAGCAGAAGCTGTGCAGAAGCGGCGAAGCCTTTTCTTCTAGAGGGGGGGTAGGGGCATAGACTTATAATATTGAATGGTACAATTTTTACATAGTATAATAATATTATACTATGTAAAAATTAAACATAAATAATAAATAAACAATAAATAGTAAATAATAATGACAGGTATAATATTCATATTGCTAATGATTTCCCAAAGATTTCAAAGATTGCACAAAGATTTCAATGGTCATCCAAACATTTGACTGCTTTCGCAAAGATTTCGGATAGATTTTTAAAAATTTCACAAAAATTTGACAAAGATTGTAATAATTTTCTAAAGATTTCACAAATATTTCAAATATTTCACAAATATTTCGAAAGATTCAAAAGATTTCAATAATTTCACAAATATTACCGCCCAACGTTCTAATGAACCATTCCAGGAACTTTCCACTGGAACCTGAGGGGAACCTTCCATTATTGTTATTTTCAACAACAATTATCTCGTAAACCGTGCGTGCTAGGTAAAAATCGATTTCAGTTAATCATATGGATATCATGTTATAGTGTAGTATATGCGGTACTCAAAACTCAAAAATGACATCCATTTTCACCTGTCTCTTACGGTTTACGAAATAATTGTTGTTAAATATAACAATAACGGAAAGTCCCCCTCAGGTTCCAATGTAACGTTCCTGGAACGTTCGCTGGAACTTTCCGAAGGTTCCCGCAGAACGTTCAGTGTTATTATGGCGAATATTTCAAAAATATTTCAAATATTTTGCAAATATTTTTGAACGATTCACAATGATTTCCCAAAGATTTTAAAGATTGCACAAAGATTTCAATGAATTCCCAAAGATTTCACAGGTTTCGCAAAGATTTCACGAAGATTTGACAAAGATTGCAATAATTTCATAAAGATTTCATAAAGGTTTCACAATGTTCGATTCTCGATGCTTGCGGATATTTTAATAAACTGCGTTTCTCTTTAGTTTATAAGTGATAAGTCTTCTCTAGATAAAATAAACAATTAGCTTAGCTTCGAATAATGTATGGAGTATAGTTAAGAATTTAATGTCAATAAGAATACGACAAAACGGAAGAGTGTTTGTCAGAGGTTATACAAAGGTGTAATATTTTCAGATTTAAGTTCCGGAAAATAAGTGTATTTTACATTTGAATTAATAGTTTCCTTCTTTGAACCTAAAATTTCTGGTAATGGATTATGGCAGTGTACCATGCAGTTAAACTTTGTTACTATTGCAACCATGGACCACACTTCAGAATTTGAAGCATGATGCTATCGATTTACAGGACATATCTTCAGTTGAGGCTTATCATTTTTTTAACAATTTAATAATATTCTATTTGAATTAACAAAAGAAGAAACAATGGCATATTTTTTATACACAAAGATTTCAATAATTTCTCAAAGATTTCGGATGGATTTAAAAGTCTTCACAAAGACTTCAATGATTTCCCAAAATTTTAATATGTTCACAAATATTACCAAACACTTCAAAAGAATGCCCAAAGATTTCAAAAAAATTGAGGTATTTTTTAAAGATTTCATAAAGGTTGAGAATATTTGACGAAGATTTCGGATAGACACAATGATTCCAATGATTCCCCAAAGATTTCAATAATTTCACGAACATTACCAAATATTTTTAAATATTTCAAAGGTTTCCAAAGATTTGACAAAGATTTTGCAAAAATTTCCGGTAGATTTCAATGATTTCCCAATTATTTTAAAGATTTTGGATAAATTTAAGAGACTTCACAAAGCCTTCACTGATTTCCCAAAGATTTCAATAATTTCACAAATATCACCAAATATATTTGAAAAATATTCCAAATAATTCCAAAGATTTCAGAAATATTTCAATGATTTTTCAAAGATTTAAAATATTTCGCAAAGATTTCGGATAGATTTAATATATTTCACAAAATTTTCATCGATTTCCGAAAGATTTCGGATAGATTTCAAAGACTTCATAAAGACTTGACTAATTTCCCAAATATTTTTATAATTTCACAAATATTACCCAATATGTCAAAAATATTTCATATATTTCCAAAGATTTCAGAAATATTTCAATTATATCACAAAGGTTTCAGACAATTCACAAAGATTGCACACAGGTTTAAATGATTTCCCAAAGATTTCACAAAGATTTCAAAGATTTCAAGGATTAAAAAAAGATGTAAATAATTTCACAAATATTACTAAATATTTCCAATATTTCGCAAAGATTTCGTAAAGATTTCGTAAAGATTTCACAAAGATCAAACATATTTCGAAAAAATTTCGGATGGAGTTAAAATATTTCACAAAGATTTCTATTATTTCACAATAATTTTAGATATATTTCGAAGATTGAATAAAGAAAGAAAGAATTGATAGGGTAAAGAAGTCATAGGATAAAGAGGATCGAAAACATTGATTGACCCATAGACTTTTCCTTCTTCAGGATCGCACCATGAGGTACAATTTCCAACTTAAAATTTAATATTATCACATTACACTTACGACATAATTTTCAATTTATAGCATAATCTTATGAGGATTTTGAGAATAGAGTTTAAATACGGCACTCTTAAAGCGGAAAGTTTCATACATAAAACTCTTACAATCTAAAACGTTAATCATCTTTATAAAGAGATAGAAGTTTTAAGTTTTGATGAATTCCATGAATTTCATGAATTTCAAGCCTCACATGCACTTAACTTATGAAAGCTTGTTAATATAAAAACAGTGAAAAAGTGATTATCATTCCCGGAAATAACTTTTATTGTTGATCAAAAAAATGTATGATGCAGTTCATTCAGTACTAACATTGAATATTTAAATTGAACGTTTTTAAATCCTCAGCGGATGCGATTTTTCAAAGCATTTGAGCATTCAATTATCTTTTTGAGTGACCGTGCGTGCAATTGTGTAATTTATAAAATAAATCAAGTGCAGTGATAATATATAAAAACATTTTTTGTTGTAAATTTATCATTATATTACTGTTCCGTAAGTGGTACATAACACTGTTATAACATGTTTACATGCATGTTACAAAACTTATGTCACAGAGTTACAGAGCAGAGTGTGACATTTTGCGTCACGGGTAAATCACCTGTGACTCACCAGTTATGTAACATGTTACAGTCGGTAATTTAACAGTTACATAACTATTATATGACCCCATTTTCCTTGGCTTTACTCTTTATCCACACCTTCAGCCACGCCCATTTCCAAACAATATATATTAAAATGAAGTGTCTCGTCGTCTCAAATTCGGGATGAGCAGTCAAATAGTTCCCACGAGCTTGAATAATGTTCCCGAATTTTTAGGACGACTAGACACAGCCATATTAAAAATACAGTTTTTTAATCCAGAGTGGAAAATACTTATAGGATTGGATTGTAAACCCCCAAAAGATTATTCTTATTGAAAATGCCCTACTTATTAAAATTAGACTCTAGAATTTTAGATTTAGAGACATCCACAAATTCAAATACTTAAACGCGGCGGAATATAATGATTTACTAATTAAATATCTTACCCCACTGATGAGATTTTCTACAAGAATAACAAGTTCGTTTCCAAAAATATCCAATAACGATTTCATACGCTCCTCACTATAAACTTGACCCTTTAGTTTCCAAAGATCATCCACGAATCCAGAAGCTACTTCGAGTGTTTCATCTAGACCAGCAAGACCTTCTCTGAAATTTTAATATCAATATTTGAGATTCTACTCTTTATGATCCATCTGCATAAACAAAATCTCAAATGATTGCATTGATGAGAATGCATAACTAACTTGGAAACAGCTGCACTTTCAAGTTCTACCCTAATTTTCTTCAAGAAACTCGTAGCTTGTTGGTAAAGCTTCCTTTCGTCGGTTTTTTTCACATCCTTTGATTTTCGGTGCCAAAATAATTCCTCTTCCTCGATTGATGTTGAGGGCCTTGGACCCAAAATATCCTCCTCCAATTTTTTTAGGGAGGATGCATCCACACCTGGAGATTTAAGAGTTGGGGCCCAAACTTGACGAAGGGCTTCAATAAGTGATGAGCCCCCATTCTTACCTGTTGATGTCACCTGGACGAGTTCATGGAAATTTTCCTCTGTGACTACAGATGCATTTAACTGTTTATTAAAAATAATAATTAAAATGTAAATTATTGTTATTAACAAATAAAGAATGTAGGATACATAATAATAAATAATATCATATCTAGAAGCAAGTAGTGTAACGATATATCTCCAAAATCTTGCAATTATTGATATTGAAAACCTGATTGACTTTTCTATACCTTAAGTTGTTTTTTAGCTTGAATTTGAAATCTAACAAACCGATCTTACAATTAATTAATTTTATTAAGTAAAACCTTATGTGAATTGAGAAACATTTTTGCTTTTTAACACTCATGAGCGGTTGAATTAAAACATTCAAATTATCTAAGAAATTATTTTAAATATTATACATATCTTATGATTGTGCTTTCAGCTGGAAAATAGTATTTTTAAAAGAATTTCAATGGAGCATAATGTTTCGAAAGATTAAAAATTTCTTAATTTCTTGGTTGTTTTATTTTTTTTTCGCTTGCAATGAGCATTTTGAAACAAAAATCATCATCAAGATTTCCCAATTAAAAATTTCTTAGGTTATGTTAGTATTTTA
Organism: Andricus grossulariae; assembly: GCA_011634705.1. Lineage (NCBI taxonomy): Eukaryota > Metazoa > Arthropoda > Insecta > Hymenoptera > Cynipidae > Andricus > Andricus grossulariae. Next base: position 52,701 of record JAABKJ010000047.1, read on the forward strand.
CACCGAAAAAGGGCATGTTCAGTCACAAAGTATTCGATTTCAAAGATTGAACATATTTAAAAAAATTATGTGTTTTGACCATGCTAGCTTTTCTTTACCGTTTAGTATATTTTGAAACGAAAATCATTAGATTTTAAAGGTTCAGAAATTTTTAACAATTTTAGGTGAGGGGAGGCTGGGGCTAAGCCGGCACTTTTTTTTTAAGTCGACGTTTTTTAATTTAACATTTTTTTTTTTTGACAACGTATTAGGTATGGTTGGATTGAGAATTCAGTTTGCTACAAAACGTTACTAATGATTTTGAACTACAATACTTTGTTTATCAATTATTAGAAAAAAAGTGAAGTGATGTAAAATCTGTCGAGCGAAAAATCGTGGGGCTAAGTCGACACTTGACTATAATATTTGAAGAAAAAAAAGGTCACATTTAAAATTTTTGTATTATAGTAGCGAACTGAATTCTCGAGCCAACAGTACCCAATACGTTGTCAAACGAATTTTTGTCACATTCTCATCCTTTAATGAGAAGGTATTAATTTGATGTAAAATTGGACTTCGTCGGTTTTAATCAATTCTTGACGTTTTGAGACATCCTGAGTCAGAAAAACCGATTTTTACAAAGGTGTCTGCCTGTCTGTCTGCCTGTATGTATTTATGTATCCTGTAGGCAAGATGACGTACTCGGTGTCGATTGAGCCCCACGCGTCAATTTTGTATATTAATATCCGAAAAACATTGAAAATCAGCGGGAAAACAAAATTTGATAACTCATTCATGTTCAGCACCATTTTTTACGTAAGATGAATATACCTTAATCATAGTGGATAATGTTATACAGAAGAAAAACACAATTTTCCACAAGCGTCGAAAAAGACTTTTGACCTCTGAAAACACTTTTTATGTGGTAAAATGTGCCATGTCATGCAGAATGCCACGAAACTCTATCGATAAAGTAAGGGCATTAGGACCCACTTTTATTTAAAAAAAAAAACAAGTTCACACGGTTTATATTTTCCTTAAAAAAGCAAGTGACGGCTTAGCCCCACTCTCAGCTTAGCCCCACTCTCCCCTATGTTAGCGTTATACACCAGAAATTTGTATTTTAAAATAAAAACCATTAAAATTTGACCAAGATTTAGAACCACTTAACAATTGGTATTTTTAATTTAAGAAAAAAATTAAATTTTAAAGAGATTCACCACTTTTAACAATTTTGGATTATGTTAGCGTTTTGCAACAAACATTAGTATTATAAGACAAAAAATCCTTATAGTTCGAACCGGATTTGCAATTTTTAAACAGTGGTAGGTTATATTAACGTTAATAATCAAAAGTGGTATTTTTAATTTAAAGAAAAAGAGAAAATTCGAAAATATTAATCATCTTATTTTACGCTAGCGTTTTACACCAAAAATGATATTTTGAAATGAAAATCATAATTTAAACTAAATTAAAAATCTTCTAAAAGTTTTTCGTTGGAAATTGGGATATAAAAAAATAAAAACATTTCAAAAAAGATTTACAACTTTTGACAAGTTCAGATTATGCTGGCGTTTTACACCAAAAATTGGTATTAAAAAAATATCACTATAGTACGAACAAGACCTGCAACCTTTGAACAGTTTCAGAATATATTTACGTTTTTCATAGGAAATCGGTTGTTTTGAAAAAAAAATGGATTTTGAAGACGAGTTAAAATTATGAAAAATTTTTTGTCATGTTATGCTAGATTTTAAAAAAGATTCACGACTTTTAACAATTGTAGATTTTTCAGCGTTTGACTTCATAAATTAGTATTTTAAAACCAAAATCATTCCAGTTTCAACACAAAATGCAATTTTTAAGAAGTTTCAGGTAATCAATCAGAATATAATATGTTTTGGTCCAAAATCATTTGTATTTTTTTAAAAAACTTATTAGATTTCAAAAAATATTTACAATTTTTGAAAAACTTCAAGTTATGGCGGCGTGTTACACCTAAAATTGGTATTTAAAAAAAATATTACATTTGTATCCAATGATTTTTGTGTAAAGTAATTAAATTTACGATCTTGAGAAATTTCGGATGGTGTGTTATTGTTGTCGAACATTGCAATTTTTATTTAACAATTGCTAGATTTAAAATAAGATGAATAAGTTTTGAACAATATTAGATTACGTTGGCGTCCTACATGAAAAATGAGTATTTTTGAAAAAAATCATGATAATTTGAACAAGATTGTTAATATTTTGACAATTTTTTGATTATGTTAGACTCTTTTGTCGAAAATTGGTGTTTTTGATGTAAAAAAAATATGTTTTAAAAAATATTCACAACCTTTCAACAATTTTAGGCTACGTCAACATTCTTTAGCGGAAATCACTGATTTTAAACAAGAAACATTAGGTTTAAAAGAAGATATACAATCTTAAACAATTTTTTGTTATATGTTATGTTTGTGGTTTTTGCCTAAAATTGCTATTGTTAATGAAAAATCATTCGATTTTGAAAAATATTCACAACGTTTGAACAATAATAGGTTATGTTAATATTTTTCGTCTGAAATTGGTATTTTTTATCAAAAAGGCAATGGTTTGATTTTCTATATATTGTACCCAAATATTATATACCGAGTGTCCAAAAAGTCCCGGACCGACTAAATATTTCCTCAGGAATATTTCCACTAGGTTCTGGAGAAGGTCCTGGTCAGAGTCAAAGTTAAGGTCACCAATCGACCGGGGGTAGAAAATGCTACATTTCTTGCGTTGAAAATTTTCTTCAAAAATGCATGCCAGTTGAGTCATCCTGCTGTAGGTTGTTTGACCTTGCCATGACCTTTCCAGGTCAAATTTTCGATTGATCAAGGTCATATCTGGACGTAAAATTTTCCGCTCTCTCAGTTCCCGGGTCAAAAAATAGAGATTCCCATGAAAAAAGGCAGTTTGACCTTGAAATGACCGTGAAGGTCTTAGTCAAGGTCCAAATAAAGGTCGTCATTGAATACCTAGTTGAAAATTACTTCAAGAATGACCTTGACTTCCCTGAAAAATATCTCAGCTGAGGAAATTTTCAACCGGTGGGGGACTATTTGGACACCCTGTATATTAATTCGGAAGTCAATCAATTTTCATAAATTATCAAAAATATTGCGTGTTTTTTTTTCTAGCAATAATGAATAGAGAATATTTAGGTTGTATAATTGAAAGCTGATTTTTTTCAATTTGAAATTGGCAATGGCTTCAGATATATTTACCTTGAAAAATACTAGAGTGCTTTTCCCAACTGGCAGCTCGTTCGTTAATTTTAAAGAAGTTTCATCAGAGTTTTCAGAAATTGGATGTGCACACAAAGTCCTGCAAGTTGATTGATCCAAAAACTTGTCGAGAACATAAACATTTTCTGACTTGGATTCATCCTGATTGGGGATTCCAAAAAAATTGCCAGCGGTGGACAGAATCAGGGTCCTCCGTCTGTCTGCGACAACCATTTTTCACCATTTAAAAAATTATTCCAAAATTATTATTTGTTGTTTTAGCACGTGTAGTTTATTAGGACACGTGTGTAGAAATTGCTGCCACGGTGGAAACACTGGACACCTCGTGTAATCGAAGTGACAGTGACGACGGTCGTTTCCATGACAACAAATTGACAACAAAACTCATGCAGGTTTTCTGTACACCTGGCATACAGTGAAACCCCAAGACATTTTTGTTATAGAATAAACTAAATTAAAATTAAATTTCTCTCGCAATCCCTTGTTTATTCATTTATTTATTTAATTAAACAACAGTTGAGGCCAATCATTTTTTGTGTGTGTATATTTCTTTAGATTAAGTTATTAGTAGGGCGTGCAAAAAATATTGTTTAGGTAACCTGCATGAATTACCTAAAATATTTGGTGAGGGATAGTTCAGCGATTTTTTATGCTGCTTTATATAGAGGGGGGGGCGCGGTCCAACTATTTCTTACGTAAGATATTTTCAAGTCTGCGAATATAGTAATATTATGAAATATGAAATATAAATTATGAATTTAAAATACTTATTATTATTTTTATTCATTCTATTTAATTATTATTATATAAATTATGAAAACCTAGTAATATTATTATTAATTTTGAATGTAATAATCATTAGATTTTTATAATATTTATTATAAGATTTTATGAACTTAGGGAACGAACATAAATATAAAATATAAACTCTGCTAATTGAATAAATGTGGAAGCTCGATGAAATTAGTTTTACAAAATAAAATGTGTTCATAACAATAAGTTTTTAGTTTTACAAACGTACAATTTTATAACATATAATTTCTTAAAGGGGTTTTTGGGTGGAAATTTCAACAATTTAATTGAAATTTTTTTTCGTTTAAAATTAATTTCTTTTTGCAAAATTTTTATCGTTTTTGTTTAAAAATGCAACTGTCTGAACTACTTTGTTAAATAATCAATTTTTTAGTTCAAGATTCATAATTTTAGTTGAAAATTAATTTTTTTGGTTGAAAATCGAACTATTTTGTTGAAAATCCGTTTGTTAAATTGCAAATAAACTATTTAACTAAAAAGTTATATATTCTATTATTTTTGCACGATATAAATGAAGTCGGAAGGAGAAATACGTTGCTTTTTGAACACCCTACAAGACTGTCATAACAACTATTTGAATTTTCTTGAAAAATCGAAAATTCAAATTTCGAACGCACAAAAAAAAATGAAAAATAAAAAATTTCATTTTGCAGACAAACTATACAAGATACGAAATAAGATGAATTGATAAAAATGGTGCATTCAAAAATGATCCAAAAATTTCTCAATCATAACTTTTTGATAGGAAGTATAGCTTTTGTATAATTTCGTAAAAAGCAGCATTAAAAAAAAAATTAGATTTTTGGACAAGCAACAGAAGCTACGAAAAAAATACCAGAGTTCTTAAACAAAAAAGAGCTACAAATTTGTCATGAATAATTTTTTGATAGGACGCGCAGGTTTTGTTTTAATCGTAAAAAATAATATTAAAAATAAAGAAATTAAATTTTCTGGAAAAAGGTACAAGGTACGAAAAAAAAATGAATAGACAAAAGTTGTTCACCCAAAAAACATCTAGAAATTTGTTATGAATCATTTTTGAATTGAACAAGTATATTTGCTTTTAGTCGTAAAAAAATAAGATGAAAAATTAAAAAATTAAACTTTTGGAAAAACGACACAAGAGACAAAAAAAAAATGAAAAGACAAAAGTAATTCAACAAAAAAAAAACTACAAATTTTGTATATACTATTGTTATCAAAATATATTAAATATAGAAAAAATTACCTTTCTGGAAAAAGGACACAAGCTACAATAACATTTTTATTTAACAAAATTTTTCGCCTCAATTATATCTAGACATTTGCTCAAAACCACTTTACGCTAGGACGGGTATTTTGAGTTTAAATCGTCAAAAATAACATTGAACACACACAAATTAAATTGATGTAAAAGCGACACAAAGTGCAATAAAATATTTAATAACAAAATTGTTTTTTTTTCTTATAGGATGCGCACTTTTTTCAATGATGAAAACAAAACAATGAAAATACGCATGTTTTAATACCAATGCATATTATGAATTGTGGTAATATAAATTTATTGAAATTATATATTTTTCAGGTTAGTTGAGAATAAAATTTAATGCAAAATATGAAACAAATATTAAAGTAATCATAATAAATCAAATTTGTACTTTATGTTGCAATATCTGAATAAGCGATCTCAGGCCGAGGTACATTACAGTTGTCGATGCTTTGACATTTAATTTTGAAATTTCTGTTCACAAATGTGGGGGAAATACAATGACCGAGTGCGCAGCGCGAGTTAAATACATTATAGCTCGAGAACTAACAGTCACGCGCCCTAATAGGCGTGCTCAAATTTGCGAGCGTAGCGAGCCGCGGGCGATGAGAATGGGCCCGCGCAGCGGGCAGATTGTTTTATATGAAAATTTATCTATTAAATTTTTTGGTAAAAATTGATCTTTTTAGTTCAAAAATTCAACTATTAGGTTGACAAATTATGTGATTTTTCGAAAAATCTTTTTTTTTGTATAAAATTAATGTTCTAGGTTGAAAATGTAACTTTTTAGTTAAATGTGTATGTATTTTGTTTAAAATTTGTATTCTTTGGTAAAAAAAACTAGCCTTCTTAGTTAAAAATTCTAAACGTTTGCAGACTTATCGTTTTGGTTGAAAATTCAATTATATAGTTGCAAATTCAACTGTTTTTTAGAAAGCTTGTCTTTTTGGTTTGAAGATTCAACAATAGAAATCTTAAAACACGCTCAAAACATCAATAGGGACAATGGATATCATACCAATCGGATTTGGCTTTCCGTCCTCCCTGGTTTCAAAAAAAAACTTGATTGGCCAATCAAGTTCGAGCAGTCCCCACCATGGAGCGCTCTGCCCAATCATAGGCATCTTAGAGAATCTATATAAGAACAGCATAACCTGAAACTTCAGTTTCAGGTCAGCCCTGAAGAAGTGAACTGCAATGTTCACGAAACGCAGTTGAAAACCCATTTGGGAACATATACATCCAAATCAATTCTACATAAAGCAAGTTTGCTTCTCTTGAAGAAAAAAATAATACAACGTACTCAATTTGTCTTGAACACTACCTCCAAAAAACTATTAAAACTTCACCTTTTCCTATCAAACACTCTCAGATTTGACATTCGGTATACATTGAACCTCAAAGCATTTGACCAATCCCAACAGATTGAAGGTCTTTCTACTGAAAACAAAAAATGAAATTTGACACATTACTTCCAGTAAGGCACGCACCATCAACTAACACAGTAAAAACATCTATAACCATCCTCTCAGCAATGAAATGATTTCAGCCTTATCTAAAGGACATAATTTCGCAGTAGCTCAATTCAAAATCCCGAAAGAAGAAATCATAAGTAATTTGGAATCGACAATATACATCCTTCCACCCGAAAAAGCAAATGACATACGGCGTAGGACAGCCAACATCTTACGCTAAGCCCAACTTCCCTCCTCAAACTTGACAAAACAAGAAAAAGCAGCAATAAAAGAACTCAACCAGAATAAACATATCATAATATTACCGCAGATAAAGGCAATACAATAGCAATAATAAATAGAGAGTACTATAACAATAAAAGCATACACCTTGTAACTGACGATACAGTTGAGAAACTTAAAAAAGACCCCACAAAAACAGTAGTCAGCAAAACAAAAACCCTGCTAAAAGAATCTAAACTTGACAGCCAAACAATAGCTAAATTAATACCTACTAATCCCACAGAAAACTCTATCACGCACGTCCAAAACTCTTTTGACTTCATCAGAAAGATACAGAAGATTCACATTCAACCCCAAGACATCCTAGTGAGTCCAACAGAAAACTCTATCACGCACGTCCAAAACTCTTTTGACTTCATCAGAAAGATACAGAAGATTCACATTTAACCCCAAGACATCCTAGTGAGTTTCGACATAGTATCTCTCTTTACGAAAGAACCAATCTCTGATACAATCGATATTATTAAATCCTTTGCAAACTTTCCTTCCAATTACATACCTTTAATAGAACACTGTCTCAATAATACTTCAATCTCTTTCAATAACCAATTCTATGAAAAAACTTCAGGAGCAGCAGTGGAATCTCTAATCTCACCTGCAATAGCCAACACTTTTATGGAAAATCTAGAAACTAAAATCTCTTACAAATCCAAGCTCAAATCGGAATTTTTGTGCCGTTACGTCAAGGACACTTTTGTCATCTGGAGACATGGACTAGATAAACTACACAAGTTCTTCGATTCCATCAATAATTTACATCTTCATATCCAGTTCACCATGGTAATTGAACAAAACGGAAAATTGCCTTTCTTGGACGTACTAGTTTACAAAAGATCTGATAACACTTTAGGACATCTCAAAAGCAATCGGTCATCAAATCCCTTGTATACAGAGCTGCCTCCGTAACAGATAAAGATAACTTACAAAAGGAATTACAAAATGTTAAACAAATCCTCATACAGAACGATTACACAAACAAACAAATTGAGAAAGCAATAAGAAAATACACTAAAAAAACAAGTCAACACAACTCACTAATGAAAGAGAGAGAAAAATGACCACCATCCTACCCTACACTCAAGGTATCACAGAACAAATAGAAGGAATTCTCAACAAACACAATATCCAAACCATATTTAAACTACCTGAGAAAATAGGACAACTTCTAAACAACCCTTTAGATAAAAAGGCACCTCTCAGTGATCCGTGAGTATATAAAATCCCTTGTTCTTGTGGCAAAGTCTATATTGGAGAAACCGGGAGGGCGGTGAGCCAGCGTGTAAAGGAACATGAGATTAAAGTCAGGCTAAAACATTTCACGCAATCAGCACTAGCTGAGCATCATATTGAAATAGGAAATAGCATTTTATTTCACAAAACAGCCGTCATCCCAAAAACGTACAATATTTTTCCAAGAAAACATAGAGAAGAAATCGAAATCTTAAAACACCCTAATAACAACAATAGGGACAATGGATATAATACCAATCCGATTTGTCTTTCCGTTCTGCCGGTTTTTTTAAAAAAGACTTGATTGGCCAATCAAGTTTGAGCAGTCGCCGCCATGGGGAATTCTGGCTAATCAGAGGCATCTTAGGGAATCTATATGAGAACAACATAACCTGAAACTTCAGTTTCAGGTCAGTCCTGAAGAAGAGAACTGCAATGTTCACGAAACTTCGGCAAGATTCGTAGTTTTGCACACGATTGAAACCCGAGAAAACTTTAAATTTCAAATTTCAATTTATCATAATAAATCATCGTGAAAGCATTAAATCTATTGATACTTTTCTGATAGATTCAAGAATTGTAATCAAAATTTTTACTAGACATAAAATATATATTTCGAAACTATCCATATAAAATTTTTTGATTCGATCAAAATTCAAAAAGTAACAGCAGTTTCAAATTTGGAAACAAAATTTTTCGTTTCATTTTGTTTACGCGGTTTTCTTTTTCAAAAGCAATCGTTTGTATAACCTAGCTGTTGAGCCCTAAGCGTGAGTATCGCAATGAGAATGTAATCGTCAAGGCCGTAGGTGATTTGAGAACCCTCTTGAAAGTCAGATTGAAAAAAACATGTTTAATGTCACTTTATGATGTTAGTTTATGAGGGGTTTGAATCACAGTTTTTGATTTGCGCGCTCAAACAGGGCGCGTTTTCAGGGCAGCATCATGGAAATTAAAAATTGTACATTATTTTGCAATATCTGAATAAGCAGTACCAGATTGTAGTACAGAAATAAATATAAAATACATTAGATATAATAGTGTTGAACGTAATGTAGAAAAGTTCACATTTTGGATAAAATCGAGTGCGAAGCACGAAATACGTGATAAGAATGTGTTCGTTAAAGCCGAAGGAGCTTTAACAACAGAGAATTCACAATCATCAAATTACATTTGTTAACGTTTTGATCTTTAATTTCAAAAGGTCTGTGCACAAATCTGTGTAAAATGCAAAGACCGAGCGCGTAGCGCGAGGTAAATACATTATCGAGCGCGAAGTGCGAGAACCAACAGTCGCGCGCCCTAGGCTGATCGACACAGAAACTATTGGTTGTAAAATTTGATATTATACTATTTACTTTTATAAGAGTTCGATGGCAATCTAGGATATAGTCGAAAAAGTAGTATTAATTGCCAGAGCGATGCCAGGAAACACCTTTTCCATATCAATTATAAATACAGTCAAACCTGGATTTAGCGCCGGTTTTGGGACTGACGGTCGGCTTCAATCCAGGCTCTCCAAACATAAACAGTCTGGCGCGTATGAACCGTTTCCGGTGGATTTTACTGAGTGGTAACAAATATTTTGACAATTGTTTTTGTAATACGGAGACAAGGGTAAACTAAATATTCAACGACAATAAGCAAGAAAGTATGCTGTTACGCGTTAAAATAAATTTATTTCCTGCGTACGTACTTAAAACGTTTGCGGGCCGTTGAACATCTCCTTCAAAATGAGAACTTTCTTTTGACTAATCGATCCAGATACTGAATTCCCGCTCTCTCTCGCTTGCTTAAACCATTCGAAGACAGCAATATACAAAAATGACGTTTTTCGCCAAAAAACTGCACGTCGACACTTCAAGTGGGAATCAGCACGCACTGTTGCGTATATAGCGCATGATGATGACGCAGTTTCATAACCAGACATACGAAGAAGTTACTTAACAGAAAATCACCTACTTTCATTAATATTAAATTAACTGTCCATGAAAAACACAGTTTTCACAATTCTAAAGTCAACACTCGACAGTTTGACATTAAAAAACACTACATAGGGACTTCGATGCCTTAAGTCGATCCGGCCTCTCTTTTTACAATGTGAGATAGACAGAGACGATCCGATTTTGTTCCAATGACAGGTATTTTCGTTTCGAAACGATCATACTCTCTCTATCTCTGTCTATTCAGTACTTCTTCTTCTTTGTTTTCTTTGTCGAATTGTAAAGACTATTGGTAGCTAAAATAGCGTTACCACTCCAGAAGAAATTTGAATTTCGATTAAATATTAACAAGAAATCTTATGGTAATTAATTACTTTTAAGCCGTAGTATAAAATTTTTGATTAAAATGAATTGATATTTACTGCTCGTTTTCATGAACATTGCTCCAATAACTTCGAGATACTACTTCGTGATATACATTCGCGTGTCAGATGGCGCTGTTGTTAAGATCAAAGGGAGGCGCATTCAAACGCACGAAATAATCCGATCGCTCCCATCGGCTACAGTTGGCTTATGGCATCGGAGCCCCACTGCTGGTCGACGCAAGCTAGCCATCGTGCTTTAAGTGCACTGTCGCAACGTCATGACACAGTTAGACATTTTCGACAGTAAATTGAAGTTTGGAAAAAGTGATATTTACAAAATAAATAATAAAACCGTAGTTTTTTTCTCAATAGGAAGGTGCAATGAGATAAAAAACTATTGAATATAGTGCTTTGTAAAAATTCCAATTCAAAGTAGGAACTGTAATATATATGCATGTGTGAATATATAGTTTATAAATTTAGGTAAGAGAATCTAATAAATACGACATCTTCCAGACTAACAGTCTTTATAAATTATTCAATTCTCCTAGACGTGAAAAAATTTTTCATTCTTTTAAATATATATACATATACATATCTATTTACATATATATATGTATATATGTATATATAAATTCTGTTAAACTCTTGGAAGTGCAAAGCTTGCATTGGATAAATGCCTGAAAGTCATTCCTGCGTGTCAACAAAATGCTAAGACACTTGCGGGAAGAATGCAGAAGGTGCTCGTGCATGGGTCACTCCGTGTCCTGAGGGTGCACGAAACTTTTGCAATATCATCGTACTGAGTCCATCGCAGACTTTAACCACATATCTCACGGTCGTTAGACGTGGTTACAGCTGAAATTTTACCGCGATTTCGCCGGGAGCGGGTGCAATTTTTCAGAATAGAACCCGCTCTCGGCGAGATCCCACGGTTGTCCCTATGACAAACTTTTAACTATAATAATATATATATACATTCGGTTTTGGTTTTCATTCCTTGGGAATCGAACCGAAGGGCCTATGACAAAGCCACCAAACGCGTCCTCGGGTTGTGGATAGAAGGTTCCTTTACCAAGGGTTTCTGCTGAATATGATTACAAGAATTAATAAGCAGATGCGGAAAATTATCCAGGGATGGTCCCGAAGGAACAACCCCTAAGCGGAGGCGTATCAACCGTGCCGCAAGCTGAATGGAACCTGGGTGGGGTGTCTTAAACGATGACTCTGGGACACTGGGCGACCTCTCAGAATATGCAGCCTTATCCTTGCATGCGGGGCTCTACACGCATCGACGAAGCCATTTCCCTAGCTGCTCGCAGAAACACCAATGATAACACCACACATAGTTGTAGTAAGTGCGGTTCAAAACAATCGAACGCGCAGGGCTCCCGACAATGGGCCGCACAAAAATGCCGACTATCCTAGAGTTGGGGGAGCCAATCTAGACGAGTCCATGCGATAGCCCAGCAGAATCTCATTACTTTTAAGTGGACGGATCGACTCCGGGACGACCTGCTGGAGTGCTATGATATCAGTAGAGTCCCTGAACGAGAAGGTTACATAGCGCGACTGCATACGCTGTGGTGCGAGAAATATCCAGAGCTCTCAGATTTTTCGCAAAAACTTCTGCGAAACCGTGCCAAGGCACTCCGGAAAAGGGTTTATATAAGCGCAGCGCCTACTCAGCCGCAGCCAGAACAAGCCGGCAACAGAGGAAGAGAGACGAAACTGAGGCCAACTGTAAGTAGGCGTCCAATAGAGAAAGAGCGATGCCTCAGGACCCGGAGAAACATCAACACTCAGGTTTCCCTCAAGCCCAAAGATCTAGCTGAACTGCGTGATGAGCTTCGTGGAGATTTTTCCGAAGAATGCGACCTCTGGACTATCAATTTTAGTGTGTATAATGCAGCGAGAGCTTTGGCAAATGCAAACCGTAAAACAACAACTACAGTTGATCATGAGACCAAAAGACGAATGCATCAACTGAGCACAAATATAGGCTGGGCAAGGAAGTATGCGTCCCGCATTCAGTGTGTGATTGACCACATAACATTTGGCAGGATTTTCACTGCCACGGTTCGACAGTTCGCGCGCGAACTGCGGATCCGTCTTCACACACTCAACAAGCCAAAGCTACTAACCATCAGACAGCATATTGTTAACCGAATACATGTACTATAGAACGCTAGGAGAAATCTAGAGCGGAGAAAGAGGTGGGTCAGAGCAAATCAACAGTTTTTGTCTGACCCATCTCGACTCTTGCAAGACCCTCCAGTTACAGTCGTCCACCCGCCCACACCAGAGGAGGTCTAGGCATTTTGGAGAGAAGTCTACGAAGTCCAGCATCCACTGAAAGAGAACTCAAAGAGTATAAATAGCTTCAAGGAGCTGTGCAGTGCCCTCATAACACCTGAGGAGGAATGCTCACCTATAAGTACCGAGGAGGTGAAAAAAGTATCAAGAGCCGTGAAGAACTATTCCGCTCCGGGACCAGATGGTATCAAGACCTTCTGGTGGAAGAAGTTTCCTTCAACCCATCAGCATCTGGCCAGCATTTCCACCTCATATCTAAAGTCGGAAGAGCCTATTCCTATGTGGTTGGTCTAAGGGCGCACAGTGCTCCTGCAAAAGACTAGCAACTTAGCTGACCCTATGAATTACAGGCAAATAACTTGTCTGAACACACTGTATGAGATCTTCACAACTATCCTAAATGATAGGATTGTTCGAACAATTGGACCTGTGTGGCGAGAGATGTACGAACAAAGCGACTCAAAGTCTGTAAGGACGCAGCATTCTATCAGCATTACCTACCGATGGCCTGGACTCATCACCGGAAAGCTTTCGATTTAGCCTCCCATAGAGTTATAATCTGTCTGTTGGTAAGCTTAAAGGTCCATGCACACATCGCGAGGTGCATAGAGAGATTAATGCTGCTTTGGAAAACCAGATTTACTATTTCATCTGGAAAACATCGTGTGATAACTAACAGTGTCACCTTTCAGAGAGGTGTGTTTCAGGGCGACACCATGAGCCCTCTACCCTCTTGCCTCACATTATTGGCACTATCTCTCGCACTTTGCCATTCCGAATGGTACCTCTGCGGAAAACCTGAAAATCGATAGCATTAAGTCACTCATGTATTTTACACGGATGATCTTAAAATATATGCTAAAAATAAAGAGAAACTACATCTAGCTCTAGAAATTGTCAAAAAGTACACTAAAGAGATTGGAATGGAGTTCGGGCTAGAGAAATGCTCCAAGGTTTATTTGAAGAAAGGAAAACTTAATGTCATCCTCGAAGACACTGAGCTCGTCGACAGAAGCACTATACGACACCTTGGCGCTGGAGAGGCCTACACATATCTGGGCGTACTGCAGAGCCACATTTAGGACGTGACATTTATAAAGTGTACTCTACGAAGCAGATACAAGCATCTCATCCGGCAGATTGGGTCTTCCTAACAGTCTGCGAGGAACAAGGTGTCCGCAGCGAACATGCTTGCCGTTCCGGTTGCACTCTATTCATTTGGAGTGGTTTCATAGATGAAGGACGAGTTCAGATCCCTCGATACCGGATCCCGAAGGGTTATGCGCATGAGCAAGAGCATGCACCTTAAGTCTTCTGTTCCGCGACTTTACATCTCACGCTGTCAAGGTGGTCGCGGAATACGAAGAAATGGGCAACACGAAGAAATAGGCAAAGGGGCGTTTCCGTACAAAGCAGCGGAGGAGGCTACTGAAACACTCGGCCTTGACTTCAATATCAGGGGTGAGCAAAATGCATAAAATCTTATCCATCTGGAGCACTCACTCCTGAAGGCCCGGATTAAGAAAGCACAGGAGATAAACTTCCGTGAATAGTTCCTCGATAAGAAGATGCACGGCATCTTTTACAGAAATGTGAAATCACCCAGATCGCCACATTTTGAGCCAAGACATTCCCGATGATAGCTGCAAAGCGTGTCATGTACACCCCGAGCATCTAGGATATATACTATCTATACTCTGTTTCTCGACAGAAGGTCCTACAGACGCGCATGGGGGTTGTGGTTTCTTGATGGAGGAGTGCCCTTACCCTTTTTTTTACACGTAATTTCTCCATTGCTCTTCTCATTGGTCCATTGGTCCCAGTTGAATATTTATTACTCTTATTGGGTTTCTTTCTCAAATTTTTCGAAGGAATTTTACCAGATTTTAGCCATAAAAGAAAAGGATCTCACCGCGCGCAGGTCTCGAGTTACAAAAATCAAAAAGTTAAAAATTAATATTTTTCCAATCACCGACTTGAAAGTAATATATTCGAAATGTGCGCATTATTGCGATTCCAACGACATGTAATTTGTCCATAAAGGACATTTTTAGTACATTTTTGTCACAAAAATGTTCAAAAATATTATTAATATTATTTTTCATGTGTACTGTCGAACTTTACGCACTTCAAACAGAATTTAATCGATATTCTCTTGAATATTATTATCCGAAAAACTTTACCTATTTAGAACTTTGTGCCCTATCGATGTATGGCGCACAGAAGAAAGGATTAGTATACAGGTCTAATCGTATTTTATAATAATGCTACGCAACTATAGGGGATAATAAACAAAGGCCATGTAAGAAATAACGCGCAAATTCCTTATAAGGGAATGTAATAAAGGTTGGGAGGGGTTTTGTTTGTGGCCCATAACTTTTTTCCATGGTAATATTTTTGTGTATTCATTAAACCGTTTTGAAATTCTATTAGATAACATACATTTTGTGAGCAAAACATATATGATTATGATGCATCAAAAAAATTTTACAGCCAATTTTCTGAATGTCTTCTAATCTGCTAAAAAAAATTTTATAGTGCAGGTTGAAGCACTTCTTAAAATATGAAAAATAAGTGTAAATAATAATTAAACACCAGCTACAAGCTATTCACTGGCATCCTCAGAGAGAGGATATTAACATCTATCGAGCCGGTATGGAGTGCAATAGTTGAACAACGTGGATGGAAGAGAGGGCTGGCAGGTTGTAGGGAGAACCTGTTAATAGACAGGTGTATTACCCAAGACTCGATCAGGTATCAACGCAATCTGTCCATGGCTTGGATTGACTACCGTAAGGCATTCGATAAAACGAACCATGAGCAACTTATTAACCTCCTTGAGGGCCTGGAGGTGCATCCAAAAATAGTGAGATGCATAAAAGAGCTTATGCTCTTGTGGAGGACAAGATTTATCATAACATCTAACAAAAGACAAGTGACTACCAGCTACATCACATATAAGAGGGGGGTCTTCTATGTGGCCCGCCGAATAGAAGAGAATATAAGATCAACCACCTTTTATATATGGACGATCTAAACTCTTTGCTTCCTCGAAAGAGGATCTTGAAATCCTTGTTGAGGCGGTGAATAGGTACCCGAGAACAAGTTTAATAAAAGAACGATTTTCGCGAATTAAAAGAGTTTTTAAAAGATTTCGAAATATTTTCAAATAAGCCATGGGATTTCAAAGGATTTTAAGGGTTTCATGTTATACCGAGGTAATTTCACGAATTTTCAAGCATATCAGAGGATTTCGAAGATTTGTTGGGGTTTTAAGAGATTCCAGGGCGTTCCAATGGATTTGCGCAGATTCCAAAGAATTTTAAAGTATTTTAACGGATTCAAGGAGATTTTATGTGGTTTCAATGATTTTATAGGATTTCAAAAGTTTTTTACGGATTTCATGAAATCTCAAAGAATTTAATGAGATTCCAAAGGATCACAAAAGTTTTAGGGTATCTCAGTCGATTCTGACGGATTATCAAAAGATTTCACAGATTTCAAATACTTTTATAAGATTTCAAAAGTTTAAAGAAATTGCCTAGTACAACTTTAGAGAGAATCTGAAATTTTCAAGCGATTTTACTTTAAGTTTTTTATTCAGATTTTCAGAGATGTTTCTGAGATTCAAAGCGTTTTAAGAAACACCGAAAGATATCAACCGATTTTCAGGAATTTTAAGGAATGAAGAACGTTTTTCACGGACTGAAAAGGATTTTGAGATATTTTGAAATATTTCGAAATAAGTCATGCGATTTTAAATAGTTTACAAGTAATTTATGTGATACCCAAGATTACTCGCGAATTTTTAAGGATATCGGGGAATTTCGGAAATTTAAAGGGATTTACAGAGAGTTAATAAGATTTCAAAGTATTTGAAGGGATTTCTAAAGATTGTCGAATATATCAAATGATCAAAAGATCCTAAAGCATATCCACGGATTGTATACAATTTTGTAAGGTTTCAACAGATTTAGCGCCATTTTAAAACATTTCCGAATATTATAAGATGATTTTGTTGAAATTCTAGGATTTTTAATGGCTTTTAGAAGATTTTAATTAATTCTAATGTGTCCTCATGAATTTTAGGAGATTCAGAAAGTTCCCACGGTTTTTAAAGATTTCAATAAATTGTAAAGGGGTTTCAGAATTTGAAGGGTTCTCGTAAGATTTCAAAATTATTCGCTGAATTTTAACGATTTTAAGCGATTCTTAGAGGTTTTAAGGGGTTAGACTTCCATGGATTTTGAAGTATTGGAAGGAATTTTTATAGGCTTTCGAAGATTTCAAGCTGTTTCAAGAATTTTTACAGTTTTTAAAGACTTTTAAGCGATTTTAGGGATTTTCAAGAGATTCCAAAATAAGTTACGGGATTTCAAACGATTTAAAAATATTTCATGTGATATCGAAATTTTTTCACTAATTTTAAAGGATATCAGAAGATTTCAATGAGATTTTGAAGATTTAAGGGGTGTCAACGAGATTTCAAAAGGTTTTCAAACTTTTCAAAAGTTTTCGATGAATCCACGGGATTTCAAAGGAATTTTGAATAAATTTGAAAGATATTAATATATCGTACGGATTTTCAAGAATTATAAGGGATTTGTATGAGGTTTTGAAGATTTCAAGCGATTTTAAGCATTTTTACAATTTCTGAAAGGTATACACCGGGTTTCAAGATGTTAATTAGCATATTAAAAAAAATAAATAAATAAAAAAAATAGGAGACTTACATCAGGAATGATTTAGGACCCTCCCCCCTCCCAAGTAAGGATTCGCAAGATTTTACGGTCACCCTCCACCCTGAAAAAGCCTTACGTAATTAATGGACGTTCCCCCAGCAGTGAAGGAATCGACGTCAAGTGATGAAGAATTGATAACGTTGAGGGAAAAACGAAAGCCCATGAAATTCAAGCCATTAGATAACTGAGCCGTTCAAAATCGCGAGTGAATTCGATTGCAGTGCTGGTTGGGGGGAGGGGGTAGTAGCACTCCAGTATTGCAAAAAACCCTAATTTAAGGGATTTCAAATCCACTTAACATGAATTAAACTCTCAAGGTAACTTACAAGAAATTTAATAGACCTTAAGGAAATTACATAGCGCATAATGTAATTGAATGGAATTTAACAGCATTTTGAGGAATATAAAGAAGTGCAATGGAATTAAACGAATTTACGTGGAATTTACCCGAAACCTACAAAATTCAATAAAATTCTACGGAATGCAACGAACTTCTAAGGAATTCGTCATCAAAGACAATTGAGCTTTAATGAGTTACGTGGAATTCAACGATATTTGACGAAATCCAATCGAAGTATAAAAAAAAGAGTTTGAATTGAATTTATTGGATTCAACCGAAGTCCAATAGAATTCTGAGGAATCCAATCAAATTCTATGAAATCGAATCAAATTCTATAAAATCCAATAGAATTATAAGAAGTCGGAAGAAATTCCATAGAATACAATTGATGAAACGGGATCGAGAAGAATCCATCGAATTCAATGCGATTCAAATAAAATTTACCAAATTTAATGGATTCAGTGAAATCCACCTATATTCAACGAAATCCAATATAAATTAATTCGAACTCTAAGGATTGAAACGAACTTCTAAGAAATTCGACATCAAAGACAATTGAGCAGATTATTAGATTCAGTGGTATCCAACGCTATGTAATGAAATCCAACGCACTGATAAAAAATGAGTTGGAATTCAATTTATTGGACTCAACCGAATCCAATGGAATTCTATGAAAACGAATTGAATTCCACTGAGTCTAATTGAATCTCATAGAATATAATGGATCAAAAGGTATCGAAAAGGATCCTCCAAATGCAATGGAATTCAAAGGAAATTAAGTATATATGATGGATTAAGTGTGAACCAGCGATATTCAACAGAATTCAATGGAATTTTATGTAATCTGATCGAGTTCTATGAAATCTAATCTAATTCTATGAAGTCTAACGGAATTCCCTAGAATCCAATTGATAAAACGGGATCAGAAAGGATCCTTTCGAATTCAATGGAATCAAAAACAAATAAATCAAATTTAATGGATTCAATGGAATCAAAAACAAATAAATCAATTTTAATGGATTCAATGGAATCTAATGATATTTAATGAGATCTAATGGAAATATTAAGAAATATGAGTTTGAATTTAATTTATTGGATTCAACAAAATCCAATCAACTTATATAAAGTCTACAGGACTTCCATAGAATCCAATTGATAGAACGGGATCGAAAGCAGTCTTTAGAATTTAATGGAATTTGAAGAAAATTAACCAAATTTAATGGATTCAGTGGAATCCAGCGATTTTAACGAAATTGAGTAGAAATGACAAAATTTAAGTTTGAATTCAATTTATAGAACCCAATCAAATTCTACGAATTGTAATTGAATCCCAAGCACTCTAATGTAATTCCATATATTCGAATTGATATAACGGGATTGAAAATGGTCTCTCGAAATCAATGGAATCCAGAAGAAATTAACGAGATATAACGGATTCATTGGAGTCAAGCAATATTGAATGAAATCTAATGGAAATATTATGAATTGTGAGTTTAGATTTAATTTAGAAGAATCTAATGGAATTCTATGAAATCGAATCGAATTCTATGAAATCCAATCGAATTATATGAAGTCTAATTGAATTCCATAGAATCTAATCGATAAAGCGAGATCGAAAAGGATCCTTCGAATTCAATGGAATCCAAAGGAAATTAACCTAATACAATGAATTCAGTGGAAACCAACGATATTCAACAGAATCCAATCGAATTCTATGAAATCCAATTGAATTATGAAGTCTAACGAAATTCCATATAATCCAATTGATAAAACGAGATCGAAAAGGATCCTTCGATTTTAATGGCATCCAAAAGAAATCAACAAAATTTCATGGATTCAGTGGAATCTAACGATATTTAACGAAATCTAATGGAAATATTCAGAAGTATGAGTTTGAATTTAATTTATTGGCTTCAGCTGAATCCAATATAATTTTTTGGAATACAATCGAATTATATAAATTCGAATCAAATTCTATGAAGCCTAATTTAATACATAAAAACGAATTGATATAACAGGATCAAAAAGAATGCTTCGACTTCGGTAGAATCAAAATAAATAATATCACAATTTAATTTATTTGCAGGAATTCAACGATATTGAACGAAATCTAATACAAATGTATAAAAATATGAATTTGAATTTAATTTAATCGCATTCAACAGAATACAATCAAATTCTATGAGGTATAAAGTAATTCCATAGAATCAAATGAATGGAAAGGGATCAACGAGAATTTTTCGAATTCAATGGAATCTAAAAGAAATGAACCAAAATAAATGGATTCAGTAGAATCTAGCGATATTTAGCAGTATCGAATGAAAAAAATATATATAAGTTTGAATTTAATTTATAGACTCCAATAAATTTTTATGAACTTCATTCGAATGCCATGAATTCTAGTGGAATTCCATACAATCCAAATGATAAAATGGGACTTAAAATTATCCTTTAAATTCAATGGAATCCAAACGAAGTTAACAAGATTTAACGGATTCTTATTGAGTCCAGCAATATTTATTGGAATCCAATGAAAATATAAACATATATGAGTTTGAATTTAATTTAATCTCATTTAACCGAATCCAGTAGAATTCTGTGGAATCCAATCAAATTCGTCGAATTCCGTGAAGTCTAATGGAACTCCATAGAAAATGATTGATACGACATGATCGAAAAGGATCCTTTGAATTCCAGAGAATCCTAAGGATATTAACCAAATTAATGCATTCAGTGGAATCCAACGATATTGAACCGAATCCAATGGAAATATAAAGATATTTTAGTTTTAATTTAATTTAATCTCATTCAACCGAATCCAGTAGAACTCTGCGGAATTCAATCGAATGATTTGACTTCCATTTGAATTGTATGGATTCTAGTCGAATTCCATAGAAACCAATTAATAAAACGGGATGAAAAAGGATACTTTAAATTCAATGCAATTCAAAGGAAATTAACCAAATTATATAGATTTAATTTAATCTCATTTAACAAAATTCAGTACTTTTATCTGATACTGAATTCAAGAGAATTTAAATTTATTTTAAATTCAAGATTCAAATCAAATTTATAAACATTTTAATTAGATCAATTGGCAATTCGGTAAAATAAAGTCGATGTAGGCAGTACGCACCTACAAAAAAGGGTTTCGTAGCCTATCAAGACGTCCATTAATTCCTAATAGAATCTTAGTAGCATCTGAAAAAAAAATAAAAATACAAAAAGAAGTTAATTAGGTGGTTCAATCCTCCCCCCTCCCCTCATACTTTACCACCCCTCACTTCCCGTCCTTTGGAAAATGTACGACAGACAGACACTAAAAAAAAATAAACAAATTAAGCGCCATGCGTCTACGAAAATCGCTCAAACAACCTCTCTCCCCCTATTACCCTCCCCTCTATCATCTCTTTTATCCTATTCAGTCCTATCCGACCTTATCCGATCCGATCGTACCCATTCTTTCCATCCACTCCCATCCATCTACTTTCCTATCCCCTCTCCTACTTCCCATCACCACTTAATTTTTCTCCAATAACAGCCTTTAGAATCCCTCGCCCTTCACCACTATACTTCCCCTCACCATAAAATATAACTTCTTCACCCGACCACTACCCACCTTATCACTCTGTTGCCTCCCCACCCTCACTTTCCCTATCACCCCTCAACTCATTCCCCTTCCATCATTACCCATGATTTCCCTCCTGGGGAAAAAAAGGTACAATGGACTGATGAAAACCGAAACGAAACTATAAAGATTTCTATCCGGGGCTAAAACTTATAATTATTGCTAATTTGGAAAAATAAAAATAAGGGTAAGTGTTAATTCGGGAAAATGAAAGTTAGGATAAATGGGAATTAGTAAACACAAAACTGAGGACATTAGGAAAACTTCGGAAATTTTCTACTTTGAACGGACAGAAATGTGATTTAAATTATTTAAAAACTTAATTTCAAATCTAAGGAATTTTAGGAAAATTTCCAACCCTGGAATTTTATGCTTTGTGGAATGGGATACACCAAATAGAAATACGTAAAAGGAGCGGAGCTTCGCGGCCACGGGGTTGAAGGATCAGATGCGGGAGTTGATAGGATATAAAATTTTAGCATCGTTTGCTCACCCCCCCCCCCCCCCTCCCAATCGTCTCCAACTTCTCTTCCATCTTTTTTGTTTTATCTACTCAGATCCTCTTCTTCTTTCCCACAATTTCCTTTTTTTTTTATCTCCTAAAACTGCATCGCAGGTTGCCTTTAATCGTTTATTTCACCGAGAAGCGTCCGCCTTCTCATTTCGACGTTTCAATCCCTTTCGGATACCATTCGAGTGAAGGTCTTTCGGTTTTCTCATCTGGCAGAGAACTAATCAATATTGGCTTCAGTGTTCTGCTTGAGGACCAAAAAAATGTCATTTAAAAATGTTAGGGGATATAAACTAAACTGAGAATAAATTCAAATTTTTTAAGGTTTCGTAGCCCCAGGCAGAAAACCTTGTAGTTTCTGTCGGGTGGCCGTCCATCCTTACTTCTTACTTTTTTCCTAGGAGAGAAAATGTGGAATAAGAAAGTAGGGAAAAGAAGGGGAAAATAATAGGAATTGAGGAGATAAGATGTAAGGAAAGAGACGGGAACTGAGTGGATGGGAAAAAATTTAATCTTTAAGGTTATTTTAGAATATTCGTATGTATTTTTAAGAGGTGTAAATAATCTCAAGGGATTTCCAAGCATTTTAATTATTTGAAGGGATTTGAACAAATTTGCATGCGGTTGTAAAGAATTTTCTAGATGTTCTGAAAATATGGAACGATTTTACAGGACCTATAAAGTTTTAAGATATTAAAAAAAACCTGATGGTTTATGTCAAACATATGTCCGAAATGATGAGAGGGAAAGTAGGGGATATTAGGGGATATGAGATGTGGGAACTAGAGGTTGTTAGGGGGAAATTAAGAGAGGGGAAGGGAAAACGGGGACATGAATAGCGAGAACGGGAGGAGGAGAAAGAGGTATATAGAAGTAGGAAAAGAGGGGGCGTATTAGGGGAGGGGAATTAGGGGAATCAGGTTAAAATGAGATGAGGAGAAGTAGAAGGAGTGATGGTAAATGAGGGTTGGAGGAGTAGAGCAAGCGAGGGAAAATGAGTGGAGGGGTAGTACTGGAATTGAGGGAAAATGAGAAAGGAGAAGTAGGGGAAGCGAAGTCAAAGAAGGGGAAGTAGGTAAAGTAGTTGAAGTAAGAGGAAATGAGGAAAGGGGAAGTACGGTAAGCAAGAGATATAAAGGGGACCGTAAGTAGAGAAGTTGAGGAAAAATTAGGTAGGGAAAGTAGCAGGGGTAGTAGGGAAAATAATCGGAAGTGAGGGAGGGTAGTTAGGGAGTTAAAGGAAGGCCTAGTAGGGTAGTGACGGTGAGTATCGGAGGGAAAGTGATGGCTGGAAAAGAAAAGTATCTAAAAGGGAGTGTTAGCTGGAGAATTGAGGAGTGGGGAAAGTAGAGAAGGAAGAAGCTTGGGAAGTGTGAGGGATGGAGGGGAGGGAGCAAGGGGAAATAACTGGTGATGTGAGGGGTGTGGAGGCAAATTAGGAGGAATAGGGGAGGCAAAGTATTGGAGAAGGAGGTTGGAACGTCTTAATCAACGTATTAATTACGAAATCCTTTTTTGTAGGTATGCGGAGTCTACTTTCATTAATTTCGATAAATTAATGGTTCAGCTCACAATGGGGCAAAAGAAACTTTTTTCGTACAAAAAACACCACAGCTTCGAATTTTGGTCCAATTCGCAATAACTATTTTTTTCGCATCCATTTGAGGGTAAAAGTTACTATTATAATAACTAAGAACAGCTGTAAAAAAAAGAACTATTACATCCTCAATTGGCATATTTTCTGTCTTCTGAACTTTATTCATTCATAATAATATAATAAATCAATAAATAAGATTTTTCTTTTTGACGACTCCTCATGCACTGATTTACGACGATTTATAGCAGATCAGTCGCTGAAGTGTAGGAAAGATATTTTTGAAGAAAGTAATTTTTCTCGTACAAAAAGACAAATTAAAGAAAAGTGTCAAGGTGCAACATGGCATGTCACTTTCATAAAACGAATTTAGTGAACGAATTTTTTTCACAAGCTAAAGATTCACAGATGTCTCATCTGTTTCTAGATCAGGTTTTGTTTAATCTAATTAATATTTGGAAGATGTTATTACCATTATAAAATATGATAACGTCCGAGTTTTTAGATTTTTAATGAATATAAATTTTGATGTTAAAACGATTACTGCGGACAAATAAAATTTGAGAAACAAGAAAAAATCTGCCTCAGCTCGGATTTGAACCGGGAACGCCACGATCTATGAGTGGAGCGTTAACCAATTACGCCACTGAGGCTGCAGCAGATATTTTCTTGTTCTCCATATCTACCTTATTGCAGGAAAGTACTATACGTATTTCTCAACTGCGATAAATGTACCATTTGTGATCAACGTAGGTTTAATCTAATTAATATTTGGAAGATGCTATTACCATTAAAAGATGTTAACGTCCGAGTTTTTAAATTAACAATTAATATGAATTTTGATGTTAAAACGATTACTTCAGACAAATAAAATTTGAGAAACAAGAAAAAATCTGCCTCAACCCGGATTTGAATCTATTTTTGTTTTCATTAATATCACCCTTCCTGTGATGATTGCTTTAAAAGCTGCAGAGTTTCTTGAATTTTCTTTTTTGCCTATTCAGTTTCTGATTGTGCGAATCCAGCATCTAAACAGAATTATATTTTTGTAATGGAGAAAAGACCTTACTTGACTCTCCTAATAACATGTGCAGTATTATCAGTTGGAATGATGACCTTATCAGAAGAAAATATTGGTAAGTGGAAAGAACAGACATAATTATTTAAACACATTATTATTGTTTGTAACTAAGTTTTCCCATAGTGATGCTACATAGTTTCGGGTTTTCTAAAATTTTGCACTATTTGCCGACCTTGTACTAAGTGAGATAATAAATAATTCAATTTAACAAATGGAATTTTTCAAACAAATTATTATTGATTATAACTATCTTCTCTTAGAGCATTGGTAGAAAGTTGCGGGTTGTTCTAAAATTTTCAGCCTTTCTTTGCATTTTTAGTTGGAAACAAATAATAAATAATAAGATAATAATAATCTAAACAAAAAGCCTCTCAGTAACTACTCCAAGAAAAATCACCATTCAATATAATCCATATAAAAAATTTGAAGAAATTCATTAATGACCAGGAAATATGTTCGATAGCCGGAAATGCACCAGAAATTTGTTTTTAGTTTTAGAAGCCACCCTGAAATATTTAAGATTAACATATATTGAAAATTCGACTTACGCACAACAACTTTTAATTGATAGCCTTGATGATTCAACAATTTTAATTGAAATCTTCCTGAATCGATAGTAGTATCCAATTAAAATATAAAAAATGTCAGAATAATTTTAATATTAAACCTTTCAAAATTTCAAAACTTTTAAATTCTTTTAAATCGCAGAATATGAAATTCAAATACTTGATAATTGCACAGGTTTCAGCTGAGAGGATTTGTAATTACATAATTTCGAATTCAATGCCTCCAAAATGAATTGAAAACATTGAAAAATTAAGACAATATTTTACCAAATTCAAGCCTTAAAAATGAGAAGATTTTATTACTAGGTGTTTAAAATGGAATTACTTTCTATTTTAAAATGTTCCAAAATATTGAAACTTTTAAAATTAAATTTTTAAAAACAATTTCCAATTAAAAGGCTTAAAATTCTGCAATTTCCAAAATTAGAATCGAAGCGATATTTTTTTGTATTCTTCTTTCTGCTTTTTAATTTTCAATATAATATCTTAAAATTGTCTAATTTTTAGTTGAAGATTTAAAAAAAAATCATTCAATATTGAAAAATATTTAATCGGAAGATTTTAAGAATAAATAATAATTCAAATTAAAGTGTTGAAAAATAAACAATTTACAATTAAAAAGTTAAACGTTACATTTTTTCCTTTCATATTGCAATTCAAATTGAAATGGTTGAATTTTGTAATGTATAATTAACAATTTTAAAATGATTAATTTTTAAACGATTTGAACTTACTTGAAATAATTGCAATACTTATGGTTTCAATTAAAAAACGTGTTAATATCAAAATTCATTATGAGAATATTGAGGGGGAAACGACTCTGGTAAACCGCAGACAACTTGGTTATCCGAATTCGTAACGCGGAGTAATCCGCGAAATCCGCTGTAATGCGAGTAATCCAGTGCAATCAGGAGTAATCCACTTTTAAACCGGAGTGGTTCAAGTAATTCGGAGTAATCCAATTAAAATCCGGTGTGATCCACTTGTAGCCTGGAGTAATCCAGTTTTAAACTGGAGTAATTTACTTGCTATCCAGTTAATAGGGTCGTTGCAAAAAAATTCATTTGTTCTTCAACTTTAACTTGAAATATAAAAATAGTTAACTATTTTTTATAATTTTAAGCTAATTCGAAGTAATTGGGGTAATCCAAGTAATGAACTTGTAAACCAGAGTAATCCAAATTATTTAGAGTAATTTACATAGGTAATTCCAATACTTTTAAACTATTTTGTTGAAGTATTGTTCTTTCTTTTCGTTAAAAATTAATTTTCTCAAATGAAAATTTAATTGTTACATTTTTGGGTAAAAATTGATCTTTTTAATTTTAGAAATTTTTCTCCTTCGGTAGAAAATTAATCTTCTTCTTTCAAAATGCATGTCTGTAGTTGAAAATTCATCTGTCTATTTAAAATTTATCTACTCTATATGAAATTCAAAAATTTAGATAAAAATTAATTTTTTTGTTAAAAATTTAACTGAGTTGTTGCAAATTCAGCTTCCTAGTTTGAAAATTAAACTATTTGGGTAGCAAATTTATTTTATTACTTAAGCATCGACTATATTGCTGAAAATTCGCTTCTTAGTTAATAATTTTTATTTTTTACTGAAGATTTACCAACTCTATATTGAGTTGAAATATATATTTTTTAATTGAAAATTCAACTACTTAGTTGAAAGTTGAACTACTTTGTTAAAAATGCATTTTTCTGGATGAAGATTCATGATTTTAGTTGCAAATGCTTTGCTTGAAGATTTAATCATTTTGTTGAAAATTATTTTTTTTTAACTGAAAATTTAAATATTTTATTTTTGAAGAAAATCAAGCTTTCTTAGTTTAAAATTCATGTACTTTGTTGAAATTTCTCAAATTGGGTAGAAAATTAATCTTCTTGCTTGAAATATCATCTTTTTGATTAAAAATGAAAATATTTTGGTAAAAAAATTAACTGTTTTGGTGAAAATTCACATTTTCGTTTGTTGAAAATTAATTTTTTCAACTGCAGATTCAACTATATCAGTTTTGATTCTAACTTTATTCTTTTTAAGTTAAAAATTCAACTATTTGGTTGCAAATTCTTGTATTTTGTTAAAAAGTCGTATTTTTTGGTAGAAAGTTGATCTTATTGCTTGAAAATTCACCTTTTTGGATAAAAATTAGTTATTTTTAATGCCGAAATTAATTTTTTTATCTGAAAATTTATGTTTTTTAGTTCAAATTAAAATCATTCAATTGAAAAGTCATGTATTCCTTTAAAGAATTTCTCTTCTTTGGTATAAAATTAATCTTCGTGATTAAAAATTTAACTGCATCGCTTGAAGATTCGTCAGTTTGCAAGGGGAAACTAGCAATTGTTAATTTTAGTTTCGGTACATAAATTTTGTAATTAAAGCTCATTACACGAGTATTGATTTGCAAAATCAGTAATATGCAATTTT
Source organism: Andricus grossulariae (assembly GCA_011634705.1). Lineage (NCBI taxonomy): Eukaryota > Metazoa > Arthropoda > Insecta > Hymenoptera > Cynipidae > Andricus > Andricus grossulariae. The sequence continues at coordinate 80,524 of JAABKJ010000047.1, forward strand.
TCGCCGTTTTCGAGAAAATCGACTCAAAAATATTTGCCACAAGCCGTATAGAGTTTAGCGAAACAGGCATTTTCGATTCTCGCTGCCTATTTTTTATTATTTTTTTTACCTTATTTTTTACTTATCAAAATGTTTATAAACATTTCCTAAAATACTCGTTTAAAATTATACTCATAATAATAATGTAGATATTTTACAAGAAGAAGATTTTTTTTAAGTAGGGGAAACCGGGGCGCGTTGAACCAGTACGTTTATCTTCTAAATTATTCGTCATAAGGCGCCATCAAATTAACTCGAAGTGAAGTACTTGAAACTTGAGTTGTCCCTGAAGTTATTTTGCTTACCTGCTGCATTGACCAAAGTTATCATAAAAAACTTATTTTCGTGGCTTGTAAGTAAATTTTAACAAGTTTCAATTCTTCGATCCCAAGCTCTCTGTAAACCATGTTAATTTTAAACAATAATCTGCTAGGTTTAGTACACATTTAAGTATATCACCTTTCAAGGATTTGAGGTTTTGTTTTTAGCAACAACGAAATTCCGTATTGTTTAATGTCAATCGCATGTCGGGGCGAGTCGTACCACTTGCATATGGGGCGAGTTGAACCACCAAAATTCGTGGTATTATTTGCATGTTGTACTGATGCTCCTACCAGAGACGAATTGAAAGCCAAAAAAGAACAAAGAGAACTGAAAGTGACCGAAAAAAATTTTTGAAAGCACTTTTGTAACTCAAAAAAGGCGACAGAGAAAAATTAAACGGAGAAGAGAGGAAGACCAAGAATTAAGTAAAAAGTAAAAGAGCAGAACAAAAAAAAATAAATGAAAAAAAGGTTCTACTCCTCTGAAAAAGGTATGTATTATGATAAATGATTGAAGATTTGAATCACGATTTCCAAATTATTGACTCCGCTAAAGTGGTACAACTCGCCCTGCATGTATGTACAACTCGCCCTGGGCCCGGGGCGAGTTAAACCATTTTTCGCATCATCTAATTTCGCTTTTAATGAACTCAGTTATCAAATTAAACTGTTGATACTTGTATTTATATAATCCTAAGGTATACAAAACAAGGTAACAATAGTATGTTTTGAAAAAGTTCGTCACAAAAAATATAAAAAATCGAACAATGAAAAGTGTTTCAACTCGCCCCGGTCTCCCCTATCATTATTTTCATAATTATCAAAAATTATTTGAAGGAAATTAAATCTATGAACATTTTAATAAATAAAAAATAAAATAAAAAAGTACAGGCAGCGAGAATCGAACATGCATCCTTTGGGCTATGAAGCAGAAGCGCTCCTGTCTGAGCTACCGGCCGATTTAGAGCATGTTTCGCCAAACTGTATATGTGGCGGATGTTTCAAAGTCGATTTCGTCGAAATCGGCGAATTAATAATCAGGTAATGAGCTTTCATTGCAAAATTTATGAACCAAAACTAAAATTAACAATTGCCGGTCTCCCCTTCTTAGTTGAAACTTCATCTCTTCGTGTAAAAATTTAACTATTTGGTTAAAAATTTGTTGTTTTTTTTCATGAAAGATTAATTTTTTAAATTGACAATATAAGTATCCCATTTTTTGTGGAAAATTGATATTTTTGGTTGACAATACAACTATTTCTTTGAAAATCAATCCACTTTGTTGAAAATTAAACAATTTTGTTAAAAAGTATCTTTTTGGTTGAAAAGTCATCTGTTTTGTTTAAAATTCGTCTTTTTGGTTGAGGACTTAACTATTTTGTTGAAAAAATAATAATTTTTAACTAAAAATATAACTATTTAAGTTGAAGATTCATCATTTGAGTCGAAACTTTGTCTCTTTGGTTGAAAATTTAACTGTTACCTTTAAAATTCGTGTTTTTTTTCTGCAATTAATGTTACAAATTTAACCATTTAATTTTCGGTGGTAAAGCTTATCTTCTTAATTTGAAAATTAAACTACTACTTTCGTTGCAAAAGTGTATTTTTCAGTTGAAAATTCACGTTTTCTTAAAACGTGCTTTATTGTAAACTTTATTTTTTTATAAAAAATCAATCTCCTTGGTATCAAATTCAACGATTTGGACAAAAATTTCTCTATTTTGTTCAAAATTCAACACTTTTATTAAAAAATAATCCTTTTTGGCAGAAAATTCGCCTGAGTGTAGTTTAGGCGGAGTAATCCACCATAATTTTATGTAATCGGACAATCCGGGGTAATATTAGGTAATCCAGAGTAATTTTGTATATAGCGGTAATCCAGGGTAATCCTATATGATTCGACGTAATCCACCTCTTCTGGACCAGATTTTTAAGAGTTGGGCATAAACGGGGGGATGAAGATCCGAACAATAGTATATTGTGTTACGACGTAGCAAACCACGGCTTTGACGTCCGAGGAAAATGTTTGTAGTACTCGGGTATGCGCGCGCCATTAGCGCGCGCATGGATGCCTAATACTACAAACATCGGCCTGTAAAATTCAAAAATCAAAACCTGTAAAATCGGTGTTGGTATTTTTCAGGAGTTCAAGAATGAGAGACTCTATTTACACTGTGAAATTCTAAAAAACATTATTTTTAGACAAAGTCATATCTACTTGATGATAAGGGGTTGCTTTTCAACTGTAAGGGTTGGAGCCCAAAAATGCGTGTTGCTATTTTTCAGGAGCCCAAAAATAAAAGACTCTATTTACACTGTGAAATTCTAATAAACATTGTTTTTTGACAAAGTCATATCTTCGTGGTGTCAAGGGGTTGCTCTACAAACAGAGGGCGAGGTCGTCAATGGTTTGCTGCGAAGTGAGACACGATATTTTATGCAAAAACGGAATGGTTTTCGTATGCGAATATGTGTCGAGGGTGAAGCTTTAATGGGTTTGGGGTCGGCGGAGGGGCGTCGGTGTCTGGGGCGGAACCCAGTCGGAGTCGAGGGACTGAGTCCCACTAGGGGGTCGGGGGGCAAATCCCCCCGTGAGGAAAAACACAATCTTTGATCATGAATTCAACAATCATTTTCAGCTTCTTCTTGTAAGTGAAGTGATGTGCACTGCATAAACTCCATTTTGAATATCACTTGCCTCTTCACTTTCCCTCTCCCAAACTATAGAAAAAGAAAGTACTTCAAGTAGTTATTAGAGTAGAAGTATTATTTCAAAGAAGAAATTCTTCTGAATAAAAATAGAAAATATTCTTACATTGTTCGTTGTGAAATAATCTTTTTTTAGTTGAAAATTCAACTAATTGGTTAAAAATAAAACTCTTTTGTTAAAAATTAATTTTTGTTGGTTGAAGATTCATGATTTTAATCGAAAATTCATCTTTGTTTGAAAATATAACTACTTTGTGGAAAATGAATTTTTTAAACTAAAAATTTAACTACTCTAGTAGAAAGTTTAACTATTTTTCTTGAAACCCGTTATTTTTTTGGTTAAGAATTAGATTTTGAACAGAAAATTTGCCTATTCTTTTTTTGGTTGAAAATTTATCTTTTTTGGATGAAAATTCAACAATTTGGTTGAAAATTGATATCTCTTATTTAAAAATGAAAGTATTTGTTTAAAAATATATATATATATTTGTGGACCTTGTGGAAAATTCGTCATTTTTGTAGAAAATTAATCTTCTTGGTTGGGAATCCATCTTTTTGATTGAATATTCAACTACTCCAGTTATATATTCATGATTTTAATTGAAAATGTATCTTTTTGGTTTGAAATTCAATTATTCCACTAGAAGATTTATAACTTTAGTAGAAGATTCATCATTTTGTTTGAAAAGAACTATTTTATTGAAAATTCTTTTTGTTTGAAAATTAATTTGGTTGAAAATTAAAATTCAACTATTTAGTTGAAAATTGATATTTCTTATTTGAAAATGAAAGTATTTGTTCAAAAATTTATGTATTATTATTATTATATCATTAAGCCGTTTCCCTTTCGGGGTAGGCGTAAATTGCTCGGTTAGAAAGTAGTGATGTGTGGATGGGTATATAGGTGAAGGGTAGATATGTATATAAGTTTAAGGTATAGATATTTTAGATTGATCCAGAATTCTCGTGTTACTTATTTAAATAACACGTTCATTCCGCAACAC
>JAABKJ010000048.1:0-84449 GCA_011634705.1 Andricus grossulariae
TTGCAAATCTTTTAATTCAAATAATTTTTTTTTTGATAAGAAATGATGTATGTTTGATAACTACCATTACAAATGATGTGAATTTTAAGCTTTACAATTGCAATTTCTGCAATTTTGATTATTTAAATTAAAAATTTCTTAAATTTGAAAGATTTAGAATTGAAATCTTGACTTTGGACCCTGAAAATCCTCAAAATTTTTGTTTCTACATACATCTTTAAATTAAAGAATTTTCAATTGTAACACTTCAAAATTGTAGAACTTCAAATTTTAAATCTTTCAAAATTTAACTACATATTCAAAAAAAAACAAAAAAAAAATTGAAAAATTTTAAATGGTAAATCGTTAAAATAGAAACATTTTCAAATATAACTCTTTAAAATTGTAAAATTTTGAATTGAAAATTTTCTAAATTGAAGAGTTCTCAGTTTTCAAAATGTATGACTCAAAATTATGCAAGTTTTATGAATGAAAATAAACAATTAATTTATCCTGATAATTTAAATAAAAAAATTCTTTTTATTTGGAGGATTTAGAATTGAAAACTTGACTTTTGATTTTAAAAATCAGCAAAGTTTGAGAATTTTTACGTAGAACTTTAAATTGTAAATTATCGAAATTGAATAATTGACAATATTAAATATTCAAAATTGAACTGAATATTTTGAAAAATGTTCTGAAGGACATCATTTTGAACTATAAATATTCAAAATAATGAATCTTTAATTGAAAATCTTGAAAATGAACAATTTCATAATTTAAATCATTCGAATTAAATAATTTGCATTTCAAAATCTTCGAAACTGAACTTTTCAAACAAAAATTGAATTGAATAATTTGCAATTCTATATTTTCCAAAATCAAAAATTTTTAATTATCACTTAAGAATTGTAGAACCTTAAATTATAAATCTTAAAAATTAAAGAATTTTTATTTATACATCTTTAAAATCCAATAATTTTCAATTGTAATTCAAAATTGTAGAAGATTGAATTGTAAATCTTTAAAATTGATTTTTTTTTTTGAATCTGCAAAATGAATCTATTCCAAAAAGAACATTCAAAATTACATTATTTTAAATTATACAATCAATATACATATCATAAATTTAACGATATTTAACTGAAATCTTTAATTTTCAATGAATTTTCAATTCTAAAACTGTAAAATTGAACTTTTTTAAACAAAACAAATATTTAAAATCACATGATTTTAAATAATACAGATTCAAAATCGAAGGATCTTTAATTGAAAATCTTCAGGATAGACTTATTTCCAGAATATGAATTCCCAAATTAATTAATTAACTTCTTTCCTTTTATTTCCTGCTGTTTTAAAATATGATATTGAAATAAAAGCAAGATTACGGAATGCCGATTAATATTAAAATCCAATTTTTGCTGATTAAAAAACACATACAAAACCAGAGACAATTAATGACTAACCCTTTCTGCTGTTTGCCGCCTACGTGTAATAAAAAAAGGTCAACTCAAAAAGCAGAGTCCAGTCCCAGAATGGTTCTTTTTTGCACCCCAAAATAGATTCTTTCAAAATGGAGGTATCGAATTATATTTTTTTCTATAGAAAAAATCGCATGCTAAGAACCAATGTGTCTTTTTCTGCATACTTTATGGTTCATACATGAATGTTTGTATAAAAAATTATAGAAAAATCCATGTATGATTAGATGATTCGCTAGTCCTTCCGTGCCTCGGGGCAAAATAAAAAAGTTGATGTAGGAGGCACGGAAAAACCCGCGAGACGCATCAAAAATCGAGCGCAGATTTGTAACGCAGGACCGAAAAAACGACTTTTTTGGGTAATGGGTCGGCGTTTCGGGCGACCGCATGGGACCCCATAGTGAGTACACATAGATATACACATGGCAATCTCTCACAAGAATTAATCACTATCATTATCATTTAGTATCCCTTATCGAGTAGTCGGTCAAATTTTCAAATGGACAATAATCGACGCAAATGTAATAGTAATAATGATCATAATGACAATAATAATAATGATTATAATGACAATAATAATAATGATCGCAATAATAATCGTAATGATCGTAATAATAATTCATAATGATCCATAATAAGATCACGACATTGTTCGTCGATAATAATAATAATAATACGTAATAGCAATGAATCAATCAATAGGGTTAATAATAAATAGTTGCCTAACACATTGAAACTCAACGATAGAAAAAGGAAAACTTTTTCGACTTTACACCCTTTCGCTTAATTATTTTTTTCAATAAAAATGGCGCTCGAAACCCGCGCGACACTCCGCTCTTTGAGATTCGACTTTCGCTGAGTAAAAGATTTATCGCCGGCAGCTTTCTTTTTCGAGCTATCATGCGAGTCTGTCAGACCGTTTGCGGTTTTCTATTAATGGTCTTGTGGGAAATTCTCGCCAATGGGAAATTAGAACTGGGAGACTTTTTTTGCGAAACAGTCACTCAGTCAATAAAACGTTCAAGTTTTCTCATTCCCCGACATTTTTTATACTTTCCAAGTATTTAACGAGTTGACAAGATCATACATTATTATAAATAAATAATCAATATATAATTAGATAACAATTGAATTCCAATTATAAAAAAGTAATGAAATAAATATTTGTTGGTAATCTTTGAAAAAAGTACCGATCACTAGTAGAAAAGTTCGTTCTAGTCAGACACGTATCTTAATTTTTCAGATAAAAGTATGTCCACTAAAATGCAAGAAAAAAGTTCTTACTCTTTTCCAGGTTTTTTTCTCGGTTAGCGAACATTCTTTTTTCGGTTGGTAAAAATAAAAATTGATTATCTTTGAAAAAATTCTTGATATTGAAAAAAACGAGGGAATACTAGTAGAAAAGGTAATTTGGGTCATACATATCTAAAGCTTATTTAATAATCAACATGATAATTATTAAGGTATTGAATTATATTTAATCTATTATCAATTAAAAATAAATTATAATTATCAATATATATCAAAATTTATTTAAAAATAATGTTTAAAGCTTCGATATGAAATTTACAATTGTTTGCCTTTAATGCTTTCGACTTGAAACATAATAATTTTGAACAACTGTAATTTTTAACGTTTAAATTTTTAAATCGTTTAATTTAGAACATTTTTAGAATTCTCCATTCTTAAAGTTTTCCACCATCAATTATTATTAAACTTCAATTATTAACATTTAATTTTTATCAATAATAATTTGTTTACATTCAATTGACTTGAAATATTTCGAAAAATTCAAGAAATTCCTAGCATTCAAGGACTTTCACTAATTCAAAAAATTTAGCAAAATTCAAGAAATTTAATCGACTCCACAAAATCAAGGAATTTTTAAGAATTTAACGAATTTTTAAGAATTAAAGGAATTTATAATAATTCGAGGAATTCCACGAATTCAATTATTTCATAATTATTCAATGAATTTTACGAATTCAGAGAATATAGAAAAATTCAAGAAATTCGGAATCATGAATGTACAATTTTGAAAATTTTAAATAATTTATAAAGTTACCATATAAAATGTACAATGTTCTGCTAATAATGTTTGGAATAGAACAATTTGAAAACATCAAAATGTTTAATATTGATTATTATTGTTAAATTACAAACTGAAAAAGTTGAAAATTTTAAAAGTAAAGTATTTTGAAATAATGCATTGCTTTCCACAAACTTGAGGAATTTAGAAGAATTGGGCGAATTTAGAAGAATTCCAAGATTTCAAGGAATTAAAAATAATTCAAGGAATTCCAAGCAATCGAGGAATTCACAGATTTCAAGGAATCAAAAATAATTCAAGAAAGTACTACGAATTCAAAGAATTTAGAAGAATTCAAGGAATTCCAAACATTCCAGGAATTCCAGATTCAAGGAATTTAGAAGAATTCAAGGCATTTCATAAATTTAGGTAATTCCGAGGATAGAATTAAACGAATTTAGAGGAATTCAAGGAATTTCAAGAATTCACGGAATTTCGAAAATTCAAGGAATTATAAGGAATTCCAAGAATTCAAGAAATTAAAAATAATTCAAGGAATTTAGAAGAATTCAAGGAATTCTAAGCAATCGAAGAATTCACAGATTTCAAGAAATCGAAAAGAATTATAGGAATACTGCGAATTCGAAGAATTTAGAAGAATTCAAGGGATTTCACAAATTTAAGTAATTTCGAGGATAGAATTAAATGAATTTAGAGGAGTTCAAGGAATTCCAAGAATTCAAGAAATTCCAAGAATTCGAGAAATTCTAATGAATTAAAGAAATTCCAAGAAGTCAAGGAATTCTAAGGAATTCAAGAAATTCCAAGAATTCAAGGAATTCCAAGAATTCAAGTAATTCCAAGAATTCAAGAAATTCCAAGAATTCAATGAATTCTAAGGAATTCAAGAGATTCCAAGAATGCAAGGAATTCTGAGGAATTCAAGAAATTCTAAGAATTTAAGGAATTCTAAGGAATTTAAAATCATGCAAAGAATTCCAAGGAGTCAAAGAGTTTAGAAGAATTCAAGTAACTCAAATGAGTTTGAGGAATTAGGAGAATTGAAGAAATTTACAAGAATTAAAGGAATTCTGAGTTACAAATCTACAAATTGGACATTTTTTTTAATTGAAAATAATTCATAAAGTTTTGATCTGAAATTTACAATTGCTTACTATTAATGCTTTCAACTTGAAACAGAACAAAAATTCATTGGTTCTCAGTCGAAGAAAAGTTTCTTTGATTAAAAAAAAATTCCTTTGATTCAAAGAAGTAATTTTTTCAGTATGAATCTTTCTTTGATTTAAAATGATTTTTTTTTTTCATTTTGAAGCTATTTTTGGTTTGATGAAAAAAATGACGTTAAGGAATCGGTTTCTTTAATCCAAGACAATCATGTTTCTGAATGTTCTCTAATTTCTTGATTCTGCAAGTCGTAAATGAATAAAAATTTTCTTTTTAATTTTGAATCATACACCCCCTTTTGATAGCCCCCTTAAGTTTCGAAAATTTCAATAAAAAAAGCTGAATTCTCAAGAAAAATGTAATAGTCGATACTTTAACCAAGAGAAGATTTTCGTTTTAAATCTGAAATTTTTTCTGAAATATTGTCACTTTGGATCTCTCGTCTTGGAGACAGGGTGGAATCAGATTTTATTTATACACCATTCTACCGTACAAATTGCTTCTCCCTCTAAAAAATGCATTCTCATGAAAAATGCATTTTCGATCTTCTCGCAAGTTCAATAAATTGACAGACTCGTATGATGCTCCTGATAGTGGAAAATTACCACTACTCACGAGAGAAGTTTTTGAGTTTTTCTTTGATTTGAGAAATAAGGACTACAAAAATTCGATTGCTCTTATATATTTTTTTATTTCTTTCCCTACCTCTTAAATCAAGGAGACTAATTTGAAAAACTTCTGATGAGGATGGTAACAAAAATAAAAAAATGTTCAAAAGGCGAATGCCGATATCGATGAGCGGAGTGATAGCGGGCGTGGCAGTCAAGTCCAAACGCAATAATAATTTGTTAATCATTCCTTATTTTTTTATCACACACACACTTTATCACTCATTCATTGTTGATTTAGGAACAGCTAGTAGCGAGGTTCGGTTACTCTATCACGCAATGTCCTTTCTCTAACTCAAAACGCAAAAAATTCACTTCCTTTTTTTGCGTACACGCGTACGTACGTAAAAATGACTTAATACAATATTTATATATAGACACTTCCGTTCGACTCTTTCGTTTCTCTATTTATCCTTCGACTCTCTGACTGTAGCATCTTATTTACAGTTGCAATTGAATATTTAAATATTAGATTATATTTAAATCCGAATTTATTTCCTAAATTCGAAATTTATTCTCAAATTTGAAGTTTATTTTCAAATTAGCGCAAGGTGTCTCGGTCAATATCGAATCGAAAGAGAAGAGCGGAGTTTCGATTTCTATCATTTAAAAAGTTTAAGCTTTGGCGCCGCGACGTTTTAAAAAAATAACGGTCCGATATCAATCACATTGAAGGGCGTAGGCGCCATTGTGAATAAAAAAGAAAGAACTCGATCTCTACAACGCGCGTGTGCGGTGCGAGATTGTCGTTGCCTCGTTTCCCTTTTTTATTTCTTCCCTACCTTTTATCCCTCTTTGTGTTTCCCTCTTCCTTTAATTTTTCATTTTACCTTTACTTGGCCTTTCTCACATTCTCATTTTTTTCTTCAATTTATTTTTTTGTGACTTCTGTTTTTTTCAAAAACCCCTCATCGATTTGCTTCAGCCTTAGGCAGTCAGCTTTGATTTTTGCAGTCTTTAAAAACTTGGCTCGCGCTAACTTGATTTACCTACTGTCGTCCGACGCACGGTTATTCAAATCAGGAATTTACTATATGAATTTATCATTGATTTTTATTTAATTAATTATTATTTTTCATTTAGTTAATCATTCAGGGTTTTATTGTTCAAGATTGTCTAGAGGCCCTAATTCTGATCGGTTTTTGACGTTCGTTTTTAATTCTCAGCATGGATTTCTTAAAAAACGAAAGAGAGATTCTTTAAAATTTTATTCTGTGTTGAAAAATATATATCTCGGAAAAAAATTACCTAAATAAACTAACTGTCGGTCAGAAATAATGATCAGACTTCAATACACAAATTTGAACTAAAATTTGATTTAATTATTATAAAACAATTTATTTACATAAATACTCCAGTTTTTCAGTTACTTTGAGAAAAAAATTATTTTCTACTAGTATTATTGTAATTTATTATTATAATGTTATTTACTAACGGAAAATGGTCGAAAAATAAAATTTTTTGTTATAATAATGGCTATAATCAATTTTTTAAACCAATGTGCATTTTGGTGATTTTCCTTAATTAGAGTTTTTCTTATTGTTACTAAACTTTGTTGCTATTATTCTAATATTGATTATCTATTAAAGTTCATTGCAAAAAGCAAACAATTTGTCTCTTTCATGAAAAATTTTATAAACAAATCTCCATCTTAGACATTCTTTTAAAAAATGAAATAATTTCTTTCAGAAAAGATTGTTTTCTACTACTATTATTGTAATTTGATATTAGAATGGTATTTAATAACGAAAATGGTCGAAAATTAAAATTGTTTCATAACAATAGTTTTAATCAATTTCATGAGCAAATGTGCAGTTTGGTGATTTTTCCTAATCAGATTTTGTCTTATTTACACTAAACTTTGTTGTAATTATTCTAAAATTAATTTTCTGGTGAAAGTAATTGCAAACAACAATTTTTGTCTTCTAGGAAAAATTTTATAAAAAAATGTTCATCCTAGATAATCTCTGAAAGGATGAAATAATTTAAAATGAAAAATTTCAAACATTTGGAAATTGTAAAATTAAAAAAAGAATTTTTTTTGGTTCTATTCTTGTCTTTAAAAAAAGCTTATGATTCTGAATTTAAATCACGTAGAAAAAGATGCTTGATTTCAAAGAAAAATATTCATTCGCTTTCATCCAAAAAAATTCTTTTGGTTCAAAGAAATTTCTTTGGTTCCAAGAAATGTTTTTTTTCTTCCAATTAAAAATTTTCTTTCATTTGAAATCATTTTCTCTATTTTTAAGTTATTTTCGATTTCATGAAACATTTTGTTTTTAATTATTTTGAACGAATTATTTAACTTTGCCATTTTAAAGTGGCATCTTGGTACACGAAACAAACAAAATTAAGTTCTCGTATTGGAAAATGTCGCAAAATAGTATATTAAAAGCGTTCCAGAAAATTACATAAAAAATTTTTTTAAATTATTTAAAAATGCTGAAGTTGAATATTTCTTTGTTGATTTGTTTTAAACAGTCACAATTTTAATTATTGGCATATTTATTTTAGTTCGTGTCACTGGTGACTTTAGACCAACACTATTTCGTCATAGAAGATTTTTTTCTCTGAAAGTCCAAAATGGGCATATTTTAATTCAATTTGTTATTAACAATAACCGTCGGTGATTGGGGCATAATTTTTCCGACTTGAATGCAAAATGTTAAATAATAACAAATAAGTAATTAGAGGAATAAAAACTATCGGAACTTTCAAATGACCAAAAAAAAAAATAAAACTACCTAAATGTTTTATTAAAAAAATTGAAATATTATTAATGTGGAAGTTAACTAACTAGAAAAAATCCGAAAATTGAAATAACTGAAAATATGAAATTCCGGAAATTTTAAAATTAGGCTAATTATGAAATTTGGTTAATTTAATAATTTCGGTTGTAACATTTTTAGACACTTATATTAGAAAACCGTTTAAAATTAGTTTAAAATTTCAAAGTTGAATATTATATATATATATATTTGTTTACAACAATCCCAATTTTTATCATTAACATATTATGCCGGAAGAGAAAATTAAAAAGTATTAAATTTTTCTGGAAGGCAATATTTGGCTTAGAAAAAAATCTTGAAAAAATCACCAAACTGCAAATTTTCTTGAAAAATGGTCTATAACAATTAAATTAAATTTTAAGTCAAATTTGTGCATTCTTAAAGTCTGTGTTAACTAATTTTGAGAAACAGTTGGTTTATTTACCTAATTTTTTCAAAGCCAAAAAAACTATATTGTTGAAGTGTTCAATTTTTCCGCTCTATTTGTTTATACATTGTTACGCACAGTAAAATTAAAAAATCATCTCTCTAACCTTTCCTAAGAATTTCATACTAAGAATTAAAAACAAAACCTTCAAAAATCCGTTTAGAGTTAAGGACTCTAGAGAGTTTCGAAGAGTAAATTCCTGAATTAATTAATTAATCAATTATAAAGTAATTACAAATTTATGCAGTAAATTCCTGATTTGAACCACTGTGCGATGCCTGGCATGTGGCACGTGTAGCCGATTTCTCGTTTGCCTGAACGATCGCGATATGAGAATGATTGGATAATCGATTAACCGATCGGTGAGGATATCGTGCCGATAATTAGAAAAAAATCCACTCGACAGGATTTTGGACACAAAAAAAGATCTCGACAGCCACCGGACAATGAAATTCGTCATTTTCACTCGTATCCGTTTTTACTTTTTTTCCCCCTCTTTTGGAAAAATGTAGCGAATTTTCCGTGCGCAAGTCTCTCGTTAGCGAAGGCATAAAAATGTACGCGATCCGATAATAATTACATGTGACCACTTGCACGTATTGAATACAATATCGTAATATATAATCACAATGATAATAATTATAATAATAATCAATAATTCAAATGTAATAGTAATAATAGTCGTCACCAACATTACATAGAAAAGCATTTTTTGTGACAGGAACCTCGAGTTGCTTAGCTTAGAAATATTTATTACGTTTCGTTAAATCCCCCCCTTTTTTTAACTTACCCCCGATTCGAGTAAGCGTACCCCCTTCTTAAATTTAGTAGTTCCACCGTACCTCATTCCAACCCCTTTTCAGCCCTTATCTCTTTTATCAGTTTCGCCCGAGTTACTTTTTTTACCCTAGTGATTCGTGCTTGCGCGACGACCGAGTCGATTAATAATTAATTATTAATTATTAATTATTAATAATCCTGAAAAAACGATGGCTCTGTCGTCGCACTTCCGGTGGCACTTCCGGCTTCGTCCGCGAGTTTTTTTTTACGCACGCGCGTACGTACGCGTATACGTTCCGCGAGGATTCTAGTACGTTACAACATCTTCATATATTTATATTTATATATATATATTTATCTACTTAAATATATATATATTTTTTGTTCATTTATCAATTAATTAATTTAATTCATTTATTTATATATATAATATATATTATATATATACCTAGGCGTCTACAAATGCATCTCTTCCTTCGTTATTTCTACAATTAATTGTAACTTTATCGTAACTTATGAGCTAATAGTGATTTTTGTCGTTTCAAGTCCTCTTAAACTCATTTTTCGGTAGCAGCAACTTGACCACGATTTTAGTGTACATACGTGCCATCCCTCCTCTCCTCTCCATTCATTCATTTTCTTTCGAGCAGAAAAAATTGCCACCTTCCGAGTCGTTAACATTAGTTACCGATACTTGACTCTACCCCTAGAGCTAACTATTATTAATCATTTCTTCGTTTTAAACGTACTTTTATTATTAAATATAGGAACCATGTTGCTGGGTTTTTTTTTAATTCCGCGATTTCGAAAATCGCGGGTGGGAGAGCCCCTCCCAGCTGAGGGGATCTCCACTCTTGCCCACTTCGAAAAGTCACTCAAGGATCGAAAAAATCCTTTTAAAGGAACTGAAAAGCATCTAGGGCCTATTAGCAAGATTCCCTACTCTCTCTCTCACACACACACACACTCATTGTTGCCAGAAGGATGAGACGCACACACTCACTGTTGCGAGGAGGATGAGACACCAACGCTCATAGTTGCCAGAAGGATGAGAGGCAAAATAGAGTAAAATAAGAGCATGGTAAAAAGATGAGGAAAAAGAGAGTGAGAGAGATACGTACGTACTCGTGGCCTCGTAGCGCCGTTCTTCTACCCTACGATGCCGTAACGTTTGCTTTTAGTAACTTTTACTTTTTATTATTACTTTACATAGGAACGTTTTGTCAGACCGCCTCGACGTCTTCGTTTCTTCCGGTCGCTCTTGAACTTTCACGACCAGCTGTTCTCTTCTTCGATCCCGCCTTTCCCGAACTTTCCCGAAATGTTAATAGTTTTTTTTTCTTTAAATAATTGGAGGAACTTTAGTGAGCCGGTCAAATGCTCGAAACATGGTTACAAAAATAAGAGCCAAGGGGCGGTGCACTGATAACGAGGATCACCTTTTATGTCCTTGTCTTAATCACCTTGTGATTGGTCCTTCGGCGGGACTCTCGAGGGTCGACAGTCTTCTGAGCCACCGGGACGAACAGAGTCGAGATCTTCTTCTCTCTCGTTGAATGCCGAAGTGGTTTTTGATAGGAAACCACCAGTATCGAAAGTGATGACTGATTTAGTAGAATCAATTTAGACGAATCAGTGTTAATCCAGTAGGTCTAAAATTTAGCCCCAGCAAGAGCGGAAAACTGAAGATGTTTTTGTCTCTTTTCAGGGCCGTTGTTGTTGTACTGGTTTCCGTTGGTTTGATGACCAGTAGTGCTTTCAGCAGCAGCTCTAGCGGCTAGAAGAGTGATCTGGTTGACCACATCCTCCATCTCGTCTATCAGTGGATTTGCCTCCTCACCAGATTGAATCTCAGAGTCATGATTGTTGTCCAGTTGCTTCTTGTCCTGTTGCTTGTTCTCCAGTTGCTTGTTCTCCAATTTTTTTTTGACAACTTGATTAGCCTCAAGAGTCCGATGCTGGATAGTCTCCAGATGACGTCTAATCTCAGTGAGGCTTCCATAAGTTCTGGTGGAGGTGCCACTATCGCAGAGGGAACAGGAGTAGCGGCTCTGAACAAGACGCAAAGCGCCGCGACGCTGTTGGTTCCCCAGGTAGCAGGAACGCTGATGAGCAAGTAAGGTTGTTTCCTGAGGATAAGCTCTCCCACATCTGCGACATACTAAGCAGATTTCGGTTTCGATTTCGCGGCAGTGAGGAGGCAATTGGCCAACAGCTCCAGGTGTTGGTAGGCGAACTGTCTCCAGTCCAGGGTGTTTTGGATCCTGCTGGAGGAAGGCTTGCATCAAGGATCGTGGAACTTGAACCTGGGTTCCACCTTCCACTTGCAGAGACATTACCTCACTGGTGATGCTGCTGTTCAAACCTGAAGCCGCTACTGAAAGCAAACGAAAAGAGTAGGTTTTAAGAGAATGTCGTATACAGAGTTTGGGTTATAAGGGAATTGTTTTCATTTTGAAAATTCGGTAAGGTATACACATAAAGTGACTTAAGTCATCTATCAGAAGAAGCGGACTGGGATTTTTGGAAAAATATTTTCGTAGCTAAAGTACTTGGTTGATTCAACATAAAAATGTGGTTGAGCAAAATTAAATAATTTGTTGAATCAAGAATTTTTTCTGATTGTAGTTTTTTCAAATGAAGAGAAGATTAATGCTCATCTGAGGTGCTAGCCAGAAGACAAATATCACGAATTAGATGATAAATAAAAAACACGCCCGTTTCGAAGGACCAACTGGTTTTAAGGTGTTTTATTAATAGACGTAGATGAGCTGAAGACCGGAAGATTTTAATCAAGCTAGTGGGTATTAAAAGACATTAAATTGTGACTCTCTCTCAGAATCAAAGGCTTATCAAATTACTTATGTAGGAATTTGTTCGCATTCACGCTTCTATCCTGGACCGGATGTCCACTAAACACAATTTTTTTTTCTTTCGCATAATTAACCAACCATTCATGCTGATTCAGGCCTGAGTCTTTAATTATATTTCCTATTAGGGCGCAACCACAAATTAGATACGTAAGGTGCTTTGCTAAAATTTTCAAACCCCCTCCCTTATGTAAGATACCCTAAGATTTTGTATAGCGTTATTAACAAAATAGGTGAATTTTTAATCAAATAGTTTAATTTTTAAAAATTAATTTCGAAATAAGAAGATTAATTTTCTACCAAAAAGATGTATTTTCAACGAAATAAATGAATGTTCATTAAAAACATTCAATTTTCGAACAAAAAAAGGCGACTTTTCAACATAATAGTCAAGCTTTCAAGAAGAAACATTTTCAACTAAAATAATGAATCTTCAACAAAAAAAATTAATTTTTAACAAATTAGTTTCACTTTTAACTAAGTAGTTGAACCTTCAACCCAAACGATTAATTTTCTTTCGACTTTACCCTATTCCACTTTTGTTAACTTTTTGTTTTTGGTCGAATGTTAATTTTTTCTGGTTGAAAAGTTTACTATTGTATTTTTGGTTCAGAATTAATCTTTCGGTTCAGATTATTTTGTTAAAAATATAATTGCTTTGTTGAAAATTGAACAATTTTCTTTAAAAAATCATCGTTTTGGGTAAACATTCATTTTTTTGGATGAAGATTCATAATTTAAGTTCAGAATTTATTTGTTTTGGTCGAAAATTTAAGTATTTTGTTAGACATTGATTTTTGATCAAATATTCATTTTTTGTTTAACATTCATTTTTCAACTAAAAATTCAATTATTTCTATTTTGGTTAAAAAGTAGTCTTTTTTAGTTAGAAATTTAAGTATTTGGTTGAAAGTTTATGCATTTTGTTGAAAATTCTCCTTTTTGAAATAAAAATTAATCTTCTTGGTTGAAAATTGAACCATTTTGTTGAAAATTTGAGTATTTTATTAAAAATTTGTACTTTTTGGAAAAAAATGAAACTTTTTGATTAAGAATTAAATTTTTTTTATTCAAATACTAACTATTATACTTTTTTTGAGTATTTATCTTTTGTAGTTGAAAATTTATAATTTTTTGTTCAATGAAAATTTTGCTCTTCCTTTTTTGATGCAAACTTATCTGCTTTAGTTCTAAATTCCACTACTTTGTTGAAAATTCATTTCGTTTTTCAAAATTAGTATTTCTTGTTCAAAATTGATCTTCTTCGTGGCAAAAATTCATATTTTCTTGTAAAATATCAACTATTACATTTCTTATTGATAATTAATATTTTCGGGTTGAAAATTTAACTGTACTTTTTTTTTAGAAAATGCATTTGTTGAAAATTGTTTTTTTTTTTTTGGTTGAATTTGACTGTTTTTGTTGTGAACTAAAAATAATTTCTAATTGAATAAATGATAATAAACAGTCTTTGTTGATAATTCATATTTTTTTGTTGAATATTTAACTACTTTGTGAAAAACTTAATTTTGAGTTGAAGATTCATCATTTCAGTTGAAAATGTGTTCATTTTTATTGAAAATTTCACTATTTTGTGAAACATTTGTTTTTTAGTGGACAATTAGCCTTTTTAGTGGAAAATTAATCTTGGTTGAAAAAATTTTAATTTTTCTGATCAAATTTAAAAATTTTGTTTACAAATTCAGCACTTTTAGTAACAATTTTTCATAAAAATTAATCTGTTTGTTTTATGTTTTAATTTTTTTGGTTGAAAATTTAACTACTTAGTTAAAAGTTGAAATAAATTATTAAAAATTTATTTTTTTTCGGTTGAAGATTCATAATTTAAGTTGAAGATTCTTTTCTTTGGTTGAAAATTTAACTATTTTGGGAAAAATTCGTCTCTTTTGGCTGAAAATTAATTTGTTTAAACTGAAAATTTAACTGTTTCAGTTTTTGTTGAAAATTTATCTGTTTTAGTTGAAAATTCAACTTTTTGGTTTAAAATTCCTGTATTCTTTTTAATTCATCCTTTTTGGTAGAAAATAATTCTTCTTCACTGGAAATTCACCTTTTTGATGAAAAATTTAACCATTTTTAAAAAACTCAAACTAAAATGTCATTCTTAAGAACAAACTCGTTTTTTGATTTTTATAAGAGGTCCAGCAACTGAAAGTGAAATAGTTAAATTACCCCCGCCCAAATAATGAATAAAGCCTACCCGAAGTCGATCCTCATGATTTTTTTCAATTAATTTTTTTATTACTTATATTTATTATTGATGTTTTTTCATTTATACAAATTTGTGAATAACCCCTAATTGCCAAGCATTTGCGCTGACTCAGTCCTGAGTCTTTAATGATATTTTCTATAATCTCATATCGAGAGACTCTCGGTGAGACTCACAATTTGGAATAGACAACCTGTCCGTTTAGAGCATTGTAATTGATTTGTACCGACTTCGTTGTCATAATAATGTCCGAACATATAACCGGAGGGAAATTTATGTGGAACCTGTTTTGCCGCGAGACAGGTAAATTGGTAGTTATTAGTATGTCCGGAGGCAATGTGCATTGACGGTATAATTTCTCGTCGCGGAATTTCGCGAAATACTGCAGCGGAACTTGAAAAAATCTTATTAAGAAATTCAATTAAAGTCGGAAAGTGATTTAACTCGGGAAGGATGAGGCTCGATTGAAACCACCTTCACGAATCACATTAGCAAGAACCGATGATGGAAGATGGGCTACGGTATTTCCGCCTTTGATTAAAAGACTTCCGGTTCTTTGGTGAAACCTCTTTTAGAAAGGTCTCTGATGAAAAAGTTCTATTATAATTAATCCCACAAAATTCTTTGCAATCTCATCAAATTCTTCAGAATCTGTTTGAATACACTACATTCCTTAAAGTCCCTTAAATCTTGACAGATTTATAGAAATCTTTCAAAATTCTGTACCACATCCTGAAATATTTAACATTTTTCCAAATTCCTGTAAAAATGTTTTTGAATCTTCCAAATCCTCTGAAGAAACAAGGTTCTAAAGATTCAATAAGGAGTTTTGAATTCAAAGACTGTGGCTTCTATAGATTCAAAGCAGGATTTTGAATTGAAAAATCTGAGGATTCAAAATAGGGATAAATAGTATTTCCAGTGTCAAAGTAGGTTTTTGAATTAGTAGACTGTAGGACTTGAAGATTCAAATTAGGAAACTGAATTAGAAGAGTGTTCTAAAGATTCAAACTATTATTTTGAATTGAAAGACTGTAGGTTCTACAGATTAAAAATAAGGCCAGAGAAGTTAATCAGCCTCAAAATAGGGCCTACTGATTGAAATAGAGCCATATGAGGGTCTCTTTTCTGGATCTGGTGAGATTAGAAGACCAGATTCCTGTAATGAAGACTCCTAAAACAGGTTTGGTGGGTGGGAGGGAGAAGAATAAAGATAAATAGGAAGGTCATTGCATTTCTTGAAAGGAAGGAAGGAAGAAGGTCAAAGACTAAAAAATATTGTTTTCCAAGGCGATTAGATGGGTTGACAGGTTTACGCAGGGACGCGCGTGGGTATCGTCGTGTACCAGATGAGAGTCGTTACGAGGCAGGAAGTGTTAATGATACCCCTGCTCATTCGCTGGACGCTCTCCTGTAATTATCCGGTGACGGAGGAGGGTTAAGAAGAGAGGATGTTACTTGATTCTCTCTCTTTCTCTCTCTCTCACTCTGATCGCATGGCGATATTCTCTCTGCTATCCTCTCGAATTAATATTAATTAAATTCAAAGGCGTACAGCAGTCAAACTCTCAAGTCCTCTAATGTGTATCCCAAATAAAAAGATAAATCCAGGACTCAGACTTACCTCAGAGATCATAAATAATGTCAAAAGTGGTATTAAGTTTGAAATAATGGCAAAATAGTGGTAGGGGTAATCCAGATATTTTACAACTTTGAGGAAATTCCAGCAGAAGTTCGATCTGTTCAAGTAAAAGTTTTGAATTTTCAACAGATTCTCCATAACTTTGCTGCCAAAAAACATCACAAAAAATGACCAATTGGCTTTGAGAATTATACAATGTAATAAACGCACTTCCTAAAGAGATTAGTTGACTCTCTGAAGCCTCTAAATTAATCCTAACAAATCGCCTTCCCGTGTAATGATGAAACTTCCTTTGTACATCAATTATATAATTAGGTTTGTAGCTGTTGGAAAGAATTTCTACTAAGGGGCCGTCCAAAAATTACGTCACGCTACTTTGAACACTTTTTCCCCGCCTTCCCAGGGTTCAAAACCTTATTGATTAAAATTAGTGTTGAGATTACAGTTTTCATGGCAGGGCCCACCTTATTTACCTGTAAGATGATAATGATCCCTAGGTCTGGTATCACCCACTTTAAAAGGTTTTCTCACAAGCACAAAACTCTATGGAACGATTTAATTTCTTTTAAAAGTAATCTAAATACTCTAAATTGAAATCATAAATATTGCTCAAAACTTTATTACCAAAATGTTGTCACGGTTTTTTTTTTAAATACGTCACGCTATTTTAAACACTTTTTCCACCCTTTCTCTTCATCCTCACGTATCATCACACAAAACTTGACCCTACTTTCATAGGGTTCAAAACCTTATTGATTAAAATTAGTGTTTAGATTACAGTTTTCATGGAAGGGCCAACCTAATTTACCTGTAAGATGATAATGATCTCTAGGTCTGGTACCACCCACTTTAACAGCACAAAACTCTATGCAACGATTTAATTTCTTTTGAAGGTAATCTAAATACTCTAAATTGAAGTTATAAATATTGCTAAAAACTTTATTACCAAAATGTTGTCACGGGTTGTTTGAAAAATACGTCACGCTATTTTGAACACTTTTATCACGCCTCCCATTCTTCGTCACAGTTCATCACACAAAGGTTGAATTCCCTAGGATTGAATTTCCATCCAAAAAATATTAATTTTCTATGAAAAAAGATTAATTTTGCAGAATCCAGTTGAAATTTAAACCTAAAAGGTTCAATTCTTGACCAGGAAAGATGATTTTTCAACCAAATAATTGAATTTTGCATGAAAATTTTCTCAACGTCTAAATTTTTATTATAGATAAAAACCAGTTGAATCTTTAACAGAAACAAATTAATTCAAGCAAACATATGCATTTTGATTGAAAAAAGAAAAAGTTCCTGCAAAAGAGTTAAATTTTCAACCAGATCTTTAGCTAAAAAACTGAATTGGTATAGAATGAATACAATTGTCAACCAACTAGTTAATTTTTGATCTAGAAAAATAATTTTCTACCAGAAAAGACGAATCTGAAACAAAATACATAAATTTTAAACTAAATAGTTAAATTTTTATCTAAACCTGATCAATTTTCAAACAAAAATGCAATAGTTAAATTTGCAAATGAAAATATTATTTTTTAAACAAACGAATAAGAATTTTCAATAAAATAGTTAAATCTGTAACCAATGAAGATATTTTTTGAAACCCGAATTGTTAATTATTTCAATTCAGCCATAAAGACGTATTTTTAACAAAATAGTTTAATCTTCAACCAAAATGTTGAATTTTCAACAAAATAGATGAAATTTCTACCGAATAGTTGAATTTTCAACTTTTAAAAGAAAAATGATCAATTTGCAATGAAATAATGAAATTTACAAATAATTTTGTTTAATTTTATACAAAAAAGTTGAACTTTTAACTCGAAAATTTTAATAATTATCAAAAAAGTTATTTCACGACAAAATAGTTGAATTTTCAACTAAAATTATGAATCTTCAATATATTTTATACAAAGTAATTGAGTTCAACAAAAAAGACGGATTTTTAACAAAGTAATTGAAGTTTCATTTGCAGAGAAGAAAATAAATTCTCAACTAAAAAAAAAAAGAATTTTTAGCAAAATAGTTGAATTTTTAACCAAAGAACTAAAATAATAAATCTCTCACAAAAAAAAGTTAAAATTTCTAGGAAGCACTGCAACTTTTTACAAATGATCTAAAAGAAGATAGTTATGAAAAATAATATGTTGTTAAAACAGTTGTTTGTTGAAAATTGAGGTTGAAAATTTCTAAAAAAAGCCCAAACTATCTAGCACTACTATAGAAGACGATATTTATAAATAATAATAATTGATTCAAACAATAAGGTTTGTTAACTTGAATTAATTATTATCTCACTCTAATTAAAAAGTGGACAAAAAGTGGAAAATTTTAGAAAAAACTTCACCTTTCTAGCATTATTCCAAAAGAATATAATTATAAATAATAATACATGGTTTGAACAATTATTTCTGTTGAATTGAATTGATTATTGTCTCGTTCTAACTGAGATGTTGAAAATAAGTTGAAAAATTCTGAAAAACCGCAATTTTCTATGAGGAAATTGCTAAAAATAATAATAAATTACTTAAACAATTGATGCAAACATCCAATTATAATTAGAGTAGTGTTTTATGTGTTAGAAATAATTTTTATTTCAAAAGCTGCAAAACAAATCATAATTAGCGCCAAAAACCCGCAAGAACCAATTTTTCATTCATGGGGTTCCTTTGGGACCTATAAAATAGACTTATGGGGATGCTTTTCCAAAAGTACTTATTTTCTTCTACAGCCGATTCGAAAATATGGAGTTTCGATTCGATTCACCTGATATTGACGTTTCTGAATAAATTTTACAAAAACTTAATTTTTTCTTATGGGAAATATGTGTTGTATTTCACGGGGCGTACGGAACCTCTACGATTTTTTTAATGCATTTATTTTTTATGGACTCGATAAAATTTGGGGGCAATATGCATAACAATTTTTTTAAAAATGTCCAATGCATTTGTGGACCACCCTAATGTGGATGCTCCTCGGGTAGTGGGACGTAGTTCTTGAAAGATCCCTAATTTGATCAGTTTGAGCTTCATGTGTCTCAACTTTTAATGGGCTCGATCGGATGTTATTACTCTGGGTGAAATATAATAAGGAAGAAAATGAAAATTCCTTGACACAAAAATTAAAAAAAAGTCCCATCCATTTGTGGATCACTTTAATGTGGATGCTCCCCGGGTAGTGAGACGTGGTTCTTAAATGGTCCTCAGTTTAATCAGCTTGAGCTTAATGTGTCTCAACTTTTGATGGGCTTGATCTGACATTGTGACTCTGGCTGAAATATAATAAGGAGGGAAATGAAAATTCATCGAGATGAAAATAAACAAATGTCTAATGCATTTTTGGACCACCCTAATGTGAATGCTCCCCGGGTAGTGTGAAGTAGTTCCTGAAAGGTCTCAACTTTTAATGGGCTCGATTTGATGTTGTTGCTCTGGGTGAAATATAATAAGGAGAGAAATGAAACTTCATTAACATGAAAATAAAAAAAAAAACTAATGAATTTTTAGGCCACCCTAATGTGGAGGCTCCCCGGGTAGTTGGAAGTAGTTCCTGAAAGATCTCAACTTTTAATGGGCTCGATCTGACATTGTTACTCTGGGTGAAATATAATAAGGAGGGAAATGAAAATTCATTAGCATGAAAATTCAAAAAATGTCTAATGCATTTGTCGACCACCCTAATGTGGATGCTCCCTAGGAAGTGAGACGAGCTTCTTAAACGGTCCCTAATTTAATCAGCCCAAGCTTAATGTGTCTCAACTTTTGATGGGCTCGATCTGATGTTGTTACTCTGTGAGAAATATAATAAGGAAGATAATGAAAATTCATTAACATGAAAATTAATAAAAATGTCTAATGAATTTTTAGGCCACCCTAATGTGGATGCTCCCCGGGTAGTATGAAGTAGTTCCTGAAAGGTCTCAACTTTTAATGGGCTCGATCTGATGTGGCTACTTCAGGTGAAATATAATAAGGAAGGAAATTAAATTTCATTTACATAAATAAAAAAAATGTATAATGCATTTGTGGACAACCCTAATGTGGATGCTCCCCGGGTAGTGAGACGTAGTTCTTGAAAGATCCCTAATTTGATCCGCTCAAGCTTAATGTGTTTCAATGGGCTCAAAATAACGTTGTTACTCTGGGTGAAATATAATAAGGAAGATAATGAAAATTCATTAACATGAAAATTAATAAAAATGTCTAATGCATTTTTGAACCACCCTAATTTGAATGCCCCCCGGGTAGTGAGACGTAGTTCTTGAAAGGTCTCAACTTTTAATGGGCTTGATCTGATGTTGTTGCGCTGGGTAAAATGTGATAAGGAAGGAATTGAAAATTCATTAACATGGAAATATAACAAAACGTCCAATGCATTTGTGGACCACTCGAATGTGGATGCTCCCCGGGCAGTGAAACATAGTTCTTAAAAGATCCCTAATTTAATCAGCTTAAGCTTAATGTTTCTCAATGGGCTCGATATGACGTTGTTACTCTGGGTGAAATATACTAAGGAAGGAAATGAAAATTCATTAACATGAAAATAAAAACGTCCAATGAATTTGTGGACCACCCTAATGTGGATGCTCCCCGGGTAGTGAGACGTAGTTCTTGAAAGGTCCCCAATTTAATCAGCCCAAGTTTAATGTGTCTCAACTTTTGACGGGCTTGATCTGATCTTGTTACTCTGGGTGAAATATAATAAGGAAGAGTATAACTAATGCGTAGTATTGCAGCTAGAGAGCGATCCGTGTGACACCCTTGAAACAATCGGGACAATTGAAGAGGGGGTTATTACTCTTAATGAGCACTCGTTATTTCTTTGAGTGGCTTTGATTTGTCCTCCCAAAGAGCCTTCCTTCTCTCCAACGATCGCACGCATGACATGATCATTGTGACCATATGTGTGTGTGTGATTTTGTCTGTGTGTGTGAGACACTGGGACATTGTCACTTTACACGATCAGCTTGTTCGTTTTCTTAGAGAGGAGAGGAGCTCATTTGCGTATGGATTGAGATAGTAGTACTACGGTACCATCTCAACCAGTGTTTTTGTTTAAATGTGTGACTGCGCATAAGAAATCCTGATTGCCAGCCGCTCCCAAAACCCAGAGGTTCTCAGCATTATTAATCTCTGCTTCCCCTTTCATTATTAATTTATGTATAATTTCTGAGGCTATTCAATATAAGTTCCCACCATAAGTTGGAATTTTTCTCCCACAATGAAATTCAAAATTTTCTAAGTCATCTCTTGCTTTATAAATATTATTTCAGTCATGATGCAAGTGGAAGTAACTATTAAAAATGTGGTTCAACAGAGGTGGATTACGCCGGATTATGTCAGATTACTCTAAATTGCGTAAAATTATGATAGATTATTCCGCCTAAACTAGACTTATGTGAAGTTTTCCCCAAAAGGATTACTTTAAAACAAAATGGGTTGAATTTTCAATATAATATATAAATCTGTAACCTAATAGTTGAATTTTTAAACAGGAAGATTAATTTTAGACTGAAAAAGATTACTTTTAAACGAAAAATTTCAACAAAACAGTTCAATTTTCAACCTATGAGACGAAACTTCAATTAAAATTATGAATGCTCGACTAGAATATCTAAATTTTTAGTTACAAAATAAATTTTTCACTGAAAAACAACGAATTTTGAATAAAATCATCAAATTTTCAACTGAAGTAAATAATCTTTAACCAAAAATAGGACTTCTGAATCAAAGTGTTGAATTTTATACAAGGTAGATTAATTTTTAACCAATAGAGATGAATTCTCAACGAAAAATTTAATAGTCAATAGTTCAGGAAAAACAGGTTTTGATTCTTAATCAAAAACCAAAAAGACGATTTTTTAATAAAATAGTTGACTTGTCAACAAAATGGGACACTTTTCACCAAAAAATGGATTAGTTAAATTTCCATTTAAGAAACTAATTTTTACCAAAAAAAAAAATTTCCAACAAGATTGTTAAAATTGTAACCGAAGAGATGATTTTTTAAATAAAATGATCGATCTTCAACTGGAAAAGTTTCTGTTAAAAAATTAATTTTCACCCAAACTAGAATATTTAAATGTTCTTTAAAAAAATTCATTTTCGACAAAATAGTTAAATTTTCCAACCAAGAGATGAATTTTCAACTAAAATGAAGCGTAAGCCAAAAAAGTAAATTTTTAACAAATAAATTTTGTCCAATATGCATGAATTTTTAACGAAACATGTTTAAATACAAAAGAGAAATTTGTAACCAAATATTTTTATCTAAAAAAGATGAAATTTTGAACAGAAATGGAATTATTAAATTTTTAGTTCAAAAACTAATTTTTAACCAAAAGACAAATCAATTCTTTAAAAAACGGGTAAATTTTTCACCAAAAAAATTTAATGTTTAACAAGTAACTTCAACTTTTAACCAAGTAGTGGATGTCTCCACCAAACAGTAGAATTTTCAACTAAAAAATATAAATTTTCAAGCTAAAATGGAATAGATAAATTTGCAGTTAAAAAATTAATTTTTGACGATAAAATAATGAATTTTCAACGAAACAGTTAAATTTAGAAAAAAATGATTTTTCAGAATAAAATTATGAATCTTAAGCCAAAATGATAAATTTTTAGCAAAGGAGTTCAAATTTAACCAGGTATTTGAATTTGCAACCATAAAAGATGAATTTTCAACAGAAAATGTAATAACGTGATATCTTAAACAACAAAATTTTTGAATTATTAATCATGAACAGTTGAATTTTGAAAAAAAAAATTACATTTCTACCAAAAGAGATGAATTTTCAAATCATAAACGGATTTTCAACTAACAAAAATTCTTCAGTCAAGAAAGGAAAAAAAAGGTTAACTAAATTGTTACATTTTTAAGCATAAAGGTGATTTTTCTACTAAGCAGGTAAACTTTTTATTTAAAAATAAAAATTCTCAACAAACAAGAATGATTTTTCAACAAAATTGTTGAATTTTTTAGAAATAAATAAAATTTTAACCAAATAATAATATTTTTAACCAAAAAGATAAACTTTTAAATAAAAATATATCAGTAGACTTTTGGACTAAAAGGAGATAATTTCAAACAAAACATAGTTATAATTTTAAACAAAGAGTGACAATTTCTACCAAAAGAGATGAATTTTCAACTGAAATGATAAATATTCAAGCGTAATATTTACATTGTTAGTTAAAAAAAATTCTTTCCAAGCAGTGAATTTTCAACAAAGTAGGTTAATCTACAACCAAACAGATGAATTTTCAGCTGAAATGATGAATCTTCAACCAAGAACATGAATTTTCGATCAAAAAAATTACCATTCAACCAACAAATTTTGGGTTTTTGAACCAAAGAGATGAATTTTAAACTTGAATGATAAAGCTATTATTGGACTAGTTAAATTTTTAGTTAAAAGAATTATTTTAGAAAGAAAAAAACAAAATTCAACTTTCGAAATTATTTTTTTCTCGAAAAGTATTCGTATGGATTTTTTCTAGTTTTGACTCCTGTTAGAAAATTTGCAACTTCCTAGGACCAAGAAGAATGTTTTAGGAAATTTTAAGTGAAGTAAAATTTTGTCGTGATGTTTATGAATAGGTCCTTAGTTTTTTATAATAATTTATTTATAACTTTGAACTTGTGTTAAAATTTTTTTTTCCTTTGAACAGAAGAAACTACACGGCCGCGATTGACGTTTCTATATAGTTAATAAATTATTTTTTTTAGTTTAATCGATATAAATAAAAAATAAAAATTCTTCCTAATTATTTGGTCTAGCTATTGAATAGGTCCTTAATAATTTCATAATCATTTATCATTATCAATTTATATTAAAAATTATTTTTCACTGGAAAAAAATAACTATATGCGCGCGTAAGGCGCGTTGTTGCTATTTGCCTAATAAATTATTCTCGCAAGGTTAATCGACATGAATGAAATTTTTTATTACTAATTTTTCAGTTTCCCAAATTCTCGAAAGGTATTTGGCTTAATGGTAATAATAATAACTAATTATTTTGAAGTTGCGTTGCAAATGTTACCCTCGAACAAAAGAAACTACACGCATGCGTAGCGCGCGTTGATGCTATTTGTTTAATAAATTATTCTCGCTAGGCTAATTGACATAAATGAAATTTTTTTTCTAATTTTTTGGTATAATTTAGTGTTTTGGAAGTAGATAGTGAGAACCCCTGAGTGAGACATCGTCGCGACACATGCTGAAAATTTGTTCCCCGGAAATTTACGAGCGAGTTTCCGTGTCAGACCCAATATCGTGGGCCCTCCTTGTAAGTAGGTATATGCATGTATAATCTGACAGCAATAAACTCGAATTCGAAGGGAGACCGATCTAAACTGGCCTTAGTTAAGCCTTAAAGGAATTTTAATGGGGACTGAGAAGAAAATTAGTCAATGGGAATCCACTAGAATCCCAAAATTATCGCCTAGAGTAAAAGTATTTAGTCGTGTGTGGTAAAACCGTGGGTGTAGTGATTTCGACCATTCTACTATCAAAGATATATTAAATCGGACATTAAAAAGGCTATCATTTTTACATTTATACGTTTTTATCGAACGTGAGAAGAAAGGTTCAAAGTGAGCTTATGAAAAAATTTCATATGATGCATGTTGTTACATTTTCAACCAAACATGGAATATTTACATTTTCAGCTCAAAGAATTAATTTTAAAAGAATTTTATACCAAAACGACGAATGATCAACCAGATAGTTGGATTTTCAACTAAAAAGGATAAATTTTTAACAAAAAATGGAACATTTATATTTTGAGCCTAACAAACAAAAAATGTCAACATTTTGCAACCGAAGAGATGAATTTTCTACTAAAATAATGAATCTTCAGTATTACATTTTTAACACGAATGAAAAGGTAAATTTTCAACCAAAAATACAAATGATCAAGCAGATAGTCATATTTGCAACTAAAAAAGATAAATTTTTAACCAAAAATGAACATTTATATTTTGAACTGAAGACACAATAAATTTTAACAATTTGCAACCGAATAGATGAATTTTCAACTGAAATATTGAATCTCCAATCTTCAATCTTTAATAGTGCATTTTCAACACAAATCAACTTTCAACTAGAAAAGATAAATGTTTTACCAAAAATGGAATATTTACATTTTCAGCTAAGATAAATAAATTAAGAACAAACTAGTTTTCTGAAAAATACTATACTTTACATTTTCAGGTAAGAAAAATTAGTTTGAAAAAACTAGTTTTCTCAAAAATAGTATACTCTACAACTAAAGACATGAATTTTCAACTAAAACTATGAATCTTCAATATTGAATAGATAGTTGAATTTCTAACTAATAACGGAAATTTTCAACCAAAAACACAAATGATCAACCAGATACTTGAATTTGCAACTAAAAAAGATAAATTTTTAACTAAAACTGGTTCAGTTCAAAATATAAATGTTCCATTTTTAGTTAAAAATTTAACTTTTTTAGTTGCATATTCAACTATCTGGTTGATCATTTGTGTTTTTGGTTGAAAATTTACCTTTTTCAGTTTAAAATTCAACTAACTGGTTGAAAATTCATTTATTCCGTTGAAAATTTAATACTGAAGATTCATAATTTCAGTTGAAAATTCATGTCTTTAGTTGTAGAGTATACTATTTTTTAGAAAACTAGTTTTTTTTAAATTAATTTTTCTTACCTGAAAATGTAAATATTCCATTTTTGGTAAAAAAATTATCTTCTTTAATGGAAAATTCATTATTGTTGAAAATGTAATATCAAAGATTGAAGATTCATTATTTTAGTTGAAAATTCATCTCTTCGGTTGCAAATTGTCAAATTTTTTTTTTGTACAGCTCAAAATGTAAATGTTTCATTTTTAGTTGAAAAATTCTCTTTTTTATATGAACATTTAACTATCTGCTTGACCATTCGCCTTTTTGGTTGAAAATTCAGCTTTTTTAGTTAGAAATTCAACTATCTGGCTGAAAATCCATTTAATCTGTTGAAAATTCAATATTGAAGATTCATCATTTCAGTTGAAAATTCATGTCTTTAGTTGTAGAGTATACTATTTTTCAGAAAACTAGTTTTTTAAAATTAATTTTTCTTACCTGAAAATGTAAATATTCCATTTTTGGTAACAAATTTATCTTTTTTAGTTGCAAATTCAACTATCTGGTGAATTATATGTGTTTTCGGTTGAAAATTTACCTTTTTCAATTAAAAATACAACTAACTGGTTAAAAATTCATTTATTCTGTTTATTTGCAACTAAAAAAGGTAAATTTTTAACTAAAAATGGAACATTCATATTTTGAGCTAAATAACAAAAAAATTTCAACTATTTGCAACCGAAGAGAAGAATTTTCAACTAAAATAATGAATCTTCAATATTCAATATTACATTTTTAACAGAACAAATGAATTTTTAACTAAAAAAGATAAATTTTTAACCAAAAATGGAATATTCACATTTTCAACTCAAGGAATTAATTTGAGAACAATTTTCAATGAAAGAGAGAAATTTTTAACTAGATTGATGAATCTTCAATCTCCAATCTTCAATATTGCATTTTCAACAAAATACATCATTATTTAAACAACAGTTGTATTTTCATACAAGAAGATTAATCTTCTTCCAAAAAAAGACGAATTATCAACCAGATAGTTGACTTTTCAACTGAAAAAAATAATTTTTTACCAAAAATGGAACATTTATATTTAGAGCTGAACAAAAAAAAAATTTTCAACAATTTGCAACCGAAGAGATGAATTTTCAACTAACATATTGAATCTTCAATCTGCAATACTACATTTTCAACAGAACAAATGAATTTTCACATAAAAATAAATTTTTTTTACCAAAAATGGAATATTTACATTTTCAGCTCAAAAAATTAATTTTAAAATCATTTTTAACCAAAGAGAGGAATTTTCAACTAGATTGATGAATCTTCAATCTTCAATATTGCATTTTCAACAAAATACATGATTATTCAACCAAACAGTTGTATTTTCATATAAGAAGATTAATCTTCTTCCAAAAAAGACGAATTATCAACCAGATAGTTGACTTTTCAACTAAAAAAGATAATTTTTTTACCAAAAATGGAACATTTATACTTTGAGCTGAACGAAAAAAATGTTTAACAATTTGCAACCGAAGAGATGAATTTTCAACTAAAATAATGAATCTTCAATATTACATTTTCAACAGAACAAATTAATTTTCAACTAAAAAATAATTTTTTTTTACCAAAAATGGAATATTTATATTTTCAGCTCAAAAAATTAACTTTAAAACCATTTTTAACCAAAGAGAGGAATTTTGAACTAGATTGATGAATCTTCAATCTTCAATCTTCAATCTTCAATATTGCATTTTCAACAAAATACATGATTATTTAACCAAACAGTTGAATTTTCATACAAGAAGATTAATCTTATACCAAAGAAGACAAATTATAAACCTGATAGTTGAATTTTCAACTAAAAAAGATTACTTTTTACCAAAAATGAAACATTTATATTTTGAGCTGAACAAAAAAAAAATCCAAAAATTTGCAAACTGAAGAGATGAATTTTCAACTTAAATAATGAATCTTCAATATTAAATTTTTATCAGAAAAACTAGTTTTCCAAAATATAGTTTACATTGCAACTAAAGACGTGAATTTTCAACCAAAATATTGAATCTTCAATATTAAATTTTCAACAGAATACATGAATTTCCAACCAGATAGTTGAGTTTTTAACTAAAAAAGGTAAATTTTCAACCTAAAATGGAATGTAGTGCAATTTTCAACCAAGAGTTTTCAAACCATTTTTCAGTCAAGAAAAAAAAATTCAACCAAATTGTGAAATTTAAAAAAAAAAAAAAAAAATGAATTATCTTCAATAGATTTCATTTTAATCAAAAATGGTTGAATTTTCAAACAAATTTCTAAATCGTCAAATACTAATAAATCATTATTGAAAAAAAAGAATTTTTTACAAAGTAGTATTGTTAACTTTGAAACAAAAAATATGACTTTTCTGCAAGAATATGAATTCGCAATCCAAATTACAAATTTTTCATCCAAAATAATGAAGGCTTAACAAAACAATTTTTCTACCAAAGAGATGAAATTTTAAGTAAAATGATGAATTTGCAAACAAAAACGTGAATTTTTACCAATATAGTTCAATTTAAAACCAAGTCGTTGAATTTTCAACCAAAGAAGTCTTTTTTTTTAATAAAAATATAATAAAAATTTAAAATATAGCATTTTTCACAATACATTTTTGCTAAAAGATGTACATTTTCAGAGCAAAAACACGAATCTTCAAGAAAGAAAGAAATTTTCAGTCAAGAAAGATTTTTCGTTCAGTAACGAAAAAAAAATTAACCAAATTGTTGAATTTTCAAGCCAAAAAGGAGAATTTCAAAATAAAATAATAAAATACAGATATTTTTATTCGAAGTTATGAATCTTTAACAACAAAATGAATTTTTAACTTAGTAGTTCATCTTCAAACCAAGAAATTGAATTTAAAAACCAAAAAAGATGAAGTTTCAACCAAACTCGTACATTTTTAACTGAATAGTCAAATTTTCAATTAAAAAAGACAAATTTTCACCGGAAATGGAATTGTTGAATTTTCAGTTGAAAGAATTATTTTCAAACGAAAATAAGAATTTATTTCCAACTAAAATGATGATTTATATTTTCGGTTGACGATTCATCAATTTAGTTGAAAATTGTTGTTTTTTTTTCGTTGATAACTTAACTTATTTCTTAGAAATTATTTTTTTCTCGTTTAAACTTAATTTTTTAACTAAAAAAGTTAATTTTCCATTTTTGGTTAAAAATGTTTCTTTCTTTTTTGGAAATGAGAAAATGAAAGAATTTGGTTGTAAATTCAACTATTTGGTTAAAATGCAACTGTTTGGTTTGAATTAAAAAATTTAATATAATTAGTTTTCAAATTGTGAATACTTAGTTGAAAATATAATTACTCGTTTGAGAGTTGAAATCCTTTGTTAAAAATTCATCTCTTTATTTGAAAATTCTTTTTTTTTGTGTCGAAAATTAATTTTTATAACTGAAAATTTAACTTTTTGATTTCTTGTTGAAAATTTTCCTTTCATAGTTGATATTACCACTATTTGGTTGAAAATTTACCTATTTGGTTGAAAGTTGATCTTCTTGATTTAAATGTGTTTTCTTGATTAAAAATTACACTGTTTTGTAGAAAAATCGTCGTTTTGGCTTCAAAATCTAACATTTTGGATGCAATTTTGTTCTTTTTTTTTACTGAAAAATATTTCTTGTTTGAAAAGTCCACTATTTTGTTGAAAATTCATCTGCTTAGTTGAAATGCAACTACTTTGTTGAAAATTGAACTTTTTGGTTAAATTCAACTGTTACCAATTTGAAATTAAAATCTGTTTTGGTTGAAATACCAAAAAAATAATAAAGTCAAAGATATTACAACATAAAGAAAAGTCCAGCAGAATTGCAACCAAAAATATGATTTTTAACCAGAAAGATGAATTTTATACCACTTGTTGAATAAAAATGAAATATATAAATTTTTAATTTAAAAAATTCAATTTTCAACCAAAAAACGAATTTTGAAAAAAATAATTGCATTTTCAACAAAAAAGTTGAATTTTCAACCAAGTGATTAACATTGAACCAAAAAAAGTCTTATTTTTTATTGGGTTTTATTTTGGGAGAGTCCATAAAAGTAATGATAATCTTCAACGACCTTTATATAGAGTAAATTTTTTTCTCGTTTGAAATTTATCATTTGCTACGATATATGCTGGAGAAACGATTATAATCGATGCATATTGAAAAAAAATTAATTAAATTAAATTTATACGGACATATCAGTTTCGTAGATCAAATATGCTGACACGAGAATGAGTTGTACAAACAATATGTAAATACGGAGATTTATCAGCATCTTGAAAAGTAAGAGTTAATTCAATAGTTGTATGACTAAGTGCATTTTGCTTCCTTTACAAAAGACCTCCTATAAGATACTTCGAGGGGGTGTGTAATTTCCTCATCAGGAATGATTTGCAGTTTCATTTTTAATTAAGGGGTCATTCACAAATTACGTAAGACGATTTGGGGGTCAAATCTTATTGTTTCTTATAAGAGGGGAAGAAGGAGTTGGAAGATCTTGCGTGAGAAATATTTTTACTAACAAAAAAAAAAGATATATTACAACTGCATTATTATTACTATATATATTATTATATTATTATTACTGCATTTTCAATAAAATAGATGAAGTTTTACACAAATAGTTCAATTGTTGAACAAAAAGATGAATTTTTAATCAAGAAGATTAATTTCATACCAAAGAAGACGAATTCTTAACGAGTTATATGAATTTCTAAATAAATGGTTGAAATTTCAACAAAAATTGATCAATTTTTACAAAAAAATAGGTATTTAAATTTTTGATGAAAAAATCAGTTTTGAAAAAGAGAAAATAAGAATTTTTAACAAAACAATTGAATTTTTAACCTGCATGATAAATCTTCATCCAAATAATGATTTTTTTCCAAATAGTTGAATTTCCAATCAAAAAGATAAAGTTTTAACCAAGAAGGTTAATTCTATACCAAAGAAGACGAATTTTTAACAAAATACACAAACTTTCAACCAAATAGTTGAAATTTCAACAAAAAAAGGTTAGTTTTCACCAAAAATGGAATAGTTAAATTTTTGAATGAAAAAATGAATCTTAAACAAGAAAAAAAATAATTTTCAACATAATAGTTCAATTTTCAAACAAAGGAGTAAATTTTCAACTAAGATAATAAGTTTTTAGCCAAATAATGAATTTTTAATCAAATAGATGAAACTTTAACTAAAAAAGGTAATTTTTCACCAAAAAATGAAATAGTTAAATTTTTGAGTACAAAAATCAATCTTAAACAAGAAAAAAAATAATTTTCAACATAATAGTTAAATTTTCGACCAAAGCATTAAATTTTCAACTAAAATAATGAAACTTTAGCCAGCACATGAATTTTTAAATAAATAGTTTAATTTTTAACTTCTGAAGTATAAATTTTCAGCCAATAATGGCATATTTAAATTTCCAGTCAAAAAAATTATCTTAAACAAGAAAACAACGAATCTTTAACATAATCGTACTTGAATGTTCAATTAAGAAGATTAATTTTTTCAAAAAAGACGAATTTGCGAGCACGAGCAGTTGCATTTGTAATTTAAAAAGATAAATTTTCAACCAAAAATAAAATAGGCAAAATTTCAATTAACAACATTAGTTTCAACCAAAAAATAACTAATTTTAAAAAAATAGTTAAATTTTCATTCAAAGAAATTAATTTGTAACCAAAAAGATTAATTTTATATCAAGAAGCTTATTTTTTTTCGCGAAAAGTCGAATATTTAACCAAATTCATGAATTTTTAACTAAAAAAGATCAC
Source organism: Andricus grossulariae (assembly GCA_011634705.1). Lineage (NCBI taxonomy): Eukaryota > Metazoa > Arthropoda > Insecta > Hymenoptera > Cynipidae > Andricus > Andricus grossulariae. The sequence goes on from JAABKJ010000048.1 coordinate 31,549, forward strand.
TTTTTATCAAAAATGGAATAGTTACATTTTGAGTTTTAAAAAAATCGTTTTTTTTACGTTCGAAAATCATTCTTCCAAATTAAAATTGAACTGTAATATCTTTGGATTTATCTTTTTTTTTTAATTTCAACCAAAACAGATTTTCATCTTACATTAGGAATAGCTGGATTCAACCGAAAAGATTATTTTTCAACCCAGCAGTGGAATTGTCAACTAAAAAAGATAAATCTTTAACCAAAAATTGAATAGTTAAATTTTTAGTTGAAAAAAAATGTCAAATAAAAAGAAATTAATAATCGTTACATTTTCAGGTAACAAAACAAATTTTTAACAAAAAGAAAGGACGAATATGAATTTTCAATCAAATAGACTGTGGATCATGCGATAAATAAATGGTAATTTCCATAGTTTATAGACTTCGGACTAAACACATTTTCTCGCACTATACAACATTTTAGAAAAAAATGTACGCTTGTAAGGCTTATTTGTTATTAACATATTTTTTATTTATTAGAACTAATTTCATGAAGGTTCTAATTTTATGCAATAAACAGAATTTATATTAATTTATTTTCGTTCCCGAAATGTCCCGCTGAGTGTGCTAACATAGGGTCAGTGTGCTAACATAGGATGAAGCTATGCTGGGTCCTATGTTAGTACAGGGATTCCTGGTTGAGCTCAATATTTTCAGAACGAGCCATAGGTCTGGGGCGCCGAATGTGCTAACATAGGATCAGTGTGCTAACACAGGTTGAATCAATGCTGGATCCTATGTTAGTACAGGGATTCCTGTTTGAGCTAAATATTTTCAGAACGAGACGTAGGTCAAGGGCGCCAAAGGTGCTCGTGAGGGAAGCAGGTTTTTTTGGCCGAGCGCGATGTTTTCAGAACAGGATCTATCTCGCACTAATAGTCGAATAAATGAACTCAGTAATCGAACATTATGATAATGGTTGGTTCCTTGAGGCGTCCTGAAGGAGTTGGGATACCTTCGACGACTCTGACCCACGTCTCGTTCTAGAAATATCGCGCCCTACCAGAAATCCTTGTGCAAACATAGGACCCATCACAGCTTTATCCTATTTTAGCACATTGATCCTATGTTAGCACATTCGGCGCCCCAGGCCTCGTTCTGAAAACATCTCGCTCGACCAGAAATTCCTGTCCTAACATAGGACCCAGCATAGCTTCATCCTGTGTTAGCACGCTGATCCTATGTTAGCACATTCAGCGCCCCAGACCTATGGCTCGTTCTGAAAATATCGCGCTCGACCAGAAATTCCTGTACTAACATAGGACCCAGCATAGCTTTATCCTATGTTAGCACATTGATCCTATGTTAGCACATTCGATTAAAAAAGTCTGGTTTTCTCACCAGATTAATATACTACCAAGGAACAGATAATTATTATAATTTGTCATTGCTAAGTTGATTTATTCGTCTATTAGTGCGATATTGATACTGAATATTAATAAATAATGGTCTTTTGTGTATCTATTAGAGAGGTGGGTAGAAATATATTGCGATTTGTAAAATAACGAATCGACCGTGAATACGAAAGGATCACGCTCGTGTCAACGCCTCGGCAGAGCCTCGATTGCGATACATAACTATGCTGCAAAGTATGCAATGGTGCATTCCACATATGCGCTAGCACCTTCTCACGTGGGACCTACACAAATGTAGGAAAACACGTTGCAGGCGTAGGCGTACATTCCTGGTCTCGCATTATCTGCTCTCTCCTCTTGTTCTCTCTCTCTCTCTCTCTCTCTTCTCTTCTCTTCTCTCTCTCTCTCTCTCTTTCTGGCTTGAGCAGTTTAGTTTCTCTCAACCATTCTCCATCTCGCTTTTTCTCATCCTCCCTTTTCCATCTCTCTCGTCCGTTATCGCGAAGATACTCTGGCCCGGAACGACTGTTTCACACCTCCGCTCGCGCGAGAATTAGGAAATAAATTAGTACCGGGCTAATTTCGTTATCTCCTCGATGCGACGCTCCGCTTGAGATGTCCAGCCGTGTAGGATCAGGGAGAAAGGGGCCAATGAACGAATAACAAAAGAAAAAAGAAAAATTGAATTTTCGATATTTGAATATAGGGAACTGGATTACCAGTTTATTTTAATTCATACCTTTTTTTAATTTTTTACTACCAAAATTAAACACGTTCGATTAGTTTCAGGCACACTTCAAGGGACTGCTAAAAATTCTCGAATAATAAAATATTGGACACTAAATTTCCGAATTATAAAATATCCGATACTGCAAAATAACCGACACTAACAATTATTGCATTTAAACTATTGAAAATAGTATTTTCATTCAATTATATTTAGTCCTTGAAAATACAATAATTAAATATTTTAACCAAATTTTGTTTGGATGTTAACTATATTTTTTGAAATTATTTTTTTAATTTGAAATAACAATAATTATTTTATTTCAGTAGATTTTATCTTTCCGGCTGAATTTGGAAAACAAAAATTGCTAAAATTCAAATTTGGGAATAAAAAATTTCTCTTGGCCTGAAAAATAGTTTGGCTTGCAAGAAACTTACAAGATTTCTTCGTCATTAGGGTACCAATTAAGCAAAGAAATTTGACCTAATGAAAAGTGGGGCATTTGAAATAATCGAGTTTTAATATTTTCAGAGAAAATTCCCAGGAGAATAGGCCTTACTTGAATCTAGAAAGAAAATTAAAATATCTCAAATAAGTAAAAATGCATCGATGTTTGAAGAAAGAATTGTTTTTTTTTTTGGAACAAAACCCTTAAATTTCAAATACCCATAAATTTGCAAAAATGATTCAAAAATAATAAACAAAATATCCAGGAGTTTCACCAGTCGACTTTTGTAAATAAAAATTAATTCTATTCAAGTAATCGGAAAATCTCATCTTTCATCCCAACATGCGTATTTACGTTTCAAATTAAATAAATCACTCAGAGTTTTAGCAGAATTTGAAAAAAGAATTTAGGGGTCCTTCGAGCCGGGTTTAAAAAAATTAATGCCAAATTTGTTTTTAAATCTCCCAAAAATCTGAGTGATACATTTGAGTAAAAAGAGTACATTAAATTCTTATCGAAATAAAAGTATCGTTCTACAGGAATTATTTTATTAAAATAAACTTCTAAAAAGAGCCGACTTGGGGACCCCTAAATATTTTTTTTTAATTCTGCCAAAAATCAGGAGTCATTTTGATTCATGATGCACCAAATAGTTTTTTCTTAGGAAGTTGTTCTAGAGTCAAAAACAACTGAAAAATTGGCAATTTTTTAAATTGTGAAAAAATAATAATAAAGTAGAATTTTTGGAATGTAAGGTGCATCCACGTGCCTAGATACGTTTATGGTGCTGGAAGAGAGAGGAGAGAGGAATCCTGTTTGAGATCCTCGAAATGCTTGTTTCGTCGGGTTTTATGTGTTGATTTGAATGAGTCTATATCACGCTCGTCTTTTTAAGTATCCGAGATTTTATTGAGGGTTATCAGCAAGTGTAATCGGACAAAAATCTTGTAATGTTTATGAGGTGGATGCACTTATTTGAAACATTATTTTAATCTCTTGGGATAATATAATTGTCGAGACTACTTATATCGCTATCAGCCAGTGAAATTTTCTGATAGAATCTTTCGGAAATCAAATTCAGAATAAATCAAAATTTAATTTCTTGTTTAACGTCCAACATTCAAATTTGGACATAACACGTTTAAATGTCTTAATTTAAATTTCAAGACAAAATAAAATAGAGAAGAGAAAAAATGCTCCTAAAAAAAATATCGGAAAATTTTCTAACATTTTGTAGCTCGACTTCAATTCATGTTATCACCTGGGAACATTTGCGGCAAAAATTTGAAATTTACTGGAAGTAATTTTGGAAATATTATCCCTAATTTAATCTGAGAAAACTTAAAAAATCTTCACGGGTTCCCGAGAGATGACAGAAAATATCCAAGCATCTCCGTCTCGGGTTCCAGTCGGCGAGCATCGCTTTCGGTCGGCACGCTTCGACATTTTTATTCATATTTCAAGAACCCGTTAAGCTTTTTCTACATTTATTGGCTTAAATGAAACATGACATTTCAAAGATTATTCTCTGTAAATTTCAAACCTTTACTATTATTTCCGACCGAGTTATCACCTCTTAAAGTCACCAGTGATTTTGAGTACCGCTCGCGCTAGCCGTGTAGATAATTTCCAACATTGTATTGAATTCCCCTAATCTATATTTTCCAAACAAAAAAAAGGGCAGCTCATTCCATAAAAAAAGAAATCCTGCAAATCCTTTTCGGACCCTTATCCGGGATAATCATGCAATTGAGGGACGCGGAAGTCGTAATTCCTCCGGGACGAGGGCAAAAAAACATAACCGCGGACACTATCTTTTGGTTGACTCCGAGATCGTTTCATAAGCGTATCGGACAAGATAATGGCAAGGGGTTTCGATAAATTTCGCTAATTAATTATTGACGTGTCTCGAAGCTATTTTCGTCAGGTCCGGCGCACGCGAAGGTACTCGGCTTATATCTAACCCCTAGTTATTGACGACATGCTATGCGATAGAGATGCCTTCGAAGGGAGTGCAGTCGTCTCTGATTTCTGCCTCTATTCTCGATTCTCCCTTTCGCATTAACGAACTGGCATTACCGTCCCAGGCATTAGTGACCGGTCATTTGCATTGAAACGAGGTTGATTTTATTAAAAAAATTTACTAATTTGTTATTTTAGCTGCAAAATGGGGGAAAATAATCATTTTTTATATTACTACCTGCGTTGGTCTCAAAAACCTCAAAAACATATAGAATTATTAAATTTATTTTTGACAAACGTACATTTTGATTCCATATTAAATTATTTTGTTTTTTCAATTGTTTGAAATTAATAGATATAATGATCAATTAATGAATGAAACTAATTAATACATAAAGAAACCTGGCATTTGCTGCATTTTTTGGTTAAATTATTCATACTGAATTCGTCGACGATTTTCGTAAAAATAATAACTTATACCAGCGAACAAAACAAAAAAATGTATTATTGTAAATAATCTTTAGGAATAAAGTTACTTATATCGTAATTTTAAGATAGAAAATTTGTCTTCATTAAGCCAAAAAAGATAATAATCTGACTAGACATGATAATACTTATCATTGTTCTTATTGATTGTTATAAAAAACTGTCAATTTATACAAGAAATAATTATTAATTCGAAATTTCCTGAGTGAGAGCAACTGAAACTTCATCTAGTCAATTTATCCTAACATTTTTACACCAATCAGTTATGTAGTGGAGGCTCCAGGTCGACTAAACTGCTGAAAAATTTAAGTTTGGGCATAAAAAGTAAAATAACATCAGAAATAATTGCTAAACCAAAATTTAATGAAAAGTAGCACTAAAGATTCATTTAGTGAGTTTCTATTGAAATTTTGAAACTAATTAGTTCAATAGTGTAGGCTCTAGGTTGAATAAAATCCAATTTTGCATATAAAAAGTGAAATAACTCAACAAACAATTGAACAATCAAAATTTCCTGCAAAGTGTCTCTGAAGCTTCATTAGGTGAATCTATATAAAAATTTTTAGACCAATTAAATGAAGAGTGTAAGCTCCAAGTCGACAAAACTGCTAAAAAAGTATTTTTTTGGCATAGAAAGCAAAATAACTCGAGGAACAATAGAAAAATTAACAGTTTATGAAAAATCGCACTAAATTTTTATTTATTTAATTTATATTTAAATTTCCAGACTAATCAGATGAATAGTGTAGACTCCAGGTCCGCTAAACTGCTAAAAAAATATGAGTATGGGCATCAAAAGTGAAATAACTCTAGAAACAATTGATGAATCAAAAATTCCTAAAAAAATAGCACTGAAGCTTTATTAAGTGAATTCTTATTGAAATTTTTAGACTCATCCGTTGAATCTTGTAGGCTCTATGTTGAATAAACTGCTAAAAAATCAAATTTTGGGTATAAGAAGTGAAATAACTCTAGAAATAATTAATGAATCTAAATTTCCGAAAATGTAGCACTAAAGCTTCATTAAGTGAATCTATAATAAAATTTTTGGACTAAGTAATTAAATAGTGCAGGCTAATGGCCAATAGAACTGCTAAAAATCGAATCTTAGGCATAACAAGTGAAATAACTTTATAAATAATAAGTAAATCAAAATTTCCTAAAATTTGGAACTTGAGCTTCATCTAGCCAAAATATGCGGAAATTTTTAGAGGAATTGATTGAATATTGCAGGCTCAAGGTTGACTGGACTGCCATAGAATCAAATTTTGGGCAGAATAAGTGAAATAACTTTAAAAATATTGAATGATTCCAAGTTTTCTGAAAAAAGGCATTAGAGCTTCGTCTAGTAAATATATCCACAAATTTAAGCAACAATCTGTTGAATATTGTAGGCTCCAGGTTCGGTTAACTACTAAAAAATCGAATTTCTAGGATAAGAAGTAATATAACTCAAGAAATAATAAACTTATCAAAATCTTCTTAAAAAAGCACTGGAGCTACGTTTAGTCAACTTATATTAAAAAGTTTAGACTGATTAGGTAAATAGTGTAGGCTCCAGGTCGATTAAACTGCTAAAAAATCGAATTTTTCTCATAAAAAGTGAAATGACTCTGGAAAAAATTGATCAAGCAAAACTTGATAAAAAGAAGCACTGAAGCTTCATCAAGTGAATTTATATTGATATTTTTAGACTAATTAGTTGGAGTGTGTAGGCTCTGAGTGGACTAAGTTGCTAAAAAAATTGAAAAAGAATCAAAATTTTCTGAAAAAAACAGTACTTTAGCTTCATCTAGTCAATGAATCCTGAAAATTGTACCTTAATCTATTTAATTATGTAGGCCACAGCTCGACTGAACTGATAAAATCTAAATTTTGATCACGAAAAGTGAAATAATCCTAGAAATATATAATAAAACAGAATTTAATGAGTGATAGTAACTGAAGCTTAATCTGTTTAATTTATCATAAATTTTTTAGACGAATCCGTTCAAAAGTGTCAACTCCAGGTCGACAAAACTGATAAAAAATCGAACTTTGGGCATAAAAAATGAAATAACTTCATAAATAATAACTCAATCAAAATTTCCGTTGAAATTGGCAGTTGTGCATCATCTAGTCAATTCACCCTAAACATTGTAGACAAATCGATTCAATATTGTAGGCTCTGGGTTAGACAAACTACTAAGCAATCGGATTTTCGTGATTAAAAGTGAAATGACTCTAGAAATAATAAATCAATCTAAAATGTCCTCAAATAGAGCACTAGTGCTTGATCTGACCAATTCATATTTAAATTTGTAGACTAATTAGTTGAACATATTATGCTCCAGGTCGAATAAACTGCCAAAAATTGAAGTTTGGGTACGAAAAGTGAAATAACTCTAGAAACAATTGATGAATGCAAATTTCCTAAGTGATAACAACTGAAGCTTGATCTGTGTAATTTATTCTAAAATTTTTAGACGAATCAGTTAAGTAGTGTAGACTTCAGGTCGAATGAACTGATAAAAAATCGAATCTTGGGCATGAAAAGTGTAATAACTTCAGAAATAGTAGGTCAATCCAAATTTCCTTTGAAAGTGGCTCTTGAACTTCATCTAGTCAATTTATCCTAAAAATTGCAGACAAATCGGCTGAATATTGTAGACTACAAGAATTGCTAGAATACACATTCGTAGTTTTGTTTCAATTTGACGGCGATTCACTACTACGAATCCTGATTTGCAAAGAAATGTCGTTGTATAAACTGGAATGAAATAGAAGTTAATTTCGATATGAGATGCTGTATATGCTATATATGCTGTATATGCTGTATATGCTGTATTGGCAGACACCTCGGACACCTTGAGCGTTTGGATAAGGATTAAAAGTAACAATTTGGTTGAGTCGATGTGGCAAGACTAATCGTTAACAAGACCGGTATTAACGTAGAATGTGAGATTCCTCGAGCCAATTTATAGAAAACTCTTAACTGGCCAAGAGGATAATATATTGGTCGTTATCTTGGGCATTAAAGATTCGAGATATCGAGCACTGGCCCCAAAGGCATGACATTGTACATCCTTTCACACCTATGCTGTGCTATGCTGTGTGACCGACGAATGTGTGTAGACACCTTTTATGACCAATCGAAACATCAATACCAGTTTTTCCCCTCCCCTTCCTTTTTCCCCTCAGCAGTTCCTGTACCTGTACCTGTACCAGGTGAGCACGAATATCTTTTGAGCATAATCACCTCGTACAACTGATCTACAACCTTCTAAAGAGACAGCAAATCGTCACGCTAACGCCACACGTAATGGGCGCCAAGTCTTCAGTTTTGACTTTAATGGCGGAAACATAAATATCCGGGAATCAATTTGTCAAAGAATCCGATAAGAAGCGAGTCTACTTATCAATAAGACGTTTTCAAATTAAAATGACAAGATTCGAATTTCATTTCCTGTGATCGTGAATTTCGGAATTTCTGTCCACGGATGAATGACGCTTAAGTGCTAATTCGAAGCTCTTAAATGGATTTTTGAAAAAATCATCAAGTATTGAGGACATCTTGCAGGTTTTAAGAATTCAGGGCTATACTTAGCGTTTCTTGACGGAAATGGATCATATTTAAAAAACAAGTCATGAAGTACTGAGGAAAATTAACAAGTTTTCAGTCATAAAGTATTGAGGAAATTAACAAGTTTTCAGCCTTGAAGTATTGAGGAAAATTAACAAGTTTTCAGTCGTAAAGTATTCAGGAAATTAACAAGTTTCTAGTCATAAAGTATTGAGGAAAATTTAAAAGTTTTCAGTCGGAAAGTATTGTGGAAAATTACCAAGTTTTCCGTCATGAAGTATTCAGGAAATTAACATGTTTTCAGTACAAAGTATTCAGGAAATTACCAAGTTAACAGTCATTTAGTATTGAGGAAAATTAACAAGTTTTCAGTCATAAAGTATTGAGGAAAATTAACAAGTTATCAGTCATAAAGTATTCAGTCATAAGGTATTCAGGAAATTAAAAATTTTTCAGTTATGAAGTATTGAGAAGAATTAACAAGTTTTCAGTCATTAAGTATTGAGGAAAATTAACAAGTTTTCAGTCATAAAGTATTGTGGAAAATTACCAAGTTTTCCGTTATAAAGTATCCAGGAAATTAACAAGTTTTCAGTCATTAGGTATTGAGGAAAATGAACAAGTTTTCAGTCATAAAGTATTCAGGAAATTAGCAAGTTTTCGGTCATAAAGTATTGAGGAAAATTAACAACTTTTCAGTCATGAGGTATTGAGGAAAATTAACAAGTTTTCAGTCATGAAGTATTCAGGAAATTAACAAGTTTTCAGTCATAAAGTATTCAGGAAATTAACAAGTTTTCAGTCATGAAGTATTGAGGAAAATTAACAAGTTTTCAGTCACAAAGTATTCAGGAAATTAACAATTTTTCAGTCATAAAGTATTGAGGAAAAGTCAGAGATTTAAAAAAAAAATCTGCAAGTCAGAGAAGTTTATAAATCCGATATTATTGAATTTTAAATTAAAATTGTTCTATTCTGTTTATAAAAGATTAGTTGTTAAAAATGATAAAAGATTAAGATTCTGGTCTTTAAATATTGATGATCAAAGATAAGGAAAAAGTGGTCAGAGAAAAATTAGGAAATTTTTTAAATGATGTTTTTCGGCAACCCCGATTTAATATTCTTGTCAGTAGTTTAATTGCTTTGTATTTTTCTTGACTCCTGACGTTTATATGTGTAGTTACAAATTTTATTATTTTGTAGAAAATTCAACAGTTTTGTTAGAAAGTAATCCTTTTTGGTTGAAAATTCAACTGTCTTGGCAGAAAATTGATTTTTTGTTGAAAACTCATATTTTGATGTTGAAAATTGGAGTAACTATTTTTTTAATTAGTATTTTTTAAAATTTATTTCTTTTAGTAAAAATTTCATCTTTTTTTGGCTAAAAATGCAACTGTTTGGTAGGAACTTAATCTTCTTTGATTGAATATTCAACTATTTTGTTTAAAATTCGTATTTTTTGTATGAGTTCGAATATTTTTACTTCAAATTAAAATATTTTTTGGTTAAAATATCTACTATTAAATTATTTGGTATAAAATTCAATAATTTTGTTACAAAGTCATCGCTTTTGTTGAAAATTGAACTGTATTCTTGAAAATGTCTCTTTTTTTGGTTAAAAATTTATTTTTCAAACTGAAGCTGTAACTTTTACATTATTGATTAAAATTTATGTTTTTTTAGATGAAAATGAGTCTCTTTTTGTAAAAAACTGATCTGTTTGGTTTGAAATTTCCTCTTGTTTGGTTAAAAATGCACCTGTTTGTAAAATTGGTATTTTGGCTTAGAATTTCAACAATTTAGATGAATTTTTTCTTCTTGCTAGACTAAAAAATCTATATCTGTTGTAAGTTAATTTTTTTACTAAAAATTGAACTTTTCAATTTCTGGTAAAAAATGATCTTTTTTGGTAGAAAATTTGTCTGTTTTATTTTCAAAATGATTTCTCTTCGTTGGCAGAGATTCCATCTTCTTTGTTGATCTTTTGTTAAAGATGTAGCTATTTTGTTGAAAATTCTTTTTTTTTGGGTTAAATATAAGCGGTCACATTCCGTATTGAGAATTCATCTTTTTGTCGAAAATTCTATTTTTCGGGTTAAAAATTCAACTATTTGGTTAAAAAATCAACTATTTGGTTGAAGATTGTTTTTTTTTTTTCAATTGAATGTTAACATTTTTGTTATAAATTCATCTTTTCGGGTTTAAAAGTCAAGTGTTTATAAAACATTCGAATTTTTTTGTTGATAATTGAAATACTTGGGTAAAAGTGTAACTACTTTATTGGAAATAAATTTTTGGGTTGAAGATTCATCTTTTTGACTGAAAATTCAACTATTTTGTTGACAATTTGTTTTGTTTTTTATAGCAAAAATTAATTTCTTAATTTGAAAATTTAATGGTACCATTTTTGGTAAAAAATTGATATTTTCAATTGGAAATTTGTCTTTTATAGTCAAAAACTCAAATGTTTTCAATAAGAATTCAACTATTTTGTTGATAACTTCTTCTTTTGGTAGAAAATTGAATTCTTTGGCTTAAAATTTCACTATACCATTTTTGGTTGAAAACTAATATTTTGAATTGAGTTTTCTTTTTAGTTAATCATTTAATTTTTTGTTTGAAAGTTCAGATTTTAGCTAGATGCACTTCTTGGTTAAAAATTCATATTTGTTGGTTAAACATGCAATTATTTGCTTAAAGATTCATCTTTTTGTTAAAAATTAGTTCCTTTGAGAAAAAATTAATTCTTTTAACTGAACATTCAACTATACCATTCTTTGTTAAAAATTGATATTTCTAATTTCAAATTCCACTATTTGGTTAAAACTTAATTTTGGTTCAGGATTCAACTATTTGGTTGAAAATTCGTCTTTTCGGTTGAGTTTCACTTTTTGTGTTAAAGTTGCATTACTTCGTTAAAAATTCATTTTCTTCGTTGAAGATGAAACTTCTCATTTCAAGTCCATTGACTAATGACCTGCAACACAATGAACATCAGCGTTTTTCTGACACAGCATTGACTTACTGGCATCAAAGACATCTTGGATTTTAGATTGCTGAGAGATTGGCTTCTTACTCAGATTGACTTTGTGTTGCTCTCTACCTGGGATGATTGCTAGCGAGATTGATGTACGACCAGAACCAAACGAGTTACCCCGAAAGGGGTTTGGCCTAATGACATAATGATACTAGAAGATTGAATGGCGTTGATAATAAGCCTAATTAAAAATGGTGGATGGGAAGAATGAAGGCATCAGATCTAGATTCTAGTTGAGTGTGGAGGTCGAAGGGAAGGGAGGTTTAAGTCTGGTGGCTTCCTAAAGAGGTACCAGGATCATTAGCGGACGGAATATTTATCCTTGTCCCTAACTCTTCGTCGCGTCGGTTGCTCGCACTTGATTCGCCGTCGGTATCATCGGGTGCCAGGCAGGAAGGCCCGTATTATCGAAGCAATTGTCTCACCGCCCCACCACCAAAGCAGTTCAGCTTAATATATAAAATCATTATCACCCACCGAAACACCCCTTGTTTGAATGGACCAGTTAGTGTGCGATTATTCCATTAATACAACGTTGTCCGTCCGATCTCTAATTATTTCAATGCAAGGCGATGCGACGTCCCGACGATCAAGAGTGGCGGGATATGTGTCGACGAATCACTGCCATACTGTCAACGAGGGGATCAATCTCAATTAGGAATCTCATCATGCTATACTCTAATGAAAGGCATTTTTAGATCCAATTATGTGTTCATGGTTTTTTTTTCAACTGACAATTAGTCATTGATGAACCAACAATTAGATACATCTATGTTGAAAGATCGTTGGTTGTCCAAATGACCGTTGGTCTTCTGAACGACCATTGGTCTTCTAAGCGACCGTTGGTCTTCTTATCGATCCTTGGTTTTCTGAATGACCATTGGCCTCATAAGCGACCGTTGGTCTTCTAAACGACCATTGGTCTTCTGATTGACCGTTGTTCTTCTTATCAACTGTTGGTTTTCTAAATGACCATTGATCTTCTAATCGACTGTTCGTCTTCTAAATGACCATGGATCTTCTAATCAACCCTCAGCATTCTAACTGACTGTTGGGCTTCTAATCGACCATTGGTTTTATAAATGACCATTGGTCTTCTAAGAGATCGTTGGTCTTCTTAACGACTATTGGTTTTCTAAGCGATAGGTGGTCTTCTAAACGACCATTGGTCTTCTGATCGACCGTTGGTCTTCTTATCGACCGTTGGTTTTCTAAATGACCATTGATCTTCTAATCGACTGTTTGTCTTCTAAATGACAATTGATCTTCTAATCGACTGTCAGGCTTCTAATCAACCGTTGGGCTTCTAATCGACCATTGGTTTTATAAATGACCATTGGCCTTCTAAGCGACCATTGGTCTTCTTAATGACCATTGGTTTTCTAAGCGATAGTTATTCTTCTAGATGACCATTGGTCTTCTGATCGACCGTTAGTCCTCTTATCGATCGTTGGTTTTCTGAATAACAATTGATCTTCTAATCGACCTTTGGTTTTCTAAATGACCATTGATGTTCTCATTGACTGTTGGGCTCCTAATCGACCGTTGGGCTTCTAATCGACCATTGATTTTATAAATAACCATTGGTCTTCTAAGAGATTGTTGGCCTTCTAAACGACCAGTGGTCCACCAAATGTCCATTGATCTTCTAAACGACCATTGGTCTTCTAAGAGATCGTTGTTCGTCCAAACTAACGACTCTGTTTTTTGAGTTGATCCCTCGTTCATATTACACAAACATCAATTCCCTAAATTCTTCTAAATTCTTTAAAATATTTTGAAGTTCTTAGAATTCCTTACAATCTTTGAATTCCGGGACTTTGAAGTAATGCATGGAATTCAAAAACATGCGGAAGAATTCAAAGAATTCTGACGATCGAGAGTGGTGGGATGTGTGATAACGAATCATTAACATACCAATCACCATACTAATCAATGTCATCTAAACTAACCACTCTCCGCTTTAGTAGATCCATCGTTTATATTACAATGGAATTAATTTAAATTTATATTGAATACCTTTGAATTCTTCTAAGGTGCCCTGAATTCCTTGAATTCTTGGAATTCCTTAAATTTTTGGAGTTCGCGGAAATTAGAACAATTTAGCGAATGTACAAGAATTCCAGGAACTGCATTTATCTGAACTCCATGCAGAATAATTCGCAGAATTTAGAAGAATTCAATAATTTAACAGAATTCAAGAAATAAATAGAATTTAGAGAATTATTTTTTTTTTTGAGAATTCAAAGAATTATGATATAATTATTAGAATTCCATGCAGAAGAATTCAAGGAATTTAAAAGCATTCGAAGAATTAAGAGAATTCTTAAGAATTCGAGCAATTAAGAGAATTCCGTGAATTCAGAGAATTAAAGAAATTTCAAGAATTCAAGAAATTTAGAGAATTCAAAGAATTGTCCGAATCCTTGAATTTCTAGAATTCCTTCAGTTCTCTCATCTCCTAAGTTTTTTGAATTCTCGGAATTCCTGAGATTTTTCAAATTCTCTAAATTCCTGGAATACTTCTGCATTTCCGACTATTGGGTGCATTATTTGGAAATACTGGAATTTCAAAAATTCCAAGAATTTAAAGAATTCCAAACACTTAAAAATAATTCCTGGATTTCAGATAAATAAAGAAGAATTCAAGGAAATTAGAAGAATTCAGATAAATGCCGACGAATTCAAGGAATTCAGAGAATTCAAGAAATTTAGAAAATTCGAGGAATATATTTAATTGAAAAAAGCAAACAATAAAAATGTATTCTTGATCAGGAAAAATGCATAAATAAGTACTCACCAAATGTCAATGATTTGTTTGATTAGAAAAAATATTGATAAAAAAATGTATAAAAAATTAGTAGTTTTTATTTTTTATCAGTACTAAATTTTTTATCTTGATTAAAAATGAAGAGACCCCACATACAGTTGCATGATTTCAAAAAAACTTGGAAAAACTAAACATTTACAATTTCCGGTAAAAAAAAATATTTTTCTGAATGAAAAATTAGTATCAAGAACTATGGAATCTAGATTTTTATTTCAATTGTTATAAAAAATAATATCAATATTTTACATTTTTCGGAAAAATTTTCTAACGAGTATTTCCTGCCAATATTTTCACGTTATTTTATGATTATGACAGTTCACTAACAAGTAAATTTATAAACAATTATTATGAGTAATAATTTAAAAATATACTTATGTCACCAGAAAATATAGTGTGATTAAAAAAAAAATTGCATGGACCGAAAAATGACAACTTTAATCATTTGTTTACGTATTTTGTTTGATGAAAATTATAAACGTTCAGTTTTGCAATTTTATTGACTTACTTTTTGAAAGTTCATATTTATTAAAAAATAATTAATTTAACATAATGATTTCGACGACACCAAAGACCTACTTTTTTGGGAAGCATTATTAAAGCCAAATAAATTTTTACTGACAAAAATGCAAATTCAACTCCTGAATATTTTACAATACATATTTGAATTAGGTATTTGTGTATGAAAAAAAATCTATTGTTTAATCAAATCCCGCATATATGTTAACACATTTTTAAAAGCTTATTTTTTTCTGTTACTTATGAAAATGGGGCAACAATTGTTTCAAGGTTAAGGCCAAACGGATCAATCTTTTCGTTATAAATAATGTTTCTTTTAATAATAGTAACAATAGAGCACGTTTTTGGCTCTATTTGTCACAAAATCAATTAACATTTCTTTATAAAAAGATTTTATGTTTTTAAAAATTACTTTATTTCAACTTGAATGGTGTTTAGATGTCTATATTGTTTGAGATTTCAAAGTTAATTGAACCTGTCTATACCTGGATTCGTAATTGATTATCATTATCATCAAACTCCGATTTAAAAATAAGGATCGTCGAGCGTGGGAAGTTGTACGTCAAATAGGTAATTACTTAGCTTCAATCTTGTATGAAACACCTTTTAGCGGATGGTAAGGAGCCAAACTAACGGAGGAATTACAAATTTCCTCATTTTATCCTTGCTTTATCAACGAAAACGTTTTTTTCAAGAAGCAGAAATAAAAATAGCTATATTAAATCTACAGAAATAAGAATTCAGGTCCACATAGCAAAATACTAAAAAGTCTTATGAAATTCTAGAAACATAATTCCTGAGGTAGGTGTCTTTCCGATTACTCTAAATTTGTTAAGACGACACCCTCTCAAAAAGGAATCCTCAGATCGACAGGAGAAACCTGGTAGCTTCTCTCATTACAAGGACGCTAAGAGGGATTTTAGGAGGCGGATTAAAAAAAAAGGAACAGAAGAAAGGACACCCTTTATAAAGCTCCTCTCGCCCTTCGACCCCGATGCCACGTTGGCGGATTAGGTCTCGTTAAGATATCGTGGAGTCGTTAAAAATAATTGTCAGCCGGATAATTAAGGGGTGAAACTTCTTCTGAGGAAAAAAATACTGCTCAAGAAAACGAGAGTCGACTCTCCCAAGAACATGCGGAAAAATGGCAAAAATTAAAAGGCGGACCTAAGTTTGTATAATATCTGCATATAAAAAAGATGAGAATGCAAAAAAGAAATATCAAAGGCAATTAGTGGAGATGTCCTCAAAGTAGATTTCGATTTCCCTTATTCATAAAGGGGACATCACTAACTTCGTCTAAACTCTGTTCGGGATGTTTTGAAAGGAAAAAAACACTTTGGGTTAAGTGTGTCCTCAAGAGACTTTTCTTCCTTTTTATAGAGCACTGAGCTCTTGCATCTTTCTTGTCCATGTTTAACCGAGGATTTACTTCCTCTTCTCTGTCTTTTCCCTCAATCTGCTTACGCTCCTTTTTGGGTAGCTCTTTATCCATGGTCTGTATTTTGTTGGCACATCGTTAGGCAACAGAGGGTGCCTGCCTGATTCGCTGGGGGACCGCGAGCTTGTTACGCAGATCAGACGCAACGGGAATCGAATCTTTCGCCTTGGAAACCAACCTCTGATTCCACGTCTATTTGGATACATTCGTGGAAAAGTCAACCTCGTGTGTGTTCAGCATTTCCTTGCTTTTTTCTTTTTTAAAGATAGACGCTTGTGAACAGTCACGACATAAGCGCCAGCGAAATCATTTCACTGAACGGTTCATTACACCAGGCACAGTTTTTGATGTCGCACTCGACAGCTCGTCGAGAAACTCTTTCCAGAGGTGAGTTCAAGCAATATGCTTCAGAAACCTCAGAAAGAGCTTAAAAAGTATTTTCTCAAATTATTCCCCCATGGTGTGGGTGTATCTATATTTTTCCACTCTGTGGGTTTTAGTAGTCGTTCCTATCTTCAGAGAAAATCGCTCGACATGCACCTTAAGCTTCTCCACGTGTGCGATTTCCCCATTTTTTCTCAGACACCTGAACAATTGCTTGCTTTCTTATGGTAATGTTTCAAAACCCTCATCCTTTAAATGGGTAGTCCAGTACCCCTATACGACTATAACTATTTGAAGATATTATGATTTCATCAGGAATCTGCGTTTATATAATTAAAAACTGATTGATATTGATAGTTTTTTATTTTGCTGTATCAAAATGTACAACTAGATTACCAGGCCTATTTGAAGATATAGTAATTTTATCAGGAATCTGGATTTTTACCATCGAAAACTGATTGGTATTGACTGATAGTTTGATAATAATAGTTTTTTCATGTTGCTGTATCAACATGAACCAATAGATCACCGTACCTATTTAAAGATATAGATAGTTTGGTATTAACAGTTTGTTCATGGCGATGTTGTAACTTTATCAGGAATCTGTGTTGCTATTACAAAAAAAAACTGTGTCGTATTGATAGATATTATAGGTATTGATTGATAGTTTGGTATTGATGGTTTGTTTATGTTGATAGTTTATCATTTTGCTGTAGCAGAATGAACAATTAGATCACCATGCCTATTTTAAGATATAGTAATTCTATTAGCAATCTGGATTACCACAATCCAAAATTGTTTGATATTGACTGATAGTTTGATATTAATCGTTTATTCATGTTGCTGTAGCAATATGAATAATAGATCACCGTACCTATTTAAGGATATTGATACTTTGCTATTAATAGTTTGTTCATGAAGATGTTGTCATTTTAACAGGAATCTGGGTTACTATCACAAAAAAACTGTGTCGTATTGATAGATATCATAAGTATTGATTGATAGTTTTGTATTGATGGTTTGTTTATCTTGCCGTAACAACATGAACCATACTGGACCACCCTACCGGCTAATTGCAGATATTGCAATATTATAAGGAATGTGGGTCACATCTATCAGTGAAAACTGACTGAAAAATTAGAAAGCCAAGTTAATCTTTTGATAGTTTGGTGTTAATTGGAAGTTTGATCTTGATAGTTTGTTCCTTTTGTTGCAGCATCATGAATTTTAAATCTTTAAAGTCCTTGCAAATCTTTAAAGCCAAAGTGAAAAAAACAGTTGCAATAGCAAGCATTTGAAGAGAATAGCATCATTATTCTCAAAAAATGACAATAGAGACTTGAGTCCGAGGCCTGCAAGCAGAAATATTTCCACGAAGTTGTATTTTCTTTGCTGCTACTTTTCTCCTTCTGTTTTTCAAAGATTTTTTTAACTAGAAGGGTGATAATAAGAGACAGGTCTGGATATTAAAATATTCCTCCTCGGAAGCTGTGGAGTGTTTTCTCGAGAAGGAAAAGAAGTGCTTCTGGTATTGTTTGCATGGCTGCAAGGATCCTCCTAATTAGAAAATTCTCAGCATCCCAACCACGGCTTCTTGGACGAAGCCCGGCTGAGCGAACCTTTTTATTATCCTAAGGCGTAACAAGGGCCAAGGGTGGTTTGGTAATTATTATTCAAATATTTTTTCTCTTCCGAGTCTGCCGCATTAATATTTACAATCCTCCCCTGGCAGTCAACCCCTCCGATTCAAAGGGGCTCTGCAAAGAAAAGAGTTCACAGAGAAAAGTTTTTTCCTTGTCCTACATTCCTTCGCTTATTCCGAAAGATTATCTCTTCATTAGGAGTTTTTTTACCATTTTTTTAAATTTTACATGTTAGGAGGCAGCAAACTTAAACTGTCATTCGAGCCGGTTCAGGGCCAACTTCAGACTTGAATTAATCCAAAATTAATTGGATTAACTATAATAAATAGTAACTATATGAATCTACGACTTCATTCAATCAGGTCAATGTGACAGTTGATTAATTTATTGGTATACGTCAGTTTACTGCTAGTTAAAAATAATAACACAAATTCGATAAAGAAAAAGGATGACATAAAATGGTATGGAAATGTAAGGGAAGTTAATGGATTTCTGTCCGCATATTCTTGGCGAATGCATGAGGACAATACACGACTTCCGAACATATTCAAGCTTATTAAATTCAATCCTATCGATCGAGTCGGTCACTGCGACTGCGTGCATCGGTGTGCATTTATAAGACACTACAGAGAGCCATGAAGAGGCTTCCATGTCGATGAGAGAATCTTGAGTGCGAGGGAGAACGTCCATTTCCGGTTGGGGTTAAGGAGCGTTTAATTAGTACAAGCTGGTACAAATCCGTTCCCATCGTACGCGATCATTTTGTTACTTGTAGATCCCTCCTCGACCGAGAAAGCGACGATTTGGTCAATGGGTTCAGGGCGTGAAGAGCGATGAGATAGTCAAGCTTCTTGACTCTGTGGGTTTTAGTAGTTCCTATCTTCAGAGAAAATCGCTCGACACGCACCTTAAGCCCCACGTGCTCGACTTTCCCTTTCTTCCTCAACCTGAACACTTGCTTACTTTTTTCTGGTAATGGATCTTTACTCTTTAGCAAAAAGATCATTTTAAAAGTTGTAAAGCAAGTAGATTCAAAACTTTCGTCATATAACTAGGTGGTCTAGTTCATGCTGCTACAACAACAAGAACAATTGATTGATATTGATAGTTTTTTCATGTTGCTGCAACAACATGAAACACTAGATCACTGTACATGTTTGAAGATATCGTAATTTTATCAAGAATCTGGGTAACGATTATCGAAAACTGATCTTTATGGATGATTTGGTATTGATTGATAGTTTGTTAATGATAGTGGTAATGATAGCAACATGAAACACTAGACCACCTTACCGTCTATCTGAAAATATTCTAATGTTGCCAGGAATCAGAGTTATGTCTATCATCAAAAACTAATTGGTATTGATTGATAGTTTGTTCATGTTGCTGCAACAACATAAACCGCTAGAACACCCTTTAACGGCTATTGGAATATATTGTACTCTACAGGAATCTGGGTTAATGTCATCGAAAAATAATTGTTACTGATATATTGAAATTGATAGATATATGGGTATTTATAGCTTGTTCATGTTGCTGCAACAACATGAAACACTAGACTGCCCTACCTATTTGAGAATATTGTAATTTTATCAAGAATCTGGGCTTCTATCATTGAAAACTGATTGGTATTGATAGTTTGGAATGCAGAAATGGGTTTCCAATTTGAAACAGTCCTTCGATAACTGAAATATCAAGCCAGGAGTAAGCTTCCGTGTTAGGTGCTTATCATCGATCCGATCGCGTTTCCAAATAAACTGTTTGGCTATTAATCTCCTCGGGATGAGTAACGGTTGAAAAATGAAGAAGCACGATTGATCGAAAACAGGATCATGTGGCGCTAGCACCGGTATATGGAGAATCGCGTGCCTCGACGCACTTTGTCCCCCCCTAACTCCTTATGCCTTATCCAATCCTTAGTGCGGAAACGCTAATTCGTTGATTACCCTAATTGTCAAGCTACTTTCATCGAAAAGAGAACCGGTCTTATATAAATTTATCATCTCGTCGAGAAAAATCTGCAGGGCCCTTTAAAATTAATTCTTCATCTTTAGTTGCCAATAAGATCACATTTAGCCCACATTTCGAAACCTGGTTATGAATTTTCACCACTGGATGTTATTAATTGATAATAAGATAAACGAAAGAATTGGATTGAGGGGACAAATGATCTTTATCCAGTTGTCATCCTGATGTCTTCAATTAAAGATTTTAGCCAACATTTTCTCGAATTTTATGATGATAGAGTTGCTAAAAAGTAGAATTACTTGAAAGAGTAACCTAATTGTGTAATTTAATCATGTGAATTGTAAAGAGAATCAACGTCCTATACCATAAGTCATTATTGGGTGTGCGAGACATAATCTATACACGACAAGGTTGCAGGCTGACGAGGAATCTCAATTACACGTACGAGTCTCGATCGCAATAAGGTTTCTTAATCCCTCTCGCAACACTAACGCCCTACTTTCGTGCCGCTCTCCCCGCACTAATTACACTCTCATCACGTGCCGATGGTGCTCGAGGTTGTGACCAATGGGGACCGGTCTTTAGTGAGGTTGAAGAGAAAAAGACACGTAGGTGACGTTTTAGAGGCCACGGTGAAGACCCTGATATGCCAGGCCAGTTTTGATCCCTCTAACGCTGTTTTTCCCTTCGCAATGTCTCGTGCCCTCACTCATTTACATCCGACACCTCCACTAACTAACCCTCTTCTCAAGACCTAATAACGTTCTACGGGCTGTTCGCTCACGGGTTTCGCGAGACTACATATATCTTTTTATCAAGATCAAAGTTAAATCTAGCGTGAACTGGGGCTAAGCGGCGCATATGTGGGGGAAAGCGGTGCATCCTTAATTCTGCTTTTAAAACGCGATATGGTTCCTTCTAGGGTTCACAATTAAAGTTTTGCAATGGTTAGTTGCGGGCCTGTACATTTTTTACCTAGAAGAAGCAAATGTTGCATTAAGAAATGCGGAATTGAGGGTGCGCCGCTTTACCCGAAATGCGCCGCTTAGCCCCAGTTTACGCAGAAAAGCTCACAAATTAAAAATAGGCTTTCAACTACTTTTTTTTTGGCTCATTAGAGACAATTTCAGAAAAGAAGAAAAGGAGGGAGAAAATGGAAAAAGTCAAAGAAAACCACCCTCTTACTTTCTCCTTATCTTGTGAGTGCTTGGATTTTTATTTCAAAGAATTCAGAGAATTTAAGGAATTCAGAGAATTCAAGGAATTCATAGAATTCAAGGAATTTATAGAATTCAAGGGATTCAGAGAATTCAAGGGATTCAGAGAATTCAAGGAATTCATCGGATTCAAGGGATTCAGAGAATTCAAGGAATTAGGAAAATTTGAGAAATTCCGAGAATTTAAGGAATTTAGAATATTCCAGGAATTCAAGGAATTTAGGGAATTCAAAATATTCCAGAAATTCAGGGAATGCAGAATATTTCAGAAATTCGAGGAATTCAGGAAATTCAAAGATTATAGGAGAATACGCATATACACGGAATTTAGGTAATTTAGGAAATTGTGAATATTCAGTCATTCAGGATATTCCAGGATTTTATGGAATTCAGAATATTTAAGGAATTCATGGAATTCAGAGAATTCAGAAAATTGAAGAAATTCAGAGAATTCAAGGAATTCACGGTATTCAGAGAATTCAAGGAATTAAGAGAATTTGAAAAAATCAGAAAATATAAGGAATTTAGAATATTCAAGGAATTCAAGGAATTTAGGAAATTCATAATGTTCCCGAAATTCATGGGATTCAGGGAATCCAAAGATTATATAGGTAATTTAGGAAATTTTGAATATTGAAGTCATTCAGGATATTCAAGGATTATATGGAATTCAGAATATTCAAGGAATTCAAGAAATTCAGAGAATTGAAGGAATTCAGAGAATTCAAGAAATTGAGAGAATTCAAGGAATTCAGAGAATTCAAGAAATTCAGAGAATTTAAGAAACTAAGAGAACTTGAAGAATTCAGAGAATTTTAGGAATTTTAAGAATTCAGAGAATTTCAAGAATTCAGAGAATTTCAAGAATTCAGAGAATTTTAAGAATTCAGAGAATTTCAAGAATTCAGAGAATTTTAAGAATTCAGAGAAGTTTAAAAATTCAGAGAATTTTAAGAATTCAGAGAAATTTAAGAATTTAGAGAATTTCAAGAATTCAGAAAATTCCAGGAATTGAGAACATTCTAAGAATTCAAGAAATTCAAGGAATTGAGAATATTGAAGAAATTCGAAGAATTTAGGAAATTCAAAGATCATAGGAGAATCCGAATGAACAGGGAATACAGGGATTTGAGAATATTCAAGAAGCTCAAGAAATTTAATAATTATTATAATATATTTTTGCAAGGATTGTGGAAAATTCAAAGATCACAGGGAATTCCAAAATGCAAGGAAATCAGGATATATTAAAAAATTTCAGGGAATTCATAAAATAATAGGGATGTCAAAGCACTTAGGGAATTCAAGCAATTCAAGGAATTTCAGGAATTCAGAATATTCAAGGAATTCAGAAGATTCAGGGAATTTCTATTATATAACCGAAAGGGAAACGGCTTAATGATATAATAATAATAATAAGAAATTTGGAATATTCAAGAATATTACAGAGTGGAGAGAATTTGAGGGATTTAGAGGATTTAGCAAATTCAAGAAATTCAAAGAAGTCGAGGAAATGCAGGAATTCAGAAAATTCAGGGAATTCACAATATTGAAGGTTTTTAACGAATTCAGAATACTCAATGAATTAAAGGTATTCAGGGAATATAAAATATTCGAAAAATTCAAGAAATTCAGAGTATGCAAGGAATTTAGGAAATTCAAGGATTACAGGGAATTTCGAATATTCAAGGAAGTCAGGATATTCAAGAATTTCAGGGAATTCATGAAATTACAAAAATTCAAGGAATTTGAGAAATTCAGGAATTGAGAATACTCAAGGAATTGGGAAAATACAGAATGTTCCAGTAATTTCAGGGAATTAGAGGAATTCAGAGATTTTTAGGAACTTAGGAAATTAAAGGAAAGGAATTTGAGAAATTAAGAGAATTCAAGAGAATGTATCAAGAATTCAAATAACTCCAAAGAATTCCAAGAAATTCAATATGGACTGAAAGAAACAGAATGGTACTTTTCGACAAACAATGACAGACCTAAATTTTCCTTATTATTAGTGTAAATTACTGTTTCATCCCCAGATAACGTTCTGAGAAATAACTGAAGCTTGGAAATTATTGATGTTGTTTCAAGATTCAAGAAAATACCATTTAATGTATTGTAAACCAAAGAAAGAAATTCTTGAATAGAATTATTGGACCAGATTAAAGGATGTGACTGAGAGAAGGAATGATAAATCTGGAAAAGGGGTAGAAGGAATACGTAGAATGACGGTTGGGTGGTCTCTCTTAGAAGTGGATTATTCAGCAACCCTCTGGCATCGATTGAAGGCGGATATTATCACAGCTTTAAGAACACCTCGACTTTAAGCCTTTAAGCACCTGACCATAAAGTAAGTCTCTCGTAATTGTCTCGACGAATCTCGGCACTCCCCCATCTCGGGCAGGCAGGCAGGCAGGCAGACATGCAAATAACTCGGGGTTAGTTAGCTAATGGGGTTCGTAGGGTCGGTCGGTCGGACGGTCGGTCGGGATGCGGGCCAACGAGTTCATTCATTAAGGGTTGATGGCTTAATTGCCAGCTCACAGCATCACCACCCCCGCGACCCCTTTCCAACCCCCTGGAAATGTTCAATGTTCTCTCTCTCTACCCCTTCTAAAGCAGATTCTCTTCTCTCCAAGCAACAGGTTGTGCCATGCCAGGTTCTGCTTATTCTAGCCGGTTCGCGAATCCGACTCGTTTACACCCCTGACCGCCGACTGTCTTAATTAATTATGCTCTCGTTTCCAAGTCGTCTTGCTGAGACGACGTGACGCTGTTTTTCCTCCATGGAATTAAGAATCAAGTGTCTTGTTAACACCATTTGCCGGCTCAGAAATTTTCCGCTAAAAATTGCTCATGATGAACGAGGATTGAGAAAATCTAGCCGGGAAGAGAGATTAATTAGAAAAAAATACAATTTTTATATTTTTTCCCCTAATTTTACAATAAAAATTTCCTTACCGATCCCGCATACTTATTTTGCAATCCAAACTTCCATTTTCTATTCCATCAGACTGCTTCTACAATCCAAAATCCCCCTTTTCTATCCTCTCAGTCACCTTTTACAAAGCAAAATACTTCTTTTCATCATCTTATACTCCTTTCTCAATCCAAAGTCCCCGTTTTGATCCTCTCTAGAGAACAAAAAATCTTTTTTTTTCAACCTCCATACTTCTCTTGCAATCCAAAATGCCCTTTCTAACCTCTGAGACTACTTGTGAAATCCAGAATCTCCTTCTCGAACATTTTAGACTCCTTTTACAATTTGAATCCCCTTTTCTATCCCTTAAAACTCCTTTTACAATCCAAAATTCAGTTTCCCATCCCCCAGACTTATTTTACAATCCAAGATCCCGTTTTCCATCCCTCAGACTCATTTGTAAGGGCAGAATTTCTTTTTCTATCTCCTTAGCCACCTTTAACAGACAAACGTGCCCCTTTCCGTCACCACAGACTCTTTCTACAACCCAAGGTCCCTTTTCCATCCCCCAGACTTTCTTTCAATTGAAAATGTCCTTTTCTATCTCCTGAGCCACCTTTTACAACCAAACGTTCCCTTTTCCGTCACCTCAGACTCCTTTCACAATCCAAAAACATTTCTCTTATCCCCTTAGGCACTTTTTTGAATCTGAAAGTCCCTTTTACATCCCTTCAGACTCCTTTTCCAATCAAAAATACGTTTCCCAATTCCTCACGCTTCTTTTACAATCAAAAATTACCTTTTCTATCACCTCAGACTTGTTTTAGAAATATAAAATACCATCTTCTATCCACTTTGCCCTCTTTTACAATCGGAAATCCCCTTTCTATCCCCTCAGACACCTACTACAATCAAGTGTTTCCTTTTCCGTCCCCTTAAACTCGTTTTACAATCCAAAATCCTCTTTCTCATCCTCTTAGACTCTTTTTTTCATCCAAAATACCCTTTTTCATCCCCTCAGACTCCTTTTGTAATTCAAAATCCACATTTTTATATTCTCAGACTCCTTTTACTATCCAAAATCCTCTTTTCTTTCTTCTATTGCATTCCAAATCCCTGTTTTCACTCTTTCAGACTCCTATCATAATCCATAATACTTTTTCCAATCCTTCAGACTCTTTTTGCAATCGAAAATTCCTTCTTTTATCCCATTTGACTTTTTGTCAATCAAAATCCCGTTTTTCCTTCCTTCAGACATTTATTGCAATCTAAAATTCTCTTTTCTATTCTAGCATACTCCTTTCGCATTTCAAGATCCTATCTCCCATCCCCTCAGACTCCTTTTACAATCCAAAAAACTTTTTCTTTTCCCCTTGGACACTTTTTCAATCCCAAATCCCCTTTTCCATGCCTTCAGACTCCTTTTACAATCAAAAATACCTTTTCCAATCCGTCAAACTTCTTTTACAATCCGAAATTCCCTTTTCATTTCCCAGACTCCTTTTGCTATTCGAAATTCCCTTTTCTATCCCCTCAGACACCTTGTTGAACCAAATTTGCCTTTTTCGTCCCCTCAGACACCTTTTACAATCTAAAATTCTCTTTTCTATTCTCCCAGATTACTTTTTCATTTCAAGGTCCCCTCTTCCATCTCCCCAGACTCCTTTTACAATTCAAAAGCCTCTTTTCCATTTCATCAGACTCCTTCAACAATCAAAAATCCCTGTTTTCTATCCCCTCAGATTCCTTTTACAATCCAAAATCCTCTTGCCAACACCTGAGATTTCTCTTGTAATCAAAATTCAATCCAATATCCCCTTTTCAACCTCTCAGACTCCTTTTGCAATAGAAAATCTCCTTGTTCATCCTCTTCAACTTCTTCTACAATTTCAAATCCCCTTTCCACGCTCTTATACTCCTTTTTCTATTTATTTTTATTATTTAATTTCAAAACAGTTTTATTTCCAATGTGTCTTTAATATTCTTCAATTTTAATGTTTCATCCCAAATGTAACTTTTTTTCTTCAAATTTAGGGTTCTTTTTTCTGTCTGAAAAAGCTTATACATTTTTCCCTTTTAAAAACTTTCAAGTGAAAAAATAGAGACATTATTATTTATTCAAAATTGTACAAGAACACTAGCATAAAATTATACATTTAGAAATGAAGACATTTAAAAATAATTTTTTCCAATTCAGGCTTTTGAAGCTGAACGGTTTATCTTCAATGCCTAAAAATTAAACTATTTTATAATTGTGCTTGAATAGATTTTTCTAAACCTAAAAATGAGATTTCTTTATAACAAAAAATTCAGTGTATATTCACCGTTGAGCATTGAAGAATTTAAAATTGTAAACATTTAAAGTTTAATTATTTCAGTAATGTTGAAAATTATATGATTTTTTATTAAAAGCTTAAAAAATGAATGATCTTGAAACTAAGTCAATAAAATTAATCTTTTTCAAATTTCTCATGCCGCTTTTTAAAATTCACTCATTTTAATCTGAAGTGCAAAATAAATTAATAAATCAATGCACGAATGACGTCATAGATTATTATAGTTAATAGTGTCGATTAGTTCCAGTCAGAAATTGGACCAGAACCGGCTCGAAGGACCGTTCAAGTCGCGAAAAAAAAAACGCGGAAAAAATGAGTGGAAATAGGAGCTTCAATGTTGAAACTTTCAATGTGGCAACTTCAATGTGGAAACTTCCGAGACCTGTGACTAAAATACCAAAGATGTTAAAATCAATGTTCGAGTGTAGAAAAACGCCATATCTGCATCAGCCACTTGATAACGCTTTTAGTCGATTACGCGAAGAAAACGTCGACGTTGTTCACTTCATGAAGTTTATAATCAATGTTTCGTGTCGTGTGTACAATTTTGGAAAAATTATGATTATTAATATTTGGTTACTGTATAGTAATAACAATGCTGTAAAGTATTTGGATATATTAAAATTCAACCTTTATTATCTTATAGTTGCACGTAATCCTGTGCATTTTATTTGAAAACTCATCTCTGATTAAAAACTTGACTACCATGTTGAAAATCAATTTTTCTAACTTAAAATATAACTTTTCCAGTTGAAAATTTAACTATTTCGTTGAAACATCGTTTTTTTTGTTTGTTGGAAATTAGTTTTTTAAAACGGGAAATTTAAATATTCTATTTTTGGATGAAAATAAATATTTTTCGACGAAAATTCAACTATTAGGTTGATGATAATAGATCTTTTTTATTTGAAACTTGAACTATTTGGTGGAGTTTTTTGTACCTTTTTTGTATAAAATTCAACTATTCCAGTTGGAGATTCATCACTTTAGTCGAAAATTCATCACAGTGGTTGAAAATTGAACTATTTGACTGAAAATCCGTTTTTTTTGTGTTAAAAATTAACTTGTTTAACTTACCATTTAACCATTCCATTTTTTGTTGAAAATCCATGTCTATTTTCTTGTGAAATTCAACTATTGGTTGAAAATGTATTATTTTCAGTTGCAAACTCAACGAATTGGTTGCAAATTCATATATTGTGTTGAAAATTCGTATTTTTTGTAGGAAATAAATCATCATAGTTGAATTTTTTTTTTCTGAAAATTCAACCATTCTAGTTAAACATTCATCATTTTAGTTTAAAATGTATCTGTTTGGTTAAAAATTACATTATTCCAGTTAAGGATTCATTTTATTTGAAAATGTATCACATGGCTGAAAATTCAACTATTTTTTTGAAAATCCGTTTATTTTTTTATTGAAAATTAATTTGTTTCATTAAAGTTTAAGTATTATATAATAATAACATAAGATAAGCTTGACTAATATAATAAAAAACACATTTTATTGCAAAAGTACCTCTGTCAAACAACTAATTAATAAGTAAAGTTGTATCCAAATAAAAAAAAGTGCAGTAATCTCGAATCTATACACTTTGAGCTGCAATTTAATCTATAACACATGTGAAATAATGGAAATTTGTGAATACACGAGACAACACAAATTAAAGGTATCCAGCCTTCTGACTGGGATAAATAACAGTCAATTTTCCCGAGTTTGGAGGTTACGTAATACAAATTATTGTTCAGTATATAAAATTTTATAACCATACTTGCCTTTTATATAGATGGAAAGCCTGACTTTCATACTATTATTATAATAATGTGTACTCGAACTACACTTTTAAATTATTTATAAAACGAATTATTTGTCAAACTGTTTCGTAATTGGGACATGTTTCATGATAGGTACCTTGACCTTATATCCGCTCTCTTGATAAATGTTAAAACTGAAAAACAATTGAATTGCTTGCAATATTCGTAATTTTCAATAAAATCCAATGATGGTTTAATTTTGTTTCTGTACATTTTGACGCAGTTTCTTGTTTTCGAAATGAATCTTTATTATGTTCTATGTGTCCTATAAAAAAAAATAATAATATAAAAAGAATAATATGGGTCTCAATTCAAAAGGAGCCCTTTATAGGAAAAGGGATCTAATGTCTGAGTCAGTTTGTTAATTGTCGATGAGAGAATGATTGGATGAAGGTTGAAGAAGCCTCTATGAATTGGGGATTCAATTTTGTTTCCGAACATTTCCTCACAAACACGCTTTAAACTTTAGTTATATCCGCTCTTTTGATAAATGTGTACTATAAACAAAATTTAAAAATAAATGATGAAAAAAGAACATAATGTGAGTCTCAATTCAAAGAGAGTCCATTATCGAAAAAGGGATCTAATGTCTGAGTCAGTTTGTTAATTGTCAATATAAGAATGATTGGATGAAGGTTGAAGAAGCCTCTATAATTTGGGGATTCAATTTTGTTTGAGGACATTTCCTTACAAACTCGCTTTGAGCTTCAGTTATATCCGTTCTTTTGATAACTGCGTCTTGTAAAAAAATAATACATACAAATAATAATAATAATCAAACATAATGTGTGTCTTAATTAATTCAAAAAGATATCATTATTCAAAAAGGGATCTAATGTCTGAGTGAGTTTGCTAATTGTCAATGAGAGAATTATTGGATGAATTTTGGAGTCTCGCTTTGAACTTCAGTTATATCCGTTCTTTTGATTAATGTGTCATATACAAAAAAAAATAAATACATAATAAAAAAACAAACATAATGTGGGTCTAAATTCAAAAAGAGCTCATTATTGAAAAACGGATCTAATGTCTGAGTCAGTTTGTTAATTGTTAAGGAGAGAATGATTGGATGAAGGTTGAAGAAGCCTCTATTAATTGGAGATTCAATTTTGTGTTAGGACATTTCCTTACAAACTCGCTTTGAACTTCATTCATATCCGCTCTTTTGACAAATTTGTCCTATAAAATAAATAAAAAAAATAAATCAATGAATAATAACAAAAAAAACATAGCGTGGGTCTCAATTAATTTAAGAATATCCCATTATTAAAGAAGGGATCTAATGTTTGAGTCAGTTTGTTAATTGTCAATGAGAGAATGATTGGGTGAAGGTTGAAGAAGCCTTTATAAATTGGAGATTCAATTTTGTTTCAAGACATTTCCTTACAAATTCGCTTTAAACTTTAGTTATATCCGCTCTTTTGATAAATGTGTCCTATAGAAAAAAAAATAATAAAAAAAACATAATGTGGGTCTCAATTCAAAAAGAGACCATCATTAAAAAAGGGATCTAATGTCTGAGTCAGTTTGTTAATTGTCAATTAGAGAATGATTGGATGAAGGTTGAAGAAGCCTCTATGAATTGGGGATTCAATTTTGTTTCAAGACATTTCCTTACAAACTCGCTTTGAACTTCAGTTATATCCTCTCTTTTGATAAATGTGTTTCGTAAAAAAAATAATACATACAAAAAACAAAAAAAAACATAATGTGGGTCTTAACTCAAAAAGAGCCCATTATTAAAGATGAGATCTAATGTCTGAGTCAGTTTGTTAATTGTCGATGAGAGAATGATTGGAGGAAGCTTGAAGAAGCCTTTATAAATTGGAGATTCAATTTGGTTTTAGGACACTTCCCTACAAACTCGCTTAGAACTTCAGTTATATCCGCTCTCTTGATTAATGTGTCCTATATAAAAAAAATAAATACATAATAAAAAACAAACATAATGTGAGTCTCAATTAATTCAAAAAGAGCCCATTATTAAAAATTGGATCTAATGTCTGAGTCGGTTTGTTAATTGTCAATGAGAGAATGATTGGATGAAGGTTGAAGAAGCCTCTGTAAATTGGAAATCCGATTTGAAGAATGGCATTAGCACTTTGTTATTCTAGGGGATTAGAAGAGACAAATGATTCGTTTGGTCGATCGTCAATGTCTACTGTCTAGAATGTTTGGCAAGATGGTTGGCGAGGCGAATTTCGATTTCTTGACGATGGTTCGATGTTAATTGCTAATTCTGGAAGAGAAGCAAGCGAAAGAACGTCCTGCCACGCAAGGGCAAAAGGAGCGGCCATAGAGTCGTAAACGTGAGTTATGTCAGCAGTTAGATAGTTGAATCTCAGTATTCTGTGGCGCGCTTTTGCTCCGTTAATATCTTCATTACTAAATCATCCCCATTCCCATTCCCTTCTTTCTCATTCTTCTCTTTATTCCACCCCACCTGCCTGCCTGCCTGCCTTCCTTCTCTTTTTCTTTCTTTCCTTCCAGATATCCTCTCCTATCTCTCTCCCACCCACTCCCATACACATTTTCATCTAATTCCCATCTCTCTTTTATATGGGAATCTCTCCGAGAGAGTCTTTTTCCTCAGAAAACACCAACTTTTGTCTGGATATATGCGAGTTTGCCACTTGGATTCCAACCTAACTGAAGCGGCGCTCTGTTCACTGCACAATGATAAAAAAAAGCACAAGTGGTTCTCCCGAAATTATCATTTTATGTGGCAGAAAGTATAAGAACATGTTTATTTATAATTAAAAACTTCAGATTTATGTTTATTTTAGGCCGATGCAACAAAATAATGTTGCGGGCAAAGTTATTTTTCATTTTTAAATGTTTCTCTGGATGAAAGAAGTTTAGAGGAATCTAGAGGAATGAGCACCAGAGGAATGATATTTGTGACCATTTTTCGCTCAAAATAAAAAATTCAAAGTATTTCGAGTTTTAAATCGTGTCACCGAGTTGGTGTCCAGTAGTCTTCCTTAAAAATATAGACAGTAATTAATTTCATTAGTTTATAACTGAAACTTGCCAGAGGAATGAGACAACACTTTTCGAACATAAAATTAATTTCCAAAGTTTAATATTAATTATTTTGGTTTCAAATAATATTTTTAACTTAAAATTTAAAAACTTCATTATTCGTTTAAAATATTTATTATTTTATATACTTTAAGAATTTTGGTAGAAAGTCATTCGTTTTCGTTATAAAATCATCTCCTTTATGGAAAATTCGTCTTTTTGGGATTAAAATTCTTTAGTTAAATATCAAACTATTATTGGTTGGAAGTCAATTCCATTTGGTTGAGAAGTCTACAATTATATTTTTGTTTGAGAATTCATCTGTTTCGTTTGAACATTTTAATATTTGGTTGAAAATTTAGTTATTTTGTTAAAAATTCAATAGCATAAATTAGAAAGTCATTCTTTTTGGTTGTACCTTTGACTATTCGAGCAAAAATTTATATTTTTTAGTTGAAATTTCAACTATTTGGTTGAAAGTTCATCTTCTCAGGTAAAAAATTCATCTATGAGGAAAAAAATAATTCTTCTTTGTTTAAAATTTTTATAAAAGTTTGTTCTTTTCATTGAAAATCAATTCGTTGAAAATTCGTCTTTTTTTTAGTTGAACATTTTCTTAATTGAAAATGTAATTATTCAATTTTTTGGGGAAAATTGATTTTCTTGATTGGAATTTTATCTTTTTAGTTAAAAATAAAATAATTTTTTGGTTTAATTTTTTTTCTCTTCACTATAAAATCTTTTTTAGTTGAAGATTCAACTCTTTCGCTAAAAGTTCTTCGTTTTCGTTTCTTTTTGTAGAAATTTCATCTTTAGTCTTTTTGGCTTCAAAATTCAACTAGTTGATAAAAATTGAACTATTTTTATTAAAACTTAACAATTTAGTACAAAATTAACTTTATAAAGATATTTTCCGGTTGAAAATTAATCTATTTTGTAAATAATTAATCCTTTTTTCCGCAAAATTCGTGTCTTGTGTTAGAAACTTCTCGATGGAAAATTGATCATTTTGATTGAAAATTTAACTATTTGAATGAAAATTAATTTTTTCGGATGAAAATGCA
The DNA here is from genome assembly GCA_011634705.1 of Andricus grossulariae. NCBI lineage: Eukaryota > Metazoa > Arthropoda > Insecta > Hymenoptera > Cynipidae > Andricus > Andricus grossulariae. The sequence continues at coordinate 64,312 of JAABKJ010000048.1, forward strand.
GCTACTTGTTTGAAAACTCAACTACTTATCTGAAAGTTGAAATTCTTTGTCAAATTTTTTTTTTTTTCAAGATTCGCCTCGTTATTTCAAAAATTTAATTTTTGGCTGAAAATTAATCTTGTTGTTGTTAAAAATGATTTTTTTTATCTGAGAATTTAACCATTCGATTTTTATAATTTATTATATTTCCGTATTTTATTGAAAATTCATCTTTTTTTTCTAGAAAATTGATCTTCTTTAGGATTTATCTTCCTTAATTGAAAATTTATCTCTTTTGTTGAGGGTTCAACTATTTTGTTAAAAATTGATTTTTTTTTCTTTTTTAATTGAACTATTTGAAAATTCACCTTTTGGTAGAAAATTAATCTTTTATGGTAGAAAAGTCATCTCTTTTGGTTGAAAAATGATCTTTTCGGATGAAAATTCAAGTTTTCGGGTCTCATCGAAATTTCGGAAATTCAACAATTAGGTAGAAAATTAAACTCTTTGGTCAAAAAGTAAATTGTTTGTCAAAAACTCATATCTATTTGGTGAGAAATTAAACTATTTTTATGAAAATTTATCAATTTGTTAGAAGATTATCTTTTACTTTAAATAATATTTTCGGGTTGAAAATTTATTTGTTTTATAAATGATTCATCCTTTTTGCTTTAAAATCGAACAATTTTGTTGAAAATTCGTGTTTTTGGAAGAAAATTAAACTTCTTGTTGGAAATGTATAATTTTTCCGCTAGGTAATGAACTTCTTTCTTGTAAATTCAACGGTTTTCTGAAAAAAATGGTCTTTTTAATGCGAAAATTCAACTTTTTTTTTACCAAAGCTTTAATTCATTTTTGTTTGAAAGTTCGAAAATTTGTTTGGAAATTCATATTTCTAGGTTGAATCCTTTGTGATAGAAAAGTAATCCTTTTTGGTTGAAAATTCAACTGTCTTCGAAAAAATTGGTCTTTTTGGCTTGAGAATTCAACTATTTTGTTATGAGTTCAAGAATGTTGTTGAAAATTCATCTCTATTGGTTGAAACATCTACTACTTGCTCCCCTTAGCAAAGTTTCATTTAAGTCACCATTAATTTTTATTTCATTATTATTTATTTCATGTTTTGCCGATTCATCGCAGCTCATTCAGCAATTTCTGGAGAAACGCGGAAAACACGCAAAATACACGAAACACGTAAAAAAGCCAAAATTTGGAATTGAAACAACCACTTTTGTCTGGTGATTGCAAGTTTGCCAGTTGGATTTGAAGCTAATATGATAGGAGCTTCTAGTCGGTGTTGAGTGCATGATGACGAAGTTTTAACGGGCTGCATTGCGACACGAGGCACGATGATGGCGACTCAGAGGCAGAGGGTCGTGAATGGGAATTAAAACGATATACATACCCCTTAATGTTCAAAAGACGTGCACATTGCACAAAGACGGAGATGGGAAAGGAATAAATAAGGTCGTTAACATTTCCTTGCTTTAGAGGATTGCCCTGCTTCTGCATTCAGTGAATCGCTAGGCTTTTTAGGCATTCAGTATTTCGAACGTCATAGAAATTTATGTAATACGTCCACTGAATTAATGACCCGGCTCTTGATTCTCTTTTCTTTCCTTCCTTCCAAAATCTCCTCGAGATATTCTCATTTTTAGCTCTCACATTCTCATCACAGTCATTTAACATTGTCACAAAATCTTTTATTGGAAACGTCAAGCAATTGCTCGTTCATCGCAGATTATTCAGCAATTTCTGGTGAAAATGAAAGAAAGAGCCTTACACAACTGTGACTGTTCCCATATAGTCCTGACCGGACCCCTGTGATTTCAGATTGGGCGCAGTTGCGTAAACGGCTTACTACGTACGTGTCACATTTCAGGATGACGGAACGCACTGAACAAAGAGGGTGCATTATATTTTACCGAAAACTTGACTATGTTGGGAAACTATCATTTATATTTCTGGATAATTGGTGACTGGGTCCTTGACCATGAGATCGCAGCTACCGATTCATCGCAGCTCATTCAGCAATTTCTGGTGAAACACGAACTGATACAACTTTGGCAGCCCAAATTACTTTACATACATTACAAATTGAATTAGAGACAATATCCTAATTATTATTTAAGCTTTCATTATAATACAATTTTTTTCAATTTTTGCAGCATTTTGAAAAAAGTTAGGAAAATTTTGAAATATTTCAAAAAAATATTTCGAAGAAATATTTTAAAAGGATTCTAAAATAATTAAAAATTTGAAAATGTTTCAAATAATTTTTAACAACATGTAGAGTTTTGATGATTTTGAAATAAAATTTTGAAAGTTTTTAAGGAGTTTGGAAGATTTTAAAATCTAAAAATTTTTTGTTGCGTTTCCAGAAATAATTTAAATTGAATTTTTTGTTTGAAAAAATAATCTTAAGAAAATATTTTAAAATATTCCAAGTGATTTCCTGAAATTTCGATAAAGAATGTAGAAAGTGTACCAAAATAATTTTGATCTTAAAAAGATTTCTACAAATTTAAAACAAAGTGTAGATTTTTTAAGATTTGAAACCAAAAATTAAGAAGCTTTTTAAGAATCATGAAATGTTTTAAAAGAATAAAAAAAATGTCTCAAGGTTTGTGGCAAAATTTTAAATGTTTAAATATTTTTCCCATATCGTCAAAAAAGAATACGGAAGATTTTCAGCAAATTTTTCAAATTTTGCAGCACTTTTTCAAATATTTAGGAAAAATTCAAATCACCTTAAAGATATATAAAAGTTTTTAATACATTTTTAGAATATTTAAAATTCAAAAAGCAAAAAACTCACAACAAAACGTGGCTTTTTTAGGGTTTCGAAATAAATTTTGAAGTTCTTTAAAGATTTTGAAAGGTTTCAAGATTGAAAAATTAATTTTAAGAGAATATTTAGAAAAGATTGTAAAAGACAAGATAAGATTTTGAAAATTGTCAAAAACGAATCTCGAAAATTTTAAGACAATTTTAGGACAAATTTATGTCAGTTTAAAAGATATTTAGGAATTTTGGAAGTTTTTAAGAGATTAAAACTTGAACTAATTACTCAAAGATTCATTTGTTTGGTTAAACAATTATTCTGTCAGTTGAAAATTCATCTCTTTAGTTGAGAGCTGAACTAATATGTTGAAGATTGTTTTCTTTATTCAGTAGAAAATTAATATTTTTCCTTTAAAATTCATCTTTCTGGTTGAAAATTTATTTCTTTCGTTGAAAATTCAATTATTTCGTTTCCAATTTAATTATTTGGTTGGAAATTCAAATATGTTGTACAAATTTAGCTTTTTTGGACTAAAAATTCAACATTTTGGATGAAATATATGTTTTCTTTACTTAAAAATCTTTCTTTGAAATTTTAACTCTTGTTTAAAATTGATCTATTTTGGTAGAAAACTGGTCCTTCTGGTTGGAAATTATATTATTTGTTTGAAAATTGATGAATTCTGTTGAAAATTCGTCTTTTTGGTTTAAAACCAATTTTTTTATTAAAATATCAACTGTTTGGTTGAGGTTATAAACTATTACATTTTTTGTTAGAAATTTATATTTTTTGGATAAAAATTAAACTAGTTTTTTAAAAATTCATTTGTTCATTCAAAGAGTAAGCATTTTAGTTGAAAATTCATATATTTGGTTGAAAATTCAACTGCCATGTTGAAGATTCGTTTTTGGTCAAAAAATAATTTTTCTATCTGAACATTTAAATATTTGACTGAAAATTCAACTGTTTGATTAAAACTTTATGTCTTTTGTTGAGAATTCGTCTTTTTAGTACAAAATTTATCTTCTTGGTAGAAAATTAATCTTCTTGTTCGAAAATTCATCTTTTTGTCAAAAAACTCATTTATTTCGTTGAAAATTTAAATATTTTTTATAAATATTGTCAGTTTGGCTTGAAAATGAAACATTTTTTATGCATTTTTTTCTTCAATGACTGAAAGACCTTTCTTGGTTAGAAATTCAACTATTGTTGAAAATCCTTTTTTTTTAATTCAAAAATTTATCTCTTATTTGGTTCAATTAAACTCTTTCTTATTTAAATTAAAATAGTTTCCTCTTTATAATAGCAAATATTAAATTTCAATTGAGAATTCATTTTTTAATTGAGAAACGTTTAATTAAACGAAATTGTAACGATTGGAAAGCTTTCTCTGTGATGAAGCAAAAGACGAATTTTCAATTAAAAATAATGTGGTAGAAAAAACCTTTTTTGTAATTATACAAATTTGGGACACACATGGCCCTAATTTTAGATAGATTTTTTTTTTCAAGATAATAGATGTTGAGGTGAAAGGGGAGAGAAGTAACTTCTTCTATAATCTATATACTTTACCATGTTGCTAGGGACGGTAATAAAAAATAAGCAAGATATACGTGTACCCAGGCGGGCCCTTGGGGGCATAACTCTGGTAATGTACCCTACTGAAACCTATTCCACCCCTTCCCACTTTTGCAGCATTTTTTTTCTCCCTCTTTCTCTCGTCTTCTCTTTCTGACCTATAGAAATCACCCTTCCCACAACCATGTTGTTTACGCAGGGTCGCTGTTAACGCATCCTCAAATAAAGATCTACACCTCTACTCTACAAAGTTGCAGTCACTCTCTTTTCGTAAGCACTTCCGAAGCTTTCAACTTTAAACAAGTGTCCAAGTTGGAAAAACTTTGAATGGTCAAAAATCTTTCTCTAAAAAATAGGTGTGTCACGAAAATCTCGAAAGCATTGTTGTTCCCAATTTTGACTCACTTTAACCTTTACCCCTCCCCCCGGGTCTATCTTTGCTGAGGGGGACAAATATTGGAAATTTTAACCAATAGAGATAAATTTTCAACAACATAGTTGAACTTATAAAAAAATACAGTCGAACCTTGATTTAGCGCCGGTTTTGGGGCTGAACTTGACGTTAAATCCAGAGACTTGGAACTATTTTGTCTCTCTCCTGTTTTATCCCTCCCCTGATTCTCTCTCTGTTTTGTCACGCCTTAGTGCACACCGCAAATTCCCCCTCAAACGCCTCTCACGTATCCACACGGCGCAGCGTCGATTCTCGGAAGGGCAAAATCCGAGGCAGCTAAATCCAGGTTTCACTGTAGTTGAATTTTCAAGTCATGAAGACGAATTTCTTTGAAGGCAGTTGAATTTTCAACAAAAAATATTTATTTTTCTATAGTTATAAAATAGTAATTAGATATATATTCACAAATTTATATTTTAAATATTTATAATGTTTTTGTCTGGGGTTTTAACCAAGAAAGATGACTTTTCTACCACAGGAGATGAATTTTTTACCAAAGACGAATTTTCAATCAGTTGAACCAAAACAGACAAATTTTCAATAAAATACATTAGTTTTCTAGAAAATGGTGAAACTTAAAATAAGGTGAAATTTTCAACGAAAGAGGTACATTTTCCACCAAGAAGATTAATGTTCTTAAAAAAAGCACGAATTTTCAACAAAATTGTTGAATTGTAAAGCGAAAAGGATACATTATTTACAAAACAAATGAATTTTCAGCCCGAAAATATTATTTGAAGAAAAAGATAATTTTCTACCAAATTGTTAAATTGTCTTAAAAATAGCTAATTTTTCAACAAATAGATATAAGTCTTCAACAAAAAAGTTAATTTTTGACCGAATAGTTTAATTTTTTACCAAATTGTTGAATTTTCGAACAAACAAAAAAATTTCTACAAAAAAGTAAAATTTGTTATCCGAAAAGTTGAATATTTATCTAAAAAGTTCATTTTTTAACCAAAAAAGATGACTTTTCTGCCATTAAAGATGAATTTTCTACCAAAAGATGAATTTTCAAACAGTTTAATTAGAAAAAAAAAATTTAGCAAAACAGTTGAACCCTCAACAAAAGAGATAAATTTTCAATTAAGATGAATGTTAAACAAACAAGATTAATTTTCTACCAAAAAAAGATGAATTTTCAATGGAATACAACAAAAATTATTAAAATGGTTGAGTTTTCAACCAAGTAGCTGAATTTTCAAAAAAAAAAAAAACTTTCATCCAAATAGTTAAATTTTCAATTGAGAAGATTAATTTCCCACTAAAAAGGTTCTGCCACAAAACACGAATTTTACGGACAAAAGGATTAATTATTTACAAAATAGATCAATTTTCCATAGGAAAATATCTTTTTAACATGAATTTTCTACTAAATTGTTAAGTTATCATAAAAATAGTATAATTTTTAACCAACTAGTTGAATTTTCAAGCCAAAAAGACCAGATTTCTATAAAGCAGTTCAATTTTGACCCAAAAATATGTATTTTTAACTAAAATGATAAATTTTTACACAAAATAAAATGAATTTTCAAAAAAGTAGCTCAACTTTTAACCAATTTAATATACAACCAAAAAGAAAAATGAATTTTCAACAAAATACTTGAATTTTTAAGTAAAAATGATAAATTTTTAAACAAATGGTTAACTTTTCAATCAAAAAATATACAGCGTCAAACAAAAATGAGATAGTTACATTTTTTATTTAAAAATCAATTTATACCAAAAAGAAACGTATCTTAAACAAAATAGTTAAATTTTCAACAAAATACTTAAATTTCTAACAAAAAAAGATAAATTCAATAATAATAATAAATTTTTTGACCAAGGAAGATGAAGTCTCAACCAAAAATATAATTTAAGACTTTCCAACCAAAAAGAGTTAGTTTCAATAAAAAATAGTTCGATTTTCAACTAAAAAGATGAAATTTCTACATAAAGCAACGAAAACGAAGAATTTTTAACAAAAGAGTTGAATCTTCAATTTAGAAAGATTTTACAGTCAACAGAAAGAAGAATTAAACCAAAAAATCATTTAATTTTTGGCAAAAAATATAAGATTTCAATCAAGAAGATCAATTTTTACAAGAAATTGAATAATTACATTTTCAGTTAAAAAAATTAATTTTCAACTAAAAAAACCGATTTTTTTCAAATTGATATTTTATCTATTTATAATGTTTTTGCCTGGGTTGTTAACCAAGAAAGATAACTTTTCGACCACAAAAGATGAATTTTTGACCAAAGACGAATTTTCAACCAGTTATACCATAAAAGACAAATTTTCATTAAAATACGTGAGTTTTCTAACAAATGGTGAAATTTAAAAAAAAAAGTAAAATTTTCAACCAAAGAGGTAAATCTTGAAAAAAAATAATTTTTCAATATTTAGTTGAATTTTTAACCGAATAGTTAAATTTACAACCAAAAGGATGAATTTTCCACCAAAAAGATTAATGTTCATCAAGAATACCCGAATTTTTCACAAAATTGTTGAATATTAAAGCAAAAAGGATAAATTATTTACAAAACAGCTAAACTTTCAACCCGAAAATATTATTGAAAAAAATTAAAAATAGTTAAACTTTCACCAAATAGATATGAAATTTCGACGAAAAATGTAAATTTTTAACTGAAAAAGATCAATTTTATAGCAAACATGGAAAATTTTCATTTTTAGTATAAAAATTTAATTTCAACGAAAAAAAACAAGTTTTCGAAAAAATTTGTTAAATTTGTAACCTAGGAAATGAGCTTTCAACTGAAATTATGAATCTTCAATAAAAAAAAAATGGTAACAAAATGGATGAATTTTCAACTAAAAAAGATAAATTTCTAACAAAAAACGTATAGTTTAATTATTAACCAAACAGATGAATTTTTGAACCAGAAGGATTATATATCTATAAAGAAATGTTCGACGAAAAATGGAATAGTTACATTTTTAGTTAAAATATTAATTTTCAATAAAAAAACTTATTTTCAACGGAAGAAATGAAATTTCGACCAAAAAGATTAATTTTTTACCAAAAAAGAACAATTTTTAACAAAATAAATTAATTTTCAACTATTTTAAATTTCAATCGCATTGCAACCCAATAATTGAATTAAAAAAAAAAGGTGAATTAGTCACCAAGAAGATTAATATTCTACCAAAAAAGACAAAGTTTCAACTAATTACAGAAATTGTCAAACAAATTCTTGAATTTTCAACTGAAGAAGATTGATGTTCAGCAAAACTAGAAATAGTTGTATTTTCAGATAAAAAAAATAATTTTCAATGAAAAAGAAACTAATTTTCAAAGCAAAGCAATGAATTTTAAACCAAAAAGATTAATTTTTTGCTAAAAAATATAAATTTTCAATCAAACATAAAAGAGCTAAATTGACATCCATTGCCAAGTGATAAATCTTTAATTGGAATAGTAAAGTTTTCAGTTAAAAATGTGAATTTTCAACTTAAATAATGAATTCTCAACTGAAATAGTTGAATTTTCAATTAAAATTATTATTATTGGCAATTAAAAAAAAAGTATTTTTCAACAAAATAATTATATTCTCAACCAAAGAGATTAATTTTTAATTAAAATGTATGAATTTTTAAATAAAAACGATACATTTTTAATCAAAAATTGAATAGATAAATTTTCATAAAAAAAATTATATTTTAACTAAACAGATAAGTTTTCAACTAAAATAATTTAATATCCAAGTGGATTTAATTTTCAGTTAAAAAATTACTTTAAAAAAAATGGTTAACAAAATTATTAAATTCGCAACCAAGGAGACAAATTTCAAATTAAAATGATGAATTTTTGACGACAGAAAAAAATTAATTTGTAGGAAAAGAGTTTAACTTTCAACCAAATGGTTGAAATTTCAACTAAGAAAAATTTTTCAGTCAAGAGAGGAAAAAAAATGCAACTAACCTGTGGAATTTTGAAGTAAAAGAGATGAATTTTTAGCCAAATAGATTACTTTTCAACCAAAAACAACAAATTTTCAAATAAATACACGAATTTACAACCTGAAATGATACATTTCCAAACATAAATAGAAAGTTAAATTTTCAGTTAAAAAAACTAATTTTCAACCAAACCAAAGAAAAAAGAGTTTTCAACAAAGTAGTTGAATCCAATAATATAAAGCCACTTTTACAAATAAAAAAACATTGTTATATAATTTTATAAATCAATTTCAAACAATGTCAAGCACGATTTCGAAAAAATTCACTGTCTTTAAAAAAAATCTTCTGAGATTCACAACTTCGACAATTTGAGGTTATGTTAGCCTTTTACATCTGAAATTGGTTTATTTTAAAACAAAAATCATTAGATTTAAAACCAATGATTTTTCTTTGAATCAATAAAATTTACAAGCTTGAACAATTTCGGAATGTGTTAGTATTTTTCATTGGAAATTTGAAATTTTTATTCAAAAATCATCATGGATTTTCAAGAAGATTCACATCTTTTTAACAATTTTAGGTTATATTCGTATTTGACAGCAAAAATCCGTTCTCTTACCATTACTCATTATATTTCGAAGAATATTTACAATACTTGAACAATAATAGGGTATGCTAAGGTTTTTTACCGAAAAAATTATTTTAAAATATTATATATAATTATAATGATATAATATAATTTCAAATTGGTATGTTTGAGCAAAAACTCAATGGCTTGATTGTCTATATATTTTACTAAAATATTATGCAATATTCTGAAGTTAAGATATAAGGTTCCACCTATTATAAAAAATATTGACCTTGCTTTTACTCTATTTTATTTGTGATAATAGCTACTATGAAATAACAAAATTACGTATCATTATTAACTTTATGTATTTATTGAAAAATTGTGAGAGTCAAGAAAAAATAATCGCGTGCGTAGCGCACGTTTTTTTTGCTAGTTACATAGTTAAAAATCTCATATGATGAATAGATAGGTAATTGCAAAAAGTTGACCACTTCAAGTCCCAGTCATTTTACAATATGTTGATCTATTCCGCATAAATTTTCAAAAGCTTTTCGAAATTTTTTGCTTCATCATAGTGCTTTCATGCGACCTTAGTTTTATATTTTCATACTACCTTGGATTACCCTTAGTTAAAAAAAATAATATTTTAGGCGATTTGCATATTTTATTGTTTTCAAAAACCTCATTGTTTTCTAAAATCTCATTGTTTAAAATGGTAAAATTGTTGGCAATCACTCAGATATATTTTATTGTTACTAGATGGGGTTCCAAGGAATAATGATTTATTCTGCCATTGAGGAAAAATTGCAGCATTGTCTAGAGATGTAACAAAATTGGATCACTTGAAGCGATCACAATTCCCCTCATTTTCCAATCCTCCATCCTCTCCCTGCATGAAATTATTCAATGATTTGATTCGATCGATCTTGCTCGATGGAACATATCACTAAAGGCAAATGAACCGCGCATGGCCTTGTCCGTGACGAATTTTAAGACAAGATTAGCATTTATTCTTTATGTTCGAGTTTCGAATGGACAATGGCACCAGAAGTGAATACGTGATCTTTTTTTTGGCCAAGAGTGCCACGTGTGTTCAAATCGTTCGATCTGGCAATTCCAGAATAAATACCTAAGTACCCGTTCTACCTTTATGATTAATCCTGCATACATGGTATAAAGATTAAGCAGTGATCCGTCGCATACACAATCCAGTCCTTCTTCTTTTATTTCGGCCTTTTTCTTTTTTTTTTGAATTTTTTTTTCTAACTTGGAGTAACGATCACTCGAATTTTCGTGATTCGTATGCACGTCAACGTGGCTCGACGTGAATTATCGCGAGTGTCAGACTGACGACCCGCCCGTACCAACAGTTTAATTTAAGGTCGTTTAATTCCTGGTAGAAAGCATATTTTTGCAATGGTTGCTGGAAAAGAGGTCCTTTTCATTCAAATGCAATGGACCCCTTCGGCACGTGTTTCGCGATTTTAATACGTGACGGTATTCATAATATTTTATGGCTTAATTATCATTTAATCACCCTTTGGGGTAACTTTTAGACAGTAATCTCGAAACATCATACCGTTGCATATCATTCTGATTATCAACTTCAGATAAAAATGAACCACTTTTTCAAATCCAAAATTAATATGTACACAACTTCATTCATAAATGTCGAGTGGCAGTTAATATACTTTTTATTAAAGATCGTATGTTATTTAAGGTCATTCATTTTTATCGTATCTTATTCAAGTTTATTCATTATTATCGTATGTTGTTCAAATTCATTCATTATTATCATATATTATTCAATTTTATTCATTATTATCGTATGGTACTCAAGGTTATTCAATACTATCGTATTTTGTTCAAGGCATTCAGCATCATCGTATGTTATTCAAGTTTATTCATCATTGTTGTATGTTATACAAGTTTATTAATTATTATTGTATGTTATTTGAGGCAATTAATTATGATCGTATGTTATTTAAGGTCATTCATTATTATCGTATGTTATTCAAGGTTATTCATTTTTGTCGTATATTATACAAGTTTATTAATTACCATCGTGTGTTATTCAAGTAATTTATTATCATCGTATGTTATTCAAGTTTATTCACTCTTGTCGTATGTTATACAAGTTTATTAATTATTATCTATGTTATTTTAGTAATTCATTATCATCCTATGATGTTCAAATTTACTCATTATTGTCGTATGTTATACAAGTTTATAAATTATTATCGTATGTTATTCAAGTTTATTCACTCTTGTCGTATGTTATACAAGTTTATTAATTATTATCTATGTTACTTTAGTAATTCATTATCATCGTATGATGTTCAAGTTTACTCATTATTGTCGTATGTTATACAAGTTTATAAATTATTATCGTATGTTATTCAAGTAATTCATTATCATCGTATTTTATTCAAGTTTATTCATTATTGCAGTATATTATACAAGTTTATTAATTATTATCGTATGTTATTCAAGATCATTAAATGAAAAATGTAATAGTTACATTTTCAGTTAATAAAATTAATTTTAAAAAAATATATGTGAATTTTCAACAAAATAGTTGAATTTTTAACCGTAAAGAATGATTATCAAACCAAATTTTTAAACTTTAAACTAAATAATCAAACATTCAACAAATAATACTGTTTTTAAACATAAAATATCAATTCTGAACCACAAATATAATATTGAACTTTTCATAAAATATAATGAAAACTTTTCGCCGAAATTCAACGGGTTTTGGTTGAAAATAAAAATATTTTTTATGTGAAATCATCATTTTAGTTGAAAATTCAATTTTCCTCATAGAAAATTATTTTTTTTTTTTGAAAATAATTTTCCAACTAAATATTCAATTATTTGGTTGAAAACTTGTGTTTTTGGGAGAAAATTAACCTTATTTGTTGAAAATTCATGCTCATTATCTCTGATTCAAAATTAAAATATTTTTAATGTGAAATCATCATTTTAGTTGAAAATCCATTTCTCTCGTGGATTTTTGTTTGTTTGTTTGAAAATTAATTTTTTTAGATCGAAAATTTACCTTCACAGATTCAGAACATTCAATTACTTTCTGGGTTGAAAATGAATTTCTTCAACTGAAAATTTAATTATTTACTTGAAAATTCGTTTTTGTTTTAGATTTAAATATTCACGTATCTTGTTGAAAATTAGTCTTCTTTGGTAGAAAATTAATTTGATTGTGCAAAAACAGCCGAAGATATACATTTTCAACTAAAATAATGAATTTTCAATCCAAAAAATTAATTTTCAAACAACAGGGTTCAACTTTCAACCGAGTAGTTGACTTTTTTCGACCAAGCGGATGAATTTTTAACTAAAAAGGGTATACTTTCAACCAAAGTAGAAATAGTTGAATTTTCATTCGATAAAATTAATTTTAAACAAACAATAATAAATTTTCAATAAAATAATCAAGTTTTCAACCAAAGCGATGAACTTTTTTCTCTGATGACGAATTTTTAACAAAACACTCCAACATCTAAGTGATTGAATTTTCAATAAAAAATTTATTATAAAGAAAACAGTTGAATTTTTAAAGAAAAAGAATGAATCTTTTTCGTCTCAATTTTTCTTTTTGATTAAAAAATAATTTTTAAATTAAAATTTTAACTTTTTTGTTGAAAATTTGTCTTCTTTGATAGAAAATTAATCTTCGTTGATGAAAATTCATGTATATGGTTGAAAAAGCAATATTTTTACTTGAATTGTTAGGAATTAGAAGCTTTTTAATTCAAATTTGATAGATTAAAATTATTGTAAATTTAACTATTTTGTTGAAAATTAATTTTTTTAGGTTAAAAATTCACCTCCGAAGATTCATAATTTTTATTGAAAATCAAACTACATTCTGGTTTTGAAATAATTTCCTTAATTAAAAACTGAACTGTCTGATTGAAAAAAATTTGTTTGCAGAAATATTCATGTAATTTGTCAAAACTTAGTCTTATTCGGTAGAAAATAATCTTCTTTCTAAAAATTAAAACTCTTTCCTTAAAAATATTTTGTTTAAAAAATGCAACATTTATCTAGAAATTTCAGATATGGAAAGCATTTCAAATTCAATCTAATACGTATAATTAAAAAACGGTTTGTTATTATTGTATGTTATTCACGGTCATTTATTATTATTGTATGTTATTCAAGATCATTCATTATTACCGTATGTTACTCAAGGTCATTCAATGTTATCGTATGTTATTCAAGTTTATTCATTAATATCGTATGTTATTATAGGTTTTTCATTATGATCGTATGTCATACAACTTTATTAATTATTATCGTATGTAATTCAATGTTATTTATTACTATCGTATGTTAGTCAAGGTTATTCATTATTATCGTATGTTATGCAAGATTATTTATTCTTATCATATGTCATACAAGTTTATTAATTATTTCGTATGCAATTCAAGGTTATTTATTACTATCGTATGGTATTCAAGATTATTAATTATTATCGTATGTTATTCAAAAGTTAAACAGAAGAAATCTACTTTCAACCGTGTAGTTCACTTTTCAACTAGGCGGATTAATTTTTAACTAAAAAGAGTACACTTTCAATCAAAACAGAAATAGTTTTTCAGTTAATAAAATTAGTTTTAAACAAACAATATTAAATTTACAATAAAATAGTTAAGTTTTCAACCAAAGCGATGAATTATCTTCTTTAATGATGAATTTTTAACAAAGCACACCAACTTCTAAGTAGTTGAATCTCCAATAAAAAAATACATTATCAAGAAAGCAGTTGAATTTTCAACAAAGAGAATGAATCTCTTTCGTCTCAATGCAACTGTCTTTGATTTAAGATTGAAATTTCTGTTATAGGAAATCATCATTTTAGTTGAAAATTAATTTCTCTCGTCGATTTTTTTTCTTCTTGGTTAAAAAATGATTTTTAAATTAAAAATTTTAATTTTTCGTTGGAAATTTGTCTTCTTTGATAAAAAATTAATCTTCATTGATGAAAATTCATCGATATGGTTGAAAATGCAATATTTTTATTTGAATTTTTAGGAATCAAAAGCTTTTCAATTCATATTATCATTATTTCTCGTATGCTATTCGAGGTTATTCATTATTATCGTATGTTATTCAAGATTATTCATTATTATCGTATGTTATTCAAAGTCATTCATTATTATCGTATGTTGTTCAAGTTTATAAATTATTATAAAATTATCATTATTATCGTATGTTACTTAATGTTATTCATTATTATCAAATGTTATTCAAGGTCATTCACTATTATCGTATGTTATTCAATATATCACGATAATAATGAATAACCTTGAGTAACATACGATAATAATGATAATTTGACAATAATATATATCCATAAGATAATAATGAATAAGCTTAAATAACATACGATAATAATGAATAACTTGGAATAACATACGATAATAATGAAATCAACTATTGTGTTGAAAATTAATTTTTTAGGCTGAAAATTCACCTCTGAAGATTCATAATTTCTATTGAAAATTGGATTAAATTCTGGTTCAAAAATAATTTCTTTAATTGAAAACTTAACTGTATGATTAGAAAAAAATTATTTTGCAGAAATATTCATGTATTTTGATGAAAATTAGTCTTGTTTGGTGAAAAAATAACCTTGTTTCCGGAAACTAAAACTCTTTCTTTAAATTATTTTGTCCCAAAAATGCAATATTCATTTAGAAATTTCAGATATGGAGAGCATTTGAAATTTAATATAATATGTATAATCAAAAAAAAGTTTGTTATTATCGTATGTGATTCAAGGTTATTCATTATTGTCGTATGTTATTCAAGGTTATTCATTATTATAGTATGTTATTCAAGGTCATTCAATGTTATCTATGTTATTCAAGTTTATTCATTATTATCGTATGTTACTCAAGGTTATTCATTATTATCGTATGTTGTTCAAGGTTATTCATTATTATCGTATGTTATTTAAGCTCATTCATTATTATCGTATGCTATTCAAGGTCATTAATTATTATCGTATGTTATTCAATATATTACGATAATAATGAATTAGCTTGAATAACATACGATAATAATGAATTAGCTTGAATAACATACGATAATAATGAATTCAACTATTTTGTTGAAAATTAATTTTTTAAGGTTGAAAATTCACCCCTGAAGATTCATAATTTTCATTGAAAATTGGATTATATTCTGGTTTGAAAATAATTTCTTTAACTGAAAACTTAACTGTCTGATTAGAAAAAAATTATTTTGCAGAAATATTCATGTATTTTGTTGAACGTTAGTCTTGTTTGGTGAAAAAATAACCTTGTTTCCGGAAACTAAAACTCTTTCTTTAAATTATTTTGTGTCAAAAATGCAATATTCATTTAGAAATTTCAGATATGGAGAGCATTTGAAATTTAATATAATATGTATATTCAAAGAAAAGTTTGTTATTATCGTATGTTATTCAAGGTCATTCATTATTATCGTATGTTATTCAAAGTAATTCATGACTGTAGTATGTTATTCAAGTTTACTAATTATTATCGTATGATATTCAAGATCATTCATTATTATCGTATATTACTTAAGGTTTATCCATTATTATCGTATATTACTTAAGGTTTATTCATTATCATCGTATGTTACTCAAGGTTATTCATTATTATCGTATGCTGTTTGAGGTTATTCATCATTATCGTATGTTATTCAAGGTTATTCATTATTATCGTATGTTATTCAAGGTCATTCATTATGATCGTATGTTACTCAAGGTTATTCATAATTATCGTATGTTATTCAAGGTTGTTCATCATTATCATATGTTATTCAAGGTCATTCATTATTATCGTATGTTATTCATTGAAATTAAGATTTGAATATAATGAGTTTGAGAATAATTTGTTGAAATTCGAGTGGCAAAGGACAAAACGTCCATATGTCGGTTTCAAATCGCGTTTTTCACGCGCGACTCGCATGGACCATGCTATATAGGATAGTCTTATAGTGGGATGGCTGCTTAGGGACGCGAGGGTAGGTTTTATATTTATGGCAGGGTATTAATGCCCTGCCCTTTTTTTTCGTTAATAACTGAGCTCGATACGCACACGGGGTGAGAAGCACCGACACCCAAAGTGTCGAGGGGTGGGTGAGTTTTTTTTCCTGGGGTGAAAAAAAACGAGGGGCTTCTCGCCGTCTGCTTCCCGCAACGGTGTTTTTTTAATGGCAGGATCTTTTCCTTTTTATTTTACTCCATACGCGTCAAAAACATGCACTGATTCATTTTTTTTTATTCGATACCAGCACTAAATCCCTCCAACGTCCCGTTTTTTTTTATTTCCTGACATTAAGAATACGAACAATTTAAACTTCGAATAATAAACATGTTTCTGAATATGGAGAGTTTTAGAACATTTTTTAACAATAATTAATAGTTTCGAATTGGAAGCGTTTGGAATTTAACCAAATTAGATACATTAACCGATTTGCAATTGAAAATGTTTTAAATCAAACAATTTTGAAAAAGGAGAATATTTTGAATGAAATTTGTGCTCCGCGCTTGACCAGTTGTCTTTTTGAACAATTCAAATTTCACTGTTTATTTAAACTATTATTTCTTAGTCAATAATTTAATAAAACTTTTATTTAGGTATGGCAGAATCTTTTCCCCTTTGTATCAGTTTTCCATTTATATGCGAACTCAATTAACAGTATGCTTTTATATTTTTGGGTGAATATTTAATTATTTTGTTACAAATGCAAAACATTGGTTGAAAAGTCATCCTTTTTGGCTAAGAATTAATTTTTTTTTCTAATTGTCTTTTTGGGTTGAAAATTCACCTATTTGGTTGAAAAGTAACTTTGATTAGATTCCTACTAAAGAGATGAATTTCAAATCACAACGGTGAATTTTCAATAGGAGTTGAATTTTTAACCAAGAAAAGTTTTTCAGTCAATAAAGAAAAAAAGTTGTATCCAAAATGTTGAGTTTTAAAGCAAAAAAGACGAGTTTCTGAAAAACAGTTGAAGTTTCAACCAAATAATTAAATTTTAAAGCAAAAAGATGAATTTTCAATAAATTACATGAATTTTCGATCAAATAGGTGAATTTTTGAAATGAAAAAGATAATTTTTCAACAATAAATAAAATAGTTAAATTTCAAGTTAAAAATTTAACTTCTCGTTGACAATTCACCTATTTTGTTAAATTTTTTATTTTTCTGTTGAAAATTCAAATATTTTAATAAAAATAAAAGAATTTTATCAAAAAGTCATCCATTTTGGTTGAAAATCCACATCTTTTTCCGAAAATTCCTCTTTTTGGGTTGAAGATTCAACAAATTGGTTGAAATGTTGTTTCCTTCCTTTTTCAAGTATTTTCGATTTAAACTTAAATTGTTTTGTTAGAATCATGAACAATTACATTTCTTGTTTAAAATTAATTAATTTCTTTTTTTTTCAGTTGAGAATTCAACTACTTGCTTGAATGTTTAGTTACTCTGTTCGAAATTCATCTTTTTTGGTAGAAAATTTATCTTTCTGGTTGAAAATTCAACTATTTGGTTAAAAAGTCATTTTTGGGTTGAAGACTTATCATTTTGGTCAAAAATTAATTTTCCAGGTTGAAAATTTAACTTTTTTGGTTGAAAAATCCCTTTTTTTAAGCTATTTTTCTTTAAACTGAAAATGTAACTTTTCCATTTGTAATTAAAAATGTATCCTCTTTAGTTAAAAATTCAATAATTAGGAGGAAAGCTCATCGTTTCGTGTTGAAAATTCAATTATTTTAGTAGCAAACTCATATTCTTGTGTTTGAAAATTTAACTTTTTTATTCAAAATTCATATTTACGGCTTGAAAATTCAACATTATGGTAGATATTTTTTTCTTCATCGAATAAAATTGTTTGTTGTTTGAAAATTTTACTCCTGCTGAAAATTCCTCTTTTTAGTTTAAAAACTAGTCTCTTATGTTTGAGGATTCAAGTAATCACTTGAAAATTCATATTTTCCATTCATGTTCAACTGTTGTTGATTTGAAATTAAACTATTTTTTGGTTGAAACATCAACAATTAAATTTTTCGTGGAAAATTGATCTTTTTTAGTTAAAAGTTCAACAACTAGTTTTAAATTTGAACTACTTTGTTGGAGAGAATTTTTGTGTTGAAAATTCATCATTTTAGTTGGAAAATCGCTTCTTTGGTTGAAAATTAATTACTTTTCTATCTAAAAATTAATTTTTTTTAAACTGAAAACTGGACTATTTCGCTTTAATATTCATGATTCTGATTGAAAATTAAACTACTTGAGTAAAAGTTGAACTACTTTGGTAAAAATTGATTTTTTTGGTTGAAGATTTATCGCTTTCGTTGAAAATGTAACTATTTTGTTAAAAATTCGTGTTTGTTCAGCTGAAAATGAACTTTTTAAACTGAAAAATGAACTATTTCAGTCTTGGTAGAAAATTAATCTTTTTCAGTTGAAGATTCGACTTTTTGGATTAAAATTAAAATTAATCGGTTTTGGTTGAGGATTTTACTATTTTATTAGAAATTTATAATTTTTTGGCTGAATTTTGATTTTTTCAACTGAAAATTAAAATATACGATTTTTGGCTGCAAATTAGTCTTTCTTGTTGTAAATTCAACTATGTGGTTGAAGATTTTATGCTTTAGGTAAAAAATTAATCTTCTTCATCAATTCATCAATTCAGTTGACCGAGGCGGAAAAATTATACATAGTGGCAAAAATTATATATAATTATAATTTGTTTAATACATTTTCGGTATGAAACAAATGAAAATTATAAATAATTTTTTCCACTATCTACACTGAGAAAAAAATTCTGTATTCTGAAAATTAACACTATTGAAATCACTATTGAAACGAATAGTGATGATATAAATTCTATAGTATATAAATTGGAATCAATAAAATATATGCTTTTAACCAAAGTTTATTGATTCTATAGTATATTTATTGAGAATTCAATTTTTTTTCTCAATGTCTAAACTACATATATATAATTTTTCCGCCTAGGGGAGTAAGAAACAACATATATTTTTATCCATATTTTTTTAAAGAGTATACATTATGAGCCCTCGCGTAAAACTTTTTCCAGAACATTTATAAAGTATTGGCTGATTTTTCCAAATCGATATTTATATTATATTCATGACTGCATGCAATATCATTTAAATGACTGCAGAAACTGTCGCTGATGATAGCTTGTCTCCCCTCTTTAAATGATACTTTTGATCATGAACAATAATTTTTTTTTTCAATTATACCATTTCCTATCAATTTTTTATGCAATAAGCACAGAAAAAGACTACGTTTTCTTTTTCTACAAAGAAACGGCGTCAAAATTTACTTAAACAAAATTGAACCATAACTGATTCATATTTTAGATATTTTTTAGTTTAATAAAGAGACCTATCTAAATTTCAAAAGATAATTATAAATTCTACTAATTTTTAATAAAAAATGATTGATTTTCGACCAAAAAATATAAATTTTTAACAAAAATACTGAATTTTCAACTAAATAGTAGAATTTTTAAACTACAAAAGATCCATTTTTAAACAAAAATGGAAATGTTGCATTTTCATTTAAAAAATGATCTACAAAACAGTTAAATTTTCTACCAAATTTTTCAATTTTCAACCCGAAAATATTAATTTTCGAAAACAGTTAATTTTCGAACCAGCAGTGGAATTTTCAATAAAATATTTAAATTTTTAGTAACCAACAAATAATTTTTGATCAAAAAACAATTTTCAACCAAAAATGAAGCAGTTTAATGTTCAGTTGAAAAATATTATTTAAAAAAAGATGAATTTCCAAAAAAATATTTC